>CM076578.1:1510472625-1510879806 GCA_034641835.2 Pinus albicaulis | reverse complement strand
GAGTTATGAATGATATATTGCGACCATTCCTTGATGATTTTGTCATGGTCTACTTATATGATATTCTTATTTCTAGTAAGACTCATGAAGATAATTTCAGGCATGTAAGGCAAGTTCTAAATGTCTTGAAAAATAAAAAGTTGTATTTAAATATGTCCCAATGTGAATTTTGAAAAACCTCTTCAGTTTGTTAGGGTCATATTGTACGAGGTGGTGAATTGAATATGGACTCAAAGAAGCCCGAAATTGAACGTATGATTGCAGCAATGTTAGAGGCGGGTATAATTCAACCTAGTCAAAATTCTTTCTCTGCTCCTGTAGTATTGGTACACAAGAAGGATGGATCATGGCTAATGTGTCTGGATTATAGGGAGCTCAATAAGCTCACCATTAAAGACAAATTTCCCATTCCTGTGATTGATGAATTATTGGATGAATTACATGGAGCAATTTATTTTACCAAGTTGGATCTTCGTTGGGGATATCATCAAATTAGAATGAAGACTGAAGATATTCCAAAAATAGCATTTCGAACTCATGAGGGTCATTATGAATTTTTGGTCATGCCTTTTGGCCTTACCAATGCACCTTCTACATTTCAAGGGTTGATGAATTCCATTTTCAAACCCTTCCTAAGAAAATTTGTGCTAGTATTTTTTGATGATATATTAATCTACAACAGGTCTTGGAAGGATCATGTTGAACATGTTGACAGGGTGCTCAAACTATTGCGGGAGAAACAATTATATGCAAAAACATCCAAATGTTTCTTTGGAGTACAAGAGGTGGAATATCTGGGTCATATTATATCTCACGAGGGTGTGAAAGTAGACCCTAACAAAATTAAAGCCATTAAGGAATGGAAAGTCCCCAAGACAATAAAGTAGTTGTGAGGATTTCTCGAGTTAACGGGCTATTATCGCAAGTTTGTTAAGAATTATGGGAGAATAGCCGCACCTCTAACAACATTATTGAAGAAAGATGCATTTTCATGGACTCCTGAAGCAACTAAGGCCTTTGAACATCTTAAAGAGGCAATGTGCCTAGCACCGGTCTTATCTACGCCAGACTTCACAAAAACCTTTATTGTGGAATGTGATGCCTCAGGAAATGGAATTGGTGCAGTTTTAATGCAGGAAGGAAGACCCATTGCTTTTGAAAGTCGTCCAATCAAAGGAAAGTATTTACAGAAACCTATTTATGAGAAGGAAATGTTAGCAATACTACATCCACTAAAGAAATGGCGAACTTACCTAATGGGAAGACACTTCAAGGTAAAAACTGATCATGATAGTCTTAAACACTTTTTGGAACAAAGACTATCGTCAGAAGAACAGCAAAAATGGGTCACAAAGATGTTGGGTTATGACTTTGAAATAATCTACAAAAAAGGAAAGTTGAATGTTGTTGCAGATGCACTCTCAAGAAATAATGAAGAGGTAGAAGCATTGCTTTATGCCATTTCTATTATCCAACCAGATTGGATAACTGAAGTAAGAGATGAATGGAAGAAGGACAAAGATGTATGGACACTCATTCAAAAGTTGCAGCAAGATCCTAGTACATCTTATACATTTAGTTGGAAAAATGATTCCTTATGGTACAAAGATCGCTTATATCTTTGTAAGAATTCCCAACTAAAACAAAATATTCTTCTGGAATTGCACACTTCTCCTTTAGGAGGACACTCAGGATTTTTAAAAACTTACCACGGGGTGAAGAAAGAATTTTTTTGGGATGGCCTTAAATCTGATATTCAAAATTTTGTGGCGGAATGTTTGGTTTTCCATCAGAACAAAGTTGAGACAATTAAGACCTCGGGACTTATACAACCTTTATGCATTCCAAGTCAATGTTGGGAGGATATTTCAATGGATTTTATCATAGGTTTACCTAAGTCCAAAGGAAAGAGTGTCATCATGGTGGTAGTTGATAGACTTACCAAGTATGCACACTTTTTTGAATTATCTCATCCATTTAAAGCAAGTACAGTTGCTGCTACATTTATGGACCGAATTCAAAAGCCACATGGAAGCCCAAGGGTTATTGTGAGCGACAAAGATCCCATTTTTACAGGAAATTTTTGGATGGAGTTATTTTCTTGTTTGGGTACTCAATTAGCTTATAGCTCATCTTATCATCCTCAATCTGATGGTCAAACTGAGATAGTAAATAAATTTTTGGAAGGATATCTTTGTTGTTTTGTATCTGATAAACAAACACAATGGGTTAAGTGGTTACCTCTTGTTGAATGGTGGTATAAAACTTCCTTCCATACTGCAGCAAAAATGACCCCATTTATGGAACTTAATGGATATCATCCACCATACGTCACATCATCTTTAAGGGAAAATTAGAAGGTTAAAGAAGTGGAATATCACATCGAGCATCAGCAAGAAGTTCTCCAACTCTTAAAGGATAACTTGAATTTGGCACAAAATCGAATGAAACAACAGGCTGATCAACATCGCAGCGAGAGAAGTTTTGATGTAGGATATTGGGTATTTTTACGGCTACAATCATACAAAAAAATGTCCCTCAAGCAAGCTAAGAAGGATAATAAATTATCGCCAAAGTACTATGGTCCTTACAAGGTGTTGCAAAAGATTGGTACTACTTCCTGCTTCTTCGCGAGTGCATCCAATTTTCCATGTTTCATGCTTAAAGAAGGTTATAGGTGAAAATCTTCCAATTCAAACAATATTGCCAGAACTTGATGAGGAAGAAAAATCATATTGGAACTTGAAGCGGTCATAGAAAAAAGAACTCGACATCTATGAAATCGATCAATTTCAGAGTATCTCATCAAGTGGAAGAACTTACCCACTGAAGATTCTACATGGGAGGATGAGAATTTTATACAGAAGCACCCAGAGCTACTCAAGCATTGAGGACAACACTTTTTTGAAGGAGAGGGGCATGTTAGGTCCCTATATTACTAGTATAGTCCTTTATTGTTGTTATTGTAACCCCCTTATTGTTATTATTGTACCCTTGTAACCCCCATTTTGTTATTATTGTGCCCTTAAATTATTATTGTTAGGTTGGCTAGGATTACATTGTGGCCCACTAGGATTACATTATGGCCCCATGGACTCCTATATATAGAAAGGAGGTTATGTAAATTGTATCATCCAAGAATTGTTCATTTATGTAATGTATTGGAGGTTTCCCCCTCGAAGTGGCTTATTTATAAGGCGTTGATATCTCTTTTCTTCTATTTTTGGAGCTAGTTACACAACAAAGAAGGACTCACTTAACCTATATTTTATGCTGAAAATTAGATTTAATCAATTGCAGAACTTACTTGAAATTCCTAAATTTTATGTAGATCCCGCGGGTTCAAACCCCCAGCAACTCCTCGTGCTTCGTAAGTTGGAAATCAAGAAAGAACGAACATGAAACACTAGTTGTACAACATATATTGTTCCTAGATGTCAGTATACTTCATGTATAATATCATATAAACGATACTGAATGTTCAACTAACAATCTTTACACATATATAAAGAGATATAAACATGTGAATATTCAGGAACAAGATGGTTCTTCTCATTATAAATGGCATGTACAATAATAGAAAGTTTTGAGATCCCTTGAATCCTTCCACGGCCTTCGAGTAGAAAGTCCTTTGGATCCATCTAGCCCTCACCTCGTTAGGATTCTTCCAAGATGTGTGCACACAAGATGTCATATAGGATGATGATCATCTTCAAGGAAACAAGGGTTTCCTAAATATACCTGGGAAGTGCAGGAGGAATGGGAATATCAGACTTGAAATAGGAATCTAAGAGAGTATAATGTCTATAATTTTCTCTCTCCCTTAGGCCATACACATGAGGAGATTTTATACTCCCTAAAAGTAGTTTCAGCAATTGCAAAACAGTTGGGCCGCGGGCTGGGGTGGTTGAATTACGGGAATAACCATCACCCTCCCTCGAATATAAGGAATTTATATATTTTTTAATTATTTAAATGGCATACGTGGAAAAGTATGAATGGACTCATGTATATACGTGGAAAATTCTAGGCATAACCGCGTATGGGATTTTCAACACTATTTTTTATGAATTTGTTCAAGTCTGGGGGGAAAGGGTGCCCAAGGCCAAAGAGACAATCATTATTCACATGAAGGTGAAAAATGATGCTATAATAGAAAGTGAGAGTAGAACTTTAGTAAGTAGCCATATCCTCGATTGGTTACATTGGAAGGATAATTTCACCTAATCAGAAATTGTACAGGATATTAGAGTAGGATGGTATTAGTTCATTTTGATTTGAATTTATTTCCAGCAAGTGTTGACAAAATTCATAAAGGTTTGAAGCCCGAGGTGAAGGCCCTAATGATTTGATGATCTGTTAGTGTGGATTGAAGTTTGCAGTATGTTTTTAGTTTCAGTTTACATATTGGACTCCATTTCCCAATGGATAAAGGAACTGATCAATGAGTTCCCAGAGGTTTGTGGTTCTAGACCTCCTTCGAAGTTATCTTCCCCAGTTGGAGCCGATGTTAGCACTAGTATTTGCATCCCACCCATCCCACCTTATTTTACTTTGGTTTCACCTCATCTCTGTTATTATCATTGACCTCGCTTCATTTTTTAAACATTTTTCCCAAGAGTCCCATATCATCATGGTCATCATTCAACTCCTTCTTCTATGTTGTGCCATCATTAGGTCATAGGGTAAAAATCATGAAAATTGGTGATTTCACCATCAAATTCATCTTTTGAAGGAGTATTAATAGTTAAATGTATTCAAAAAATTTAGGTTATAAAATATCATTTCCAAGTAAGTGGCTTTGTGTTTACCATTTTTGTCTCTCAGTTGTGCTTGGAAAGCTCATTTCCCTCTCCTAGGGTTTTGAGGGAATTTTTCTTGGTCTCGTGACTTCCATGGTTAAATAATCAACAAGACTTGTATCTTGATGCTCTTAAACATTCCCCTATCATTAATATACCTTCCTAAACAATTCTCATCATTCCTATCCCTCAAAATCATCATTTTCCCACAAACCCTAGCCTATTGCTACAATTTGACACTTTTCGAGACTAGGCATGCGTTTTTCCCTTTTGGACCCCTTTCCCTCACTCAATCCTTGAAATTACACTTTCCCCTACTCTCTAACATCTATCCCTATCCCCCAAAATTTCCCCAAGAATTTATACAGCCCTTAACCCCTTCATTCCCCTCCCTCTACAAGGCAGTCCTAAAATCCCCTGTTTTGCTTACACCAAACCCTAATTTCCTTTCCTATTGAGCTAGCGTTTGCTATGGAACCAGAGAAATATGATTAGAGGAGGCATAATGGAGGTAATTTTAGCAATTATGAGACCATTCTAAACTCATAAGATCATGTCTCCATCATGTTTTGAGAAATCATTCCAAGAATCAAACCATTTTCCACTCATAGGGCTAGTTTCGATTCAAAGTATGTTTCTTACCAAACATAGATGAATTTGACAATAGTGAGAGAGGTTTTTGTCCCTCATAGGTCAATAAAGAAAAAAATCCTTCATATTTTACACATGTGTCATGGTTTTAGAGAAATGTCAAAAATACAGGTGCCACAGGAGAATTGTTGCACTTCTGGAGTAACCTTGGGAAAATCAAGTTTCCTCGTAGTAGGAGTGTCCAAATGATTGCTTGATGAGTCAAATTATCACTAGACAGAGATATATTATCAATTAACTATCATGATCTCAATTTTGAGTTGAGGAAGGCCTTCAAAAGTTTCCTACACTAGCACTCTACATTTTTTCACCCTCATTCAACACTTTTTTACAAGTCTTGGAAAAATCAACTTTTGGCAACGAAAATAAACTCCAAATAGAAAAAAAAAGGTATATTGGGAAATTAGATAGGATAAGATTTCCAACGAGCTATCCTGGGCCCAATTTGGACACCAGGAAGGCCTCCAAATGTGGTCCTCAAAAAGGTGTTCTAATGGCATTGCGCGTTTAAGAATGACGTTGTGTGTTTAGAAGATGCTATGTCCTTTTTTCACCTTGGCGCTGTGCATTTACCAGTCTTGGGAGAACATGTTTTTGATAGGGAATATGGACACCATTTTGGAAATTGAAGGAATATTTGTAAACTAGACTCAGAGATATTTCCATTGAGCTATCATGGAGCTGATTTGGACATCGGGAAGGCCTCCAAAATTTGCTTGCAAGATAGGCTATGTTTTATTTCATGGCACTGCACGTTTAGAAGGAAAATGTAGTTTTCATCATCTTTAGAAAAATTTTGAATTTTTGACTTTTAATTGGGAAAATGATAAAATTACTGATGTAAATGGTCATGGTGAATGTAAATGTCATGTTTTGTCTTTCATCTAAGGTAGATACATTAGGTAATTCATCGGTTGAGGTCAAATGAATCAGTTTCCTCTCTTTCAGAGGCAAGTTGTTGGGTCTTCCTAGTTTTCAGTTTCTTGTTTGGGAATAGGTGAAACTGAACCTCATCCCAAGTGGAGCCACTTTTATCACTCAGAAAAAGCGAAACATTATTAGGTATGGTCATAAGGTTCATTTGTCACAAGTTGGTAAAGGAAAAATGCAAATTTTTTCACATTAACCTATCCTAAGGTCCAAAACCACCCCCATTAAAGTCATATCATGTCCCATCAGTCATCATTTGCTGAAATATTTCATTTCCCAAGCTTTTGAATTCGAAAAGGTCACTTTAGCGAGTTTTTCCTGTTTTCGTAGCGTTTTACATTGTAAAAAGGCATTTTTTGCTACGAAAGTGCCTAATAGTTTCATAGTGAAACTGCTAGGAAATGAACTAACCATGCTAAAAAAGGGTATTTCTATTTGTCTTGCCAAATTTGGTGCAAGGTGTCAGTCCATGATTAGAATTGTTAGGGTGGATGTCATTTGAATCAGTTAAGGTCATTTTGCAAGGTATGAAGGTCATGGATGAGGTCATTATTACTGTTTTTAGCATGTATGAGTCATGATTAAGCCCTGAGCTGTCATCGAAACTTTAAAAAATTACCCAATTGAGTCTTTTATCATTCTCCACTTCATATTTGAATGCTCTTGAGTTTTGGAGAGTTGTTTCATCAAGCCAAGTTGGTTCTTGGCATTTGCAAAATTTGCAGGTGTCACTAATCAAGCGAGGCAGAGAAGGTATAAAATAACCATGGCTGCAAAGAGGAAGGTCAACAAAGGTGGCCGCTATCTTAGATATGAGCCATCAGAGATGAATTTATGAAATGAATACCCAAATGCCTTAGAATTTTTCAGAAGAATAGGGTGTTTGTAGTTCTGGCAAATAATGCAAGGGTGCCATGTGCAGGTTTCTAAGGAGTTTGCTATTAGTTTCATTGGGAAAAATTAAAAGGTGGGAATTTTAAAAATTACAATAACACCAGAGACTATTGTAGAAACAACATGAATCCCTAGAGGAGGAGAGCAATGGTTCAAAGGTATCAAGTTCACCGTGCAGGACTATAAAGAATTTATCAAGCCAGAGCGTAGTGAAATTAATCTTACAAATGCCATCCCAAGGAGCTACATGAAAGATAAATTCTCAAAGCTATTGCTAATTATTCAGAAGTAATTCACATGTGAAGGGAGGTACCACATGGTTTATTCCTACCACCTTAGGCTTCTGCTACATTTTGTGGGTAAGAGGTCTCTTGATTTACCTTTTTACTTATACAAAATCTTAGCTAAAATGTCAAAGAAAGTTCAAGTTAAATCTAAAGGGAAAGAAACTTATCTTGTTCATCATGGTTTGATCAAGTTTCTGGTATTAGAGGAGTTAAAGAGATTAGGCAGAGACTGGCCATATTTTTTGTTCATCAGCGGTTTTGAAGTAGATGCTATCACTCCTAAAAGAAATCCCAAACCTAGAAATATTCCATCACCTTCAGTGGCAAAGCAAGCTAAGCTAGTGATCATGGAGACATAGCCTTTGTAGAAGGTTGATACAACCAAAGGTACACCTACAAAATAAAATACAACAGTGATCAAACATGGCAACAAGAGGGTTACAAGAAGCAAAACCGTGGCTAAGGGTAACTTAGAAGACATTTTGCATGTTATTGATATTGAAGAAACTCCCATAGTCCAAGTTGAAGACATAGATGAGGGAGGAAGGAAGCTTGAAAAATGAAAAATAGCTAAGAAGTTAGAGTTTTTAGGTGAAGATGAAGCATTCATGTTTCAAGCTAGGAAACTAGTGACAAGACATGCCAGAAAGGTCTTGGAAAGAAGTAAAGAATCTCGGAAGGTCACTGAAACTTTTCAACCATCAACAAGCATCATAGACCTATCCTCACCTACAAAATAAGAATCATTCATTAAACAAAGGAAAGGTAAAAAGAAAATCATTGAAAAAATAGAGATTGAAGTCCTTAAGGAGCAGTTGAACTTGGAAAATGATGAAATATCAGCCTTGAAGAAAGAGGCAAGGAAGCACAAGGTTCAGAACGTACAGTTTGATAAAATGAAATAAATTTGGAAGATCATGTCATAAATGTGTCAAAGACCTTGGACAACACAAAACAATCGATAAAATGGACTCAACCATTGAGACGAGAGGTGAAACATACCAAAAAAATGAACCTGCATTTGCAATCTAAGAATAGGAAACTAAAGGACCAAGTCAAAGACCTCCAAGAGCAATTAGAATTGATTTTATGAAGAGTCAGAGAAGAAATTTTAAAGATGATTGTGGCTGAGGAGCCCATAGCTCAACTGATCATAAATGAAGAGGAAACACCACATGAACCTTAAGCTAAGATTGAATGTGTTTAAGAAGGTCCATGGCATGCTGAAGATCAAGTTTTTACAGCTGGAGGTCACTTTTTGGAGAAAGTTTTCAAATCTAGAAATTCTGCACTTTTACATAGTTTCATAGCGTTTCCTAGGCTTAAAGCCAGGAAAACTCTACAAAAAATCCTGTAGCAGCCTTTTTGCCTCTAATTTCACTTTTTGCAGTTTTCAAGGAGGGAGAAAGATGGTGGTGATGTGTCATGACTAGGTTGACACCATGTAACAACAAAGAAGAAGAGTTTTTGGGTGCAGAAGCTACTTAGACGCTACTAAAGCTCACTACGAAACTGTCCTGTTTTCGTATCGAACTGTTTATGAAGGTTTTGGAGCAGCTTAATTGGAGTTTTGGAAAGCTGGACTCCTCCAAAATGTCAAGGGACCTTAACATCAAACATTTATGACTTGAAGGAAGTGTTGTGGAGACATGTCATCAATCAAAGATATTTTTGAAGATAAGGATTAGGCATTCCTGAAAAATAAAGTTTTGTTCCACATGTCTAGGAGGGTTTTTAATATGTAAATTAGTGATGAACTATGTTATGGATTTTTCGAGCATGTGACACTTATGTTGTGACCACCATTTAACTATTTCAAAAATAAGATAGAGGGATGTAATAAATAGGAGTTTGAGTCCTATTAGGAAATGTCATTTTTAAGGTGTAGCTATCATTTTCTTGTTAGAAGTCATGTTTTGCAGTTATGTGATGTGTCATAGGAGAATTAGATGAATCTAGCCATCGGACAGATCATCCTTGTTGTAATATTGTCTATTAAAAGGCAAAGCATCAAAGTAGTGAAGGGTTGGAGAATTTTTTGCACCAAACTATTGCTTTATTTATTTTGACTTATATCAGTAATACAGAGGGACTTTCTTCTTGACAGACTTGAGATTATCATGGGGTTTTTAATGTCTTATTGATATACATCTTATGTTTTACCACTTGCAGTAGATTTCATTTCTATTACTCAGAATTCATAACTCTATGCTCTGACTTCCTTTAGTAATGAAATTACTGTGCTTTCCTATGTTTTATGAGTAAATTACCTTTGTTAAAGACCCCTATCTACCTCAGATTCCATGTTAAGAAGCCTTGCCACTGAAACTACTGATTGTTGACTCCATAAGCCAAATGGTAGCAAGCCTGCATTCTTTTCAACATACATACATAAAAAACAATTTAATTTTCAAATAGAGTTAGCCATCTAGTGCTATCATTATCAAATATCATAAACCCCCTTGAGAGAGCCCTCTCAGATTGAAGAGGCTAAGCTTCAGACAAAATTTGGTTTGAAACAGTTACATAGAGTTGTCTGATCAGCAGCCAATCAAGTACAATTTTGTGATAACAACCTCCATGTGGTCCTTCCAAGAAACATAATTTGAGATTCCCTTAAGGGCATACTCAAGTATTAGTCCATAGAAATGCATCCTTTTAGATCGGAAGAGTTGATCCTGCAAAGAAAAATTTGAAGTATCGTCTCTACTGTGAATCCTACTCTGATACCATGTGTTGGCTCGAGGGGTCTTGACCTAGGTTTGGAGTTCAAGGTTTTCCAACAAACCCCTATACTACTGGCCCTTTCAGTAGTGACCTACTTGCGCAGGTCAAAGTCTCACTCGAAGTAGTATGGATGGGTGTTGGAACCAAGTTTCTGCACCCTGAGAAAGGATAGGTAAGGCAAGTAGAGTTGCGTCCTACCTCGAGATATCTATATCTTCCTGAGCAGGACTTATAGGTCTCTTTTTGTATCCACCTGTGCAAGCTCGATTATACTATGGAGCTCAATTGTAATGTTCCTCAATTATCACAATTTTTTTATTTATTTTTATTTTTATTGTTAGGATACTAATAAATATTTTCTATCATTCCCCCCCCTCCCCCCCATGGCACTTTTGTTATTCTTTTCAATCCTTCAAACTTAAGTACTTTTAATTAGGTACTTCCTCTGAATAATTATAACACTACTCATATATACAAAGGATATACTTCCTATATATTTTTTTTCTCTTAGGTAAGAAATTATTTTTCCACTTTTCATTACAACACATACATGTAATGGGGAAGTATTAAAACAACCCTAATTAAATACTTATACCCTCTTTTTTTCTCATACCTATTATCTTGAATTATTAAATTTTGACTTTATTGCCAAAGTTAATATTATCCTGAATATTTAACTTTCATAAGGTATATATATATTATATACTAGTTGTAACTTTAATCATTTAATCGACTGTTAAATAATTTATCTCATATCATCCCTATCGAATATGTTTTAGAGTTACATGAACATTTATAATAAAATGTATAAAATCAAACGTTATACGTTTCACATTTATTTCAAAGTTCAATTAACTTTATAATAGATTTCCTACCAAATCTCGAGGTTCTGACATGATATTGTGACTTAACCCCATGGGATTTGTGAGTACTCTTTAGAGCATTGGATATTTTACATCACTTACTGTTTAACTGACAACTATGAATATGAAGAGTTAAACACGCAAGGTGCAAAGTTTTGTTTTGGTTTTCGAACTCGTGGTACCAATTAGGGTTGGATATCATTAATGAAATTAAAACTTGAGTACGTTAGCTCGTCAGAATTGATTCGTCTCGAGAACTTCGTTATTTTCATTTAAAGTCATCTACGAATTTCTTCAGATCACGCCACATGTAGGGTGGAGATGATCTTGGGTTTCCCTTAATTTCACGGGCATTTAAACCAGGAATTCAATGAATTTGGAATTCATTTTTCCACGAATTTTTCTAAACACTTTCATTCCTCCACTTCTGCGTTCAACTTGATTAGAGAAGAGTTTTTTTTTTCTTTTTTTTTGTCGGCTTATTACTTCCATTTTGTTGGAATGAAATCAGTGTATGACATGGTGCATCTATTCTAATTTATAGGTTTCGATTTGGGTTTGTAACTCTCAGAAATTCGTGCATTTGATTTATTTATCAAATCGTTTGATATACATAATCATTTTTCCTTTGGATTTTATATCTATGCCACTTGTTTTGAATTTTTTTTTGTCTATTCTATTTAGTTCCATGGATATTTGTTTTTCTTACTGTCTATATAATAGCATTGTAGAAGAGTTCATGCCTTGGTTATGATTTATGATTTTCATCAATGGATATCGATTTTGGGTATGAACGAATCTACCCATATTCTCATAAATTTCGTTTATCATTTCTATTTGGTCCCAATCCTTTTATTATGGACTTATAACTTAATGTGTTTGGCATTATTTTCTTATCTGCGAGATGTAGCTGAAAGAGGAACTCTTCTTCGACACATGGAAGGCTTCCTTTGCCTCTGTTCTATGCTTTCAATACCCTATCCCACAAGTATTAAAATTTGTGTTCCTCTATTCCTATTATACACACAGATTTGGTTTATATATATATTTGTTTTCTATTTGTAATCGAATGCTATGAGACTAAATAGAAATGTATGGTTTTATGATTGCGGGTATAACATCATTCCTCATTTGAATTTACCCTTTGCGCTCGGTTTAATTGTGTTAGGATTTTTCTACGAACCTAACTTGAATCCCTTTACACAGGTTGGTTGATACGTAATCGTTGAATGCAATGCTTCTTTTAGTTTCTCATTTTTTTCTTCTCAGGAATGCATAGTCAAACCCTTTGACAGTTACATATTTTGTTTTGTTTTTTCCCAATAGAGTAATTCCTATTCAGGAATTATTTATACGTTTTCTATTTGGCTTAGTTGTAGAACATTAATTTATGGACTGAACGATAAGATTTCATACATTTTTACTTTTCAGTTATTATATCTAGGGTTTTTATCAGTAACCCCAAACTCGAAATTTCATCCTTTAATTTTATAAATACTATCTTAGCTATTGTGGTTTTAATAACTGAATATCGTTATAGTCATTCACAATGGATTTTTTTTCTATACCATTATTGCAATTTTCCTTTTTATGATTATAATAGTGAACATATGAGAAAGCCCTACTTTGAATAGAAAAAAGTTTATAACTCTTACAAGTTTGAAACTTTAAATTTCTTCTATTCAGTTGTAATTTCTTTTAGGAAATGGTAAAAGAGTATACACAGATGGAAGAAAATCTGTAGTTTGTAGAATGTATGATTAATAAATCTGAATCTCCACTTTCAATTTATCTAAATTCTTTTTGTAAAAGCCTCACAGTTTTCTCTGCTCACAGAAATACCAATATTTAATATGGTTACATGGAAAAGTATATTTTCCTGTATATAAAAACTTTTCTGTTATTTATATGGCTTATCAGAAATTTGTTTATTTTTAGGAGCCAATATTCTATTACTAGTATTTCCAGCATGAAATATTCTATTTAAAGTGATGGTTGCTTTTACTGCTGGTTACTCAATTGCCTATCTTATTTTGTATTTTAGTAAGATATTAAGTTCTGTTTAATTAAATCATTCTATATAGAATAATCATAATACTCAACAGTATTTCTCCTAATTCTTTCATTCAAGAATTGAATGTGCTATAACTGTTTACCTTAATATATATATATATATATATATATATATATATATATATATATATAATGTTTAAATTGTTGGGTTTTTCCTACTCAAATTTACATAGCTAGCTGCTAAAATTAAATCATATTTGTATACCTCAACAACTTGTTGATATAGTAAAGTAGGTTTAATAATATTAAATATCTAACTTTAATGTACAGTTATCCACCATATAAAATTTTAGATTTTATTTTTATTTTTCTCTACAGGATACCTATCCCCACATCCAAACCTTTCTATGGTTTCGACATTCTGGGAGATGGTTCCTGCAAGATTTTTCCCATGCTACTATACATTCTAAAATTCATCTACTGAATTTAGTATGTTAAATGCAGTAATTACTCAACCCATTATAATTCTAGATTTCTGTTAGTCAAATAAAATAACAATTTATAACCATATAGAGATTGTTCAGATAAGATCAAAATAACTTTAAGTGCTATGTATGCATACCAATAACTAAGACCAGTCCTCCCAACCTTAGAATTATTTCTCTCCTGAATTCACCCCCGAGTTGAGATCTTCCTAGACCAGACTAACCTCAGTCTGTTCTGGAACAACTTACTTAAGCCATGGTTTCCCTAAGTCTATTTCCAAATTCCGCGTCCAGAATTTTTAGGATGCTTTCTTCCTATTTTTGCCTAGGCTTCCCTCAATGAGGTACTTTAAAGCTACTTTCTCTACTTTTCCAGCTTTTTCACCTCTTCCCAATTACTTTCCTCTTCATTGTGGAATTTAGATTTTTCCTCTTTAATCTAATTTAGCATTATTCCTTTCAAGGCTTTTTGAATTTTTTTTTGGGAAAGTCTTAACCTTATCCATATCCTCATGGATTAGGCTTATGATCTCCAATCTCATCTTGTCATAGTGCACACATAAATATTCTATTTATTTTTCATTAATAAATATTTAAATAAATCCACCAAATAATTCTCCTTTGGGGTCCACTCCCCTTTGGATTTTTGTTCAAATGTATAACTTGAAAAGCATAGAAACTTGAGGTGTTACACATTCCCCCTCTGAAAAAAAACACTATCCTCGGTGTTAACAGACTATATACTATAGTTAATTATGAAAATAAAGATGGATATTTTTCCATCATCTCAGCTTCTCTTTCCCATGTAGCCTCTTTAGCAGTAAAGTGTTTCCACTACACTTCTACTTTGGCTATTGTTCTGTTTCGCAGTTCAATTTCTTCCCGCTCTAGTATTTGAAGCGGCTCTGGAAGGAACTCCCCTTCTGGTTCCACCTGAATCACATTCCAATCAACAATATGAGAAGCATCATGTACATATATTTTCAATAAAGAAACATGAAACACATCATGAACTTTAACATGGGGGGGTAAGGCTAGTTTATAAGCCACTGGTCCCACCCTTTCTAAGACTTAAAAAGGCCCACTGTATCTAGGAGCCAATTTTGCACAACTTCCAGTGTGCAGAGTGCTCTTTTTGGGTTTAATCTGCAGATATACATGGTCACCCACTTTGTACTCTCGATGAACTCTCTTCTTGCCGGCATAACTTTTCTGTCGATCTTGAGCTGTCTTGATGTTTCTCTGTATTTATTTGACAATCCTTTCCATTTCTTGTAGAGCATCTGGCCCAAGTACTAACTTATCTTTAGGTTTGCTCGAGCTTAAAGGAGTGTGGCACTTTCTTCCATAGAGTGCCTCAAATGGACTCATTTTGATGGAATATTGGTAGCTTTTATTCTAAGAAAATTCGACTAAATGTAAATAGTCTTCCCACTTAGTTGGCATATCCATCACATACATTTTGAGCATATCCTCTAGAATTTGATTTGTTCTCTCAGTTTGATATTCGTCTGCAGGTGATAAGTAGTACTAAAATTCAATTTAGTGTCCATGCCTCCAAATAGAATCTTCCAGAAGGCTACTGTGAACTTGGCGTCTCTATCTAAAATAATCACTTTAGGAACCCCGTGTAGCCTTACAATTTCCTTCATGAGCACATTTGCTACTTGGGTTGTCCCAAAAGTAGTTTTCACAAGTATGAAATGTCCAGCCTTTGTTAAAGTATCTACCACTACCATCACTGAGTCATGCTAGTACTTTGTTATGGGTAACCCGGTTATAAAATCCATAGAAATAGTGTCCCATTTCCATTCTGCAATTGGTAAGGGATTTAGGAGGCCAGATGGATGCTGATGTTCAACTTTGACTAGTTGAGATTCCATGCATCTGGCTAAGTAGTTGGCCACATCTTTTTTCATTCTTGGCCAAAAAAAAATTCTTTTTCAAGGCTATAAGCAGTTTCTGATATCCAGGATGTCCTGAATATGGTTGTTTATGATATTCATCTAGGATTTCTTTTTTCAAAGAGTCTACATTGGGGATGTACAATATTTCTCTATAATAAATCAGTCCCTTCTGATTTTGTGTATACCCTTTCATTTCTTTTTTCAGCACTTGAATTTCCAGTTTCTTATAGTTGGGATCTTGATCTGCTACCCTTTTTACTAATCCTTCTAAGTCAAAACTAGCACTACTCCCAATTTTACTTATGTTTTGGCAAGCATTTCTGCTTAGAGCATCAGCAATTTTGTTTTCTTTTCCTTTGATATGTTTTATTTCCATATCAAATTCACTCAGAAAGGACAACCATCTGGCTTGTCGAGCATTCAAATCTGTTTGAGTGAAGAAATACTTGAGGCTGATATGATCTGTCATCATTATAAATTTCTTTCCTAGAATATAGTGTTGCCACATCTTCAAAGCATGAATTACAACAACTAACTCAAGATCATATACACTGTAATTATGTTCATGTTTCTTAAGTTTTCTAGATTCATACGCAATAACAGAATTCTCTTGCAACATAACTTCGCCTAATCGCTCTCCACACGCATTAGTACACACTACAAACTCTTTATCAAGATCTGCAATCTCCTGAATGGGTGCTATAGTAAGTTTTAATTTCAGTTTTTCAAAGCTATTTTGGCATCTTTCAATCCATTCAAATTTTGTACATTTCCTCTGTAATGACGTTATAGGATAAGCTAATGCAAAAAATATTTCTACAAACCTTCGGTAGTGTTGGGGTTCCCATGTTTTGGCCAGATTGGCAAGACCAAAAGACGAGACAACATCAAACCACTTTTAGACCTCAGGATCTAGCCCTCCTGGGTCCAGAGAGGGATCTCTCTATATAAAAAAAGGTTTTATGTATTTGAAGCTCAAAGTTTAAGATGTTAGGCTAGGTATAGGCACAAGGTTTGTTTGTTTGGTTGCTGGTTATCAGGAAAGAAGGATTCAATGTAAGACAGGATGAGAAAAGAGGATTTAGGCAGAGGTGAAATATTCTAGGAAGCATTCAAAACCATTGGGCAATGGAGTCAGGAAAGGATTTTCTTGCTAACCAATATGCAGGCTTTTAGTTGGGCTAGTCATCTAAAACGTTGGATCTTAAAGATGATAGTGTGGTATGGATTAGAACACACAGTTAAAGACCATCTGGTCGCACAATGATCCTAGTGGACAGGGCTAACTCTAATCCCCAGTGTTCCCAAATCTTCCAGCTAAATCCTAACAAGAAAATCTAAGGACTGATTCATTCAATTCATACATCAGGGAGCAGGAAATAACATCCACTACATTGGTTAAATTAACTGAAATCATTCTTAGATAACACTTTTAGTAGAAAACATCAAAGGCAAGGAAATAAAAAACATAGGGTACCTAACAAGGGTAAATCCTATGCCAATATTCTGATGCAAGCTAGTAGAAACGAAATGAAATGAATTAAAACACAGAGATAGGAAAACATCACCACTGCTTTAGATTAGGATCCAAAGAAATGTGATTTTCATATTAAATAGAAATACCAGTCAAGTACAACATTGCCAATAGCTAAATACTCAGTCTGAAATCATATTCCTTAGCCTATCTTACAACTTTACACAGAGACTGTGTCTCAAAAGAAACTACTTGCTATTCTCTGATAATTGATCAACAACCTTTACAATGAGTTTCTTCATGAATTTATAGCTCCAGTGGAGCAGAGAAGGTAGGTGAAAAACTAAATGCAGCATTAAAAAATCAGAAGAGAAAGAAGGTCGAAGCCCACTCTGTATAAATTTTGTGTATTTATCTCTGGCACTCTTTTGGGTGAAAGAGTGGTCTTCTCCAGGCTTCCATTTACTCCGGTATGTCTTTGATGTACTTTGGCTGCAGTACTCTGTAGTACTTTCGGTGAATTAAACAAAAAAAAACATAGAATCATGATGCTAAGATCTGCCATACTGTGCAACAAATGTTTTTGATAGCATAGGACTGCTGTAGGGAGGAAAAATTCACTTGGACATAACGTAGATTGAAACACTATGTGTACCGTGTCCTTTCTCAGGAAGAAACATTCTGCTGATGTGAAAACCCTGATGATATGGTTTTCTGCGTGTTGTACCCTCTGTGTGATCCATGACGTCACTAATCTGGTGCTTTGCCTCTAAACCACTATATTAAGGCTCAAATATCTTCAATACTGAATGTTGGACTCGTTGGTCATTAGCTGGTATTTCTCTGCCGCTTCATAAATATTGTAATCTGCAAAATCTGGGCTTTAATGGCACTGGATAGGTTTTCGTGGAGATTGAACTATCCTTTGATAACATTTATGCTACTGCCATCTTTCCGAACATTTCTTTGTAGTACCATCTTCCAAATCCAACTTTCTCTACACAATGCGCCATTTACAATGGTACATATGAACCATGGCAGTTTTTCACCTTTATGAAACCCTGCAAAATACGAAAACAAGTTAAGAAAACAATGAATGGGGGTGGTGGATGCAGTGCGGATGATTTAAATGGTCGTGCAACTGGTGAAATGGTGGAATAATGTGGGCGAACGGTGGAAAATGGTGAAAGTTGGTGGAGCGCAGCAGATTTAAATGAAAACCTTCGAAAATTATCATTTGAATGAATATATATGGAGGGTGGGTGGAAACACGTGGACTGAGAAACGTGGTGGCATGGTACAATGGCGGGCTGATTTTGAATCTGGACCGTCTGATCTCAGGAGGAGATCGATGGCTGGGAACGTGTCGGAGGGCGATGAATGGTGGGTCAGGGGTACGGTGGCCATGGATTATCGCGTGCGCAGCTTCCTAGAGCGATCGCTGTTGAATTTCCCGCCTCAGATCAGACGACGCACAATGATATCGCTTTACGTCCATGGAAGAAAATTAATGTGCGATGGGAGGGTGGTTTTCCAGCCGTACCAGTGCCACGTGTCGGATGATGTATGGAATCGCTCCGAAAATGAAAATACCACCCGAACTCCAAGCGTGGTGCGATGGAGACTGGCGGTTTTGAACAGTGCTCGGGTGCGGGGACCATAGGCGGATGAGAGAATATGGACCGTTGGATCATCGCTTGAATGGATGGTGGATATTTGATCGGGCGGTGAACGGGTTGAACGATGGTTGCTGTGGGGGCGGCGATTGTCGTCCACTCTGTTTAGATCAACGATTGAAAACGCGCCCGATGAACATATGAGATAAGCGCTTCCTGCCCTGGCGCTGGGTCACATGGAGGAAAAAGATATAGGGGGCTTGGCCGAAATGGGCTAGGACCCATATTATGGAGAAAATGGCTTTTTTGGCCATTTTAATGCAATTTGAGGGTGGAAAAAGGAAAACGATAGGGAGAAAAAGGATCGTTTAAACCAAATGGTTTTGGGGGGCTTAGAGGATTAATGAAGGAAGTTTAGAAAGGGGGAAAAAGGGTGGAAAGGAGACTTAGAAAAAGGGATAACAGGGTGAAATGGGTTTTCTTGCAGGGGTAAAAGGGGTAAATGAAGGCCCTTTGGAGCACCATTTTTCCCAATTCAGAGAGGCTTATGGTGGAAATCAGCAGAGGGGAGATCAATGGGCAGAGGGCACAAAGACGTTTCAAGGATGATGTGTTTTCAGGGGAAATGCATTCCTTGAAAGCTCGGAAAACAACTTAGCCCCCTGTTTGCTTGTTAAAAAATTCATAGGGGGCTAACAAGTAGTACCCTGCAATCCCCATAAATGATCTTACCACTGAGACATCAGTCGGTACCAGCCACTCTCTAATGGAATTTATTTTCTCAGGGTCAACAACCAATCCTTTTTCTGAAATTATATGACCCAAATATTGAATTTTATCCTTATAAAATTCACATTTACTGAACTTGGCATACAACTGATTCTCCTTAAGAGTCTGCAACACAATTCTAAGGGTTCTTTATGTTCTTCCTCACTTTTTGAATAGATTAGAATGTCGTCTATAAATACTAGTATGAATTTTTCTAAGTATTTATTCAGGACGCTATTCATTAAACACATAAAATTGGCAGGGGCATTTGTCAAAGTGAAAGGTAGGACTACAAATTCATAGTGACCATACCTGGTTCGAAAGGTTGTTTTACTAATATCTTCCTCCTTAATTCTGAGTTGGTGATAACCAGTCCTTAAGTCAATCTTAGAAAATACTGAAGCTCCTCTGACCTGATCAAAAAGGTCATCTATTCTGGGCAATGGGTACCTATTTTTGATTGTCAACTTATTCAGTTGATGATAGTCAATACACATTCTGAAGGTTCCATCCTTCTTTTTCACGAACAACACCAGTGCTCCCCAAGGAGATACACTCGGTCTGATGTAACCTTTCTCCAACGATTCTTGTAATTTCATTTTTAACTCCATTAGTTCAGGGGGGCTCATTTGGTAAGGGGTTCTAGAAACTGGTGTTTCCCCTGACACTAAATTGATTGAAAAATCGATGTCCCTCTTGGGGGGAAGATAAGGAATCTCGTCCGGGAATACTTCTTTAAATTTTGTTATCACTGGTAAGGTGTCTAACAAGTTTTCCTATAGTTTTTGTTCTAATTCTTCCACATGTACAACATATACTTGATACCCCTTTCTAGGAGTTCTTTTTAATTGAAGGGCTGAGATCTGCCTAACAGAAATAGGTTTCGGTTTCTCCTTTAGTATGAATGGTTTTCCTTCAGCATCTATGCAGTGTAGAGTTTTGTCCCAACAATTCAACGTGGTATTTTTCTTTTCTAACCAGTCCATTCCTATCAGTAAATCATAGGAACCTAATGGAAAAATGTTTAAATCTACTTTTGTCTGATAATCATTCAATTTAATAGTTGTTTTAGGTAGCTTATGAGTTACCCTGTGTTTAGTTCTAGTAGCTAACTGGACCAACCAAGATTGTTGAAAATTTTTTGTTCTGAGTTTACATTTTTCTACAACTTGTGGACTAATATAACTCAAAGAAGCACCCGGGTCAATTAAAACTATAACAGATTGATCAGAAATTTTACCTTCCATCTCAACCATAGTAGACTGGTGTTCTGCTTGTCGGTTCTCCAAATTTGCACTGATAGTGGGGATATTCCTTGCTACGTCATTCACTGTGGTAGCTTCTCTATCTCTCAGGAGTCAGAACCATCTGAATATTTCGGTGTGGACAGTCCCTCAAAATATGAGGTTCTCCACAACCCCAGCACTTCAAAGGCTCCCACATTTTAACAGTTCCTTCCTTCTTATTATTCCCATCTATTTTCTTTGAACCAATTTGAGATTGAGAAGTTTGACTTTCATTTGTTTTGTTAAATTTCTTTTGCTCATGATTCCTACCAAAGTTCTTCAAATAAGCTGGTTTCTATTTCTTTCCTTTGAATTCACTCTTGTTTTTCCAGCTCTTCCCTTGTTCATTCTTTCCCTTAAAATGCTGGTAGCATAATCTGCCTTTCCTCACCACTTCATCCATTGTTTTTGGATTATCGAACTCTATTTTATCCTTGTACACAGTAGGAAAACAATTCAAAAATCTTTGTACCTTTGTTTTCAACTCACGAATGTAAGGAACATATCGTAACAGATTTTTGAACTTGGTGACAAACTCATCTATGGTGATTTGTCCCAATCTGAGTTCATGAAACTATTTTTCTTTGTCATCGTAGTAGAGTTTGTTCAAATATTGGTTTTTAAACTTGACTTGAAAATCTTCCCATGTCACTGTTTTCTCATCAATGTCGTGAACCATTTTTGTTTCTTCCCATCACAAGGTAGCCTTACCTTGCAGCTGGTAAATAGCCAATCTGGCTCTTAAATTACTTTAATATTCGTAGACTTTAAAATACTTGATCATATTCAGCAGCCATGCCTCGGCATCTTCCTCCTTCTCTCCATCATAGGAGGGACGTTTTATTTTCCAGAATTCACCTTGTCATTCATTTTTCTGTCTAGATTGTTGTTTAGTGGTGTCATCTTCCATAGATTCATCTGAGAGATCGACTCTGCCTTTTCTCTTCCTCGCAGAACCTTCATCTTCTTGGCTTTTCCGCGAAGTCAGTTCTCTTATAAGTTTTTCCTGCTCCTCACTGGCTAAAGATAGCTTGTCATTCTGACTTTTAAGCTGGGCCATATCTCGTTGCATCCTATGCAACATAGCCATCAAAGGAGCATTGGGATCTGGCGTGTTATCTCCACCACCCAGATCGACATAGAGTTCATCTTCTTTAGTCATTTTCTTTTCAGTACTTTTTTATGTACAACAATACAACATCATTAATATACATATAAATTTCACTCATAATATTATAGACTAATAACTCATAACAGTGAGCACATAGACATCCCAGTTTTCAAACTAGGGCTCTGATACCATTCGTAATGTTCCTAAATTATCACAATTTTTTTTTTTCTATTGTTAGGATACTAATAACTCTTTTCTATCTCCCCCCCCCCCCCCCCATGGCACTTTTGTTATTCTTTTCAATCCTTAAATGCTTAAGTACTTTTACTTAGGTACTTCCTTTGAATAATTATAACACTATTCATATATAAAAAGGATCTACTTCCTATATTTTTTTTTGTCTTAGGTAAGAAATTCTTTTTCCACTTTTCATTACAACACATACATGCAATGGGGAAGTATTAAAACAACCCTAATTAAATACTTATACCCTCTTTTTTTCTAATAGCTATTATCTTGAATTATTAAATTTCAACTTTATTGCCAAATTTAATATTATCCTAAATATTTAACTTTCATAAGGTATATATATATATATATATATATATATATATATATATATATATATATATATATATATACTAGTTGTAACTTTAATCATTTAATCGAATGTTAAATAATTTATCGCATATCATCCCTATCGAATATGTTTTAGAGTTATATGAAAATTTATAATAAAATGTATAAAATCAAACGTTATACGTTTCACATTTATTTCAAAGTTCAATTAACTTTATAATAGATTTCCTACCAAATCTCAAGGTTCTGACATGATATTGTGACTTGACCCTGTGGGATTTGTGAGTACTCTTTAGAGTGTTGCATATTTTACATCACTTACTGTTTAACTGACATTTATGAATATGAAGAGTTAAACACGCAAGGTGAAAAGTTTTGTTTTGGTTTTCGAACTCATGGTACCATTTAGGGTTGGATATCATTAATGTAATTAAAACTTGAGTACGTTAGCTCGTTGGAATTGATTCATCTTGAGAGCTTCTTTATTTTCATTTAAAGTGATCTACGAATTGCTTCAGATCATGCCACCTGTAGGGTGGAGATGATCTAGGGTTTCCCTTAATTTCACGGGCATTTAAACAGGGAATTCAATGAATTTGGAATTCATTTCTCCATGAATTTTTTTGAACCCTTTCGTTCCTCCACTTTTGCGTTCAACTTGATCAGAGAAGAGTTTTTTTTTTTGTCGGCTTATTACTTCCATTTTGTTGGAATGAAATCAAGGTATGACATGGTGCATCTATTCTAATTTATAGGTTTCGATTTGGGTTTGTAACTCTCAGAAATTCGTGCATTTGATTCATTTATCAAATCGTTTGATATACATAATCGTTTTTCCCTTGGATTTTATATCTCTGCCACTTGTTTTGAATTCGTTTTTGTTTATTCTGTTTAGTTCCATGGATATTTTTTTTCTTATTTTCTATATGACAGTGTTGTAGAAGAGTTCATGCCTTGGTTATGACTTACGATTTTCATCAATTGATATTGATTTTGGGTATGAACGAATCTATCCATATTCTCATAAATTTCGTTTATCATTTCTATTTGGTCACAGTCCTTTTATTATGGACTTATAACTTAATGTGTTTGGCATTATTCGCCTATCTGCGAGACGTAGCTGAAAGAGGAACTCTTCTTTGATACATTGAAGGCTTCCTTTGCCTATGTTCTGTGCTTTCAATACCCTATCCCACAGGTATTAAAATTTGTGTTCCTCTATTCATGTTATACACACAGATTCAGTTTATACATATATTTTTTTTCTATTTGTATCCGAATGATATGAGACTGAATAGAAATGTATGGTTTTATGGTTGCAGGTATAACATCATTCCTCATTTGAATTTACCCTTTGCGCTCGGTTTAATTGTGTTAGGATTTTTCTATGAACCTAACCTAAATCCCTTTACACAGGTCAGTTGATACGTAATCGTGGAATGCAATGCTTCTTTTAGTTTCTCGTTTTGTTCCTCTCAAGAATGCGTTGTCAAACCATTTGAAAGCTACATATTTTGTTTTGTTTTTTTCCAACAGAGTAATTCCTTTTCAGGAATTATTTATACATTTTCTATTTGGCTGAGTTGTAGAACATTAATTTATGGACTGAACGATAAGATTTCATACATTTTTTCTTTTCAGTTATTATATCTGGGGTTTTTATCATTAACCCTGAACTCGAAATTTCATCCTTTTAATTTTATAAATACTATCTTAGCTATTGCGGTTTTAATAACTGAATATCGTTATAGTTATTCACAATGGATTTGTTTTCTGTACCATTATTGAAATTTTCCTTTTTATCATTATAATAGTTAACATATGATAAAGCCCTACTTTGAATAGAACAAAGTTTATAACTCTTACAGGTTTGAAACTTTAAATTTCTTCTATTCAGTTGTAAATTATTTTAGGAAATGGTAAAAGAGTATACACAGATGGAAGAAAATTTGTAGTTTGTAGAATGTATGATTAATAAATCTGAATCTCTACTTTCAATTTATCTAAATTCTTTTTGTAAAAGCCTCACAGTTTTCTCTAGTCACAGAAATACCGATATTTAATATGGTTACATGGAAAAGTATATTTTCCTATATATAAAATCTTTTCTGTTATTTATATGGCTTATCAGAAATTTGTTTATAATTTTTATGAGCCAGTATTCTAGTACTAATATTTCCAACATGAAATATTCTATTTAAAGCGATGGTTGCTTTTACTGCTGGTTACTCAACTGCCTATCTTATTTTTCATTTCAGTAAGATATTAAGTTTTGTTTAATTAAATCATTCTGTATAGAATAATCATAATACTCAACAGTATTTCTCCTAATGCTTTCATTCCAGAATTGCATATGCTATAACTGTTTACCTTAACATACATACATACATACATACATACATATATATATATATGTGTGTGTGTACATACACACACACACACACACACACACACACACACACACATATGCTGATTTCTGAAGAGGAATCTTTTATTTTTTTCTGGTTGTATTCACAGTTTTATGCTATAGCGCATTAAATATATATATATATATATATATATATATATATATTTTTTTTTTTTTTTTTTTTTTTTTGGTTTTTCCTACTCAGATTTACATAGCTAGCTGCTAAAATTAAATCATATTTGCATACCTCAACAACTTGTCTGTATAGTAAAGTAGGTTCAATAATATTAAATCTCTAACTTTAATGTACAGTTATCCACCATATAAAATTTTAGATTTTATTTTTATTTTTCTATACAGGATACCTATCCCTAGATCCAAACCTTTCTATGGTTTCGACATTCTAGGAGATGGTTATTGCAATATTTTTCCCATGCTACTATACATTCTAAAATTCTTCTACTGAATTTAGTCTGTTAAATGTAGTAATTACTCAACCCATAATAATTCTAGATTTCTGTTAGTCAAAAAAGATAACAATTTATAACCATATAGAGATTGTTCAGATAAGATCAAAATAACTTTAAGTGCTATGTATGCATACCAATAACTAAGAGCATTCCTCCCAACCTTAGAATTCTTTCTCTGCCGAATTCATCCCCGAGCTGAGATCTTCCCAGACCAAACTAACCTCAGTCTATTCTGGAATAGCTTACTTAATCCATGCTTTCCCTAAGCCTGTTTCCAAATTCTGAGTCTAGAATTTTTAGGATGCTTTCTTCCTATTTTTGCCTAGGCTTCCCTCAATGAGGTAATTTAAAGCTACTTTCTCTACTTTTCCAGCTTTTTCACCTCTTCCCAATTACTTTCCTCTTCATTATGGAATTTAGATTTTTCCTCTTTAATCTAAATTAGCATTATTCCTTTCAAGGCTTTTTGAAAGTTTTTTTGGGAAAGTCTTAACCTTATCCATATCCTCATGGATCAGGCTTATGATCTCCAATCTCATCTGGTCATAGTGCACACATAAATATTCTATTTATTTTTCATTAATAAATATTTAAATAAATCCACCCAATAATTCTCCATTGGGGTCCACTCCCCTTTGGATTTTTGTTAAAATGTCTAACTTGAAAAGCATAGAAAATTGGGGTGTTACATCAATAATCATATACTTTCAAGATAGTAGCTCAATATTGCATAAAATAGAACAAAAAGATTTAGATGCAGTAGAACACTTGCACATAAATTTCGCAGCTGAATACAGAATACGCATAAGACAACAATTATCAATGATTCACATAGATAGTACACATAGATTCAGTTCTCAAACAACCTTTCTTATTGATCAATTCATCAGTTCCCTCTTACAATACCCTTCCCAGCATGTGCACACAACAACAGGGTCTGCACATAGCAGGACTTTGGATCTCCGCACACAAAGCCAACAGGAGTCCTTCCCCAAAACCCAAACAGACTTAATATACCACAATTCGAATCAATAGCTCTTCTTTTTCCTCTCTTACAATTCAAAATGTTCCTATATTTATAACAATCTAGCTTAAACTTTCCTGTGGTCTGCAAACCGTGGTTTTCGGACCCCAGGTTTACCCTTTGACCCATTACAATGCTTTAGGGGCTTTGACCCACCCCAAAACCCCTGCGCTAGACTAAATATAATAAAAAATATACAAAATTGGATCAGTTTCGCAGCTCGTAGAAAACCTTGTTCCAACACCATGTAGAAAAATAATGTGTATATTCTAAAATTCTCATGAAATTTACTAAATCACAAGACTAGAATATAATCTACTGATCTGAAGAAGTTAATTTATAATTGAGAACATATACCATCAAAATGCAAAAGGAAACATCACACATGCACAAAGACTTATCTAGGGGAAAACAACTACTCAAAACCCCTTACTATCTAAATTTTATGGTCTCAATGGCATTGGTATTTCTTAATTTATAGAACGAATATCAACTTATTAGTGACCAAAACCCATGCCCTGAAATGTATTAAATCATAATGAAGTCCTCTTACAAAGAAACTATAGAAAATTAATGTGTAGATTCTAAACTTCTCATGAAATTTACTAAATCACAAGACTATAAGCTACTATAGTAAGTTGTAGAAGCTAATTCATTACCAAGGACACATAACATCAACATGCAAAAGGAAATTTTCTCTTCATAATAATACTTTCTACTAGTTCGTGGAGGAATTTATGGTCTCAATGGCATTAGTATTTCTTAATTGCTAGAACGAAGATCAACTTAGTAGTGCCCAAAAACCCGTGCCCTAAAATGTCTCAAATAATAGCGAAGTCCTCTTATAAAGAAACTGTAGAAATAATGTGTAGATTCTAAACTGCTCTTGAAATTTACTAAATCACAAGTGATCTGAATCTGAATTTTAGTTTTTCTATGCTAATTTCATCTTCAAAATTATAAATATTTTTTTGATCTCTTGCTTCATGTGCATAGGTTTCTTGAGGTGTTTGTGAGTGTTAAACAAGAAAATGTATTGAGTTTCATGTTAAATTCATGAGCATTTTAACTTCAAAACATAATAATAAACAATAGTAATAACATGTACAGGAAACCATCAAATGACCCATTAACACAATTTTTTGATGCAGGAGTTCACTCCTCCTGGGCTACATCAACTTGGTCCAGTTCCATGGCTTGGGACTTTGTATTAGCTCAAATGTGAAAAACGTGATATTTACATTCATCTACTACTCCCGAAACCCACTTCAATGTGTTCAGAACATCCAAATCATCCAGAATAGACTCTTCTTGAACCCAATTTGGTCGAATTTTCAAAGTTATGGCCTCCTCAATTCTGGCCTAGGAAACCCCACTAAAATTGGAGAAAAATCCAGGTAGGGCTGCTAAATTTTTGGGCAGCGCCGAATTTGGGGGCTCTGCCAGTTTTTCCGCCGAATTAAACTGCAGTTTAATTAAATTAATCTTGGTTTAGTGCTAATCGTGCTCTAACCAAATCCTAATTTAAATGTGGATTAGCAAAATCTTAAACAAGGATTATGGGTAATTAAACCCACATTAATTTTTTACCCCTCGCATAAACAATTGCCTCTACCTTTGTTCGTAGTGGAAAGTAGGGAAAATTTTAAGGATGGAAATTTATCTTAAATTTTAGAAACCTTAGCGAATCTTATGAGCCCCTAATATGCAAATTGTAAAATGTTTGGTGATATTTTTTTAAATATATCCAAATTTGTAATGACTTTATATAGTCTCTATAAACCTTTGGTGATTTTTAGGATAACATAGTTTAATACTATAAAATTTGGGCGAATGAATTTTAGAAAAAAATGGAAATTGGCAAATCTGTTTTTTGGAAAAACCATGGAAAATTAGCCCACCTACAAATATTAGCCCCTAAAATTTTCCATGGTGGAAATTTCATGTGGTGAGGGGGCTGGCCCCCTCCATACCCTCACCAGTCAAACCTTATGAATTCAAATATATGTCTTGGGCACAATATGTTAATAAATGAAGCTGCAGGTTATTGGTAATGTGGCACGCTTGCTTGGGGGAGGTCGTGGGGTCGAGCCCTGACCTCTGTCCTTCCGCTCATATTAATTTTTGAAGCATAAACATTATATGATATTCGACCTTTGGACTTTGACCATTGATAATTGTAATTTCGGCCTTGAACTTGGTCCACCAGAGGGGGCACGTGGTGGCCCCTGGTTGCACCACGTATCTCCCTCTAGTTGGAATATCCCAACCATTAAAAAAAATTCATTCTACCGTTAAAATTCGAAATTCAACCTTAGGAGAATATATAAAGAAATTCACCTTAACCCAAACTTTCTGGTGAATCCTGTAGAGACACTTTTCATAGTGTCATTGGGAAAAAATGATAGAATATTGCCAGAATATCCTTTTCTTTACTGAATAGGATGCCATGTTAGCATTTTGTCCTTTCTGCAATTTTTTTAGCTGTTTATGAAAATTAACAACAACCTCTATCTTCCTTATCCAGAGTCGGTTTTTGATGAAACGAATTGCACCAAATTACTGGTGACAATATCTTCACTTTCGTTCAGTTTCCAATCGATTCTAAGAGCTTCCATTTTGAGCTTTAACATTGAGCACCTGATCATTCCTCCCCACTAGAAGCTAGTTGTACCCCAAAATCTCTTTGATTACTGATCATGTGGATGAGAGTACAATTCCAACACCCTTCTAGTCTCAATCCACAAAAATTTTCCCATTTTTATTAACTTGAGATTTTCACAAAACCTAAGCTTTTTACTTGACTCTCGAGACCCTCTCTTGCTGTTGTAGACACCATCATGCTGCAATTTCCCTGAATTTGTAGAGAAGAAATATGTCCTTGTAGAAACAAACTTATTCCCACCTCGGTCATCAATCAAAGGAAAATTAAAAACCGTCCCACCTTGCACACTATTGTCATGGCGATTCTTAGCTGCTCTTGCTTTATACTTGCGTCAAATCTTAACCAAGTATTTTCGCCAATTCCATGTACCCTTTCAAAAAAAAAAATCACTTGTGGAACCTATGCCTTCTTTGTCAAATTTCTTTGGCACTTTCTCTTTGACCTTTGCACTCTCTTTCACCGACATCCTATTTCCAACACTACTCAACATTGATGTTGACTGGTGCAAATATTTCACATCTTGTTTACCTCCTTTCAAAGACAACCTGTTAGAGTCTTGAAACAACTCATTACAATAATAAGAAACTTTAATGAAATCAACTTTTTCATTCGATGCATATTTTTGAAAGGCATCATTCAAAACATCTTTATGTTTGATCATTAACAAAGTGAAATTTTGACTTGCATTCATTATTCACTTCATTTCTCCTGCATGTATAAGAGACAAACTTGTCTTCTTCTTATGTGCTCTATCTATGTACTCAATTCCATATTTAAACAAGTGATACTTATTCTCATGGCAATGAAATACTTCTTTCCTATCATAAATATAAGGACTTCCCAAAACAATACCTGAAATCTCAAGCGATACTACATCAAGTTTAACTTCATCAAGAAATTTTGAATTGATGTCAAACCTTAGTATGCACTTTCTTGTTACTTTCAAATTTTTATTCTTGCATATCCACCATAAAGGATAAGGTCTTGGATGTATAAAATTTTCAAAGTTTAGCTTCTTAACTAAGTCTTTGGAAATCAAATTATCTTGAGAACCACTATCAAATAGTGTGTCTATCCTGGTATGTTTAGAAACAAATCTAATATGGAAAATTTCAATTCTTGTATCCTCATCTCGAGTTACGTTGGAACAACTTGAAGAAATAGTGCTTTCTATGTTATTACCTTTCAAACCCATCGCTGTAATCTTGGTCTCATCTCGTGAATCTGAACCTAAGTCATGTTCAATGATTGCAATGATTTTCTCCTTTTCTTTAGCTTTTAGTTTTCTTGGCTTCAACTCTAGATGAAGCTGACAACAATGGTCTTCGTCATGGCCATTCTTTGAAAAATGTTTACATGTGAGTTTCTCTTTCTCTCTTTTGATATAGCTATTTCTCTTTCCTCTTCCGTTAAACTTGCCCTTTACTTTACCCTCATGCTCAAGGAAACCTTCACTTTTCTCATCTACATTTGGTTTCCTTCTTGCTTCTAAATGTGTGGCTTGAACACAAACCTCATCTAAGTTTGTGGAATTGAACATGAGAATAGTGTGTCTAAGGAAACTGTGAAAACCCCCAATATACTTTAACAAAGTTTCTTGAGAATACAAATTAACACCCAAAATAATAGCTCTTCTCCTAAATTCATGAGTATTACTACACACACTTTTCCCTTTCCATTTCTCTAAAATTCTGCCAGTCCATAATGGATTTTTTCATGTAAGCTAGAGGATAAAATTTCCTTTTAATGGCAGTAATAAAACTTGACCAAGACATTCAGATATTACCGTGGTTTTTAATCTCTTCTTGAGTCCTTGCTTCCCACCGTACAAGTGTTGATCCTTCCATCCTCAAAGAAGCCAATTGAATATTTATGTCATCTTCTTGAGGGTTCTAAATTATAAAATAAACCTCCAATTGATGAATCCAATTGTCCAATTTCTCTTCATTTACCTCGCCATTATACATTGGAAGCTCAAATTTGACATCAAGTTTGAGTAAGGGAGTTGTTCCTCTTGTGGTTTTTGAGCGAGTATGGGTAGTTTTGGCTGTGGAAGTGGAAGATGATGTTGATGGTGAAGATGAGGATGATGATGAAGATGGTGGAGATGGAGGAGGCTTTCCTCCACTTCCATTTGAATCCTTCTCTTCATCTTTTTTCTTCTTCTAAGGTTCCCTCTCCATGTGGAGAATTATAATTCTCTCCAACCATCCTGGTGTCCCTCTCCTCAAAGAGGATCCTAAATCTTTCAGTTAGTTAATAGAAATCCTTCTTGTATGATTCCTCTTTTGAAAGATCTTTAGTCTCTCCAACACATGATGTGATGTTTATGGATCCAATCTCAACTTCTGGTGCAACTTATACCTCTTCAATCTCAGCTAGAGATAAAAATTGAGGTGCTATAAGTGCAACTGTGAGTGGAAATTTGGGTCGAGATGGTGCCCTTGTGGCTCTCCTTCTAGTCCTAACCTCTGGACTAGCAACAAATAGTTTCCCTTCTCCTCTCTGCAACTTCAACCTTGTAAGCATCACAAATTTGAAACCATTAAAACCCTACTTGCACAAAACTTAAGCAAATCAAGAAAATAACCTTTCAACCTTTCAACCTGGATCTAATACCACCTTGATCTGAATCTAGATGTTATTTTTTCTGTGCTAATTTCATCTTCAAAATCATAAATATTTGTCTTATCTCTTGCTTCATGTGCATAGGTTTCTTGAGGTGTTTGTGAGTGTAAAAGAGGTAAATGTATTGAGTTTAATGTTAAATTCATGAGCATTTTAACTTAAAAACATAATATTAAACAACAATAATAACATGTATAGGAAACCATAAAATGATCCATTAACACAATGTTTTGATGAAGGAGTTCACCCATCCTAGGCTACATCTCCTTGGTCTAGATTCCATGGTTTGGGCCTCTGTATTAGCTCAGATGTGAAAAAAAATATGTTTACACTCATCTAATTCTCTTGAAACCTGCTTCAATGTGTTGAGAACATCCAAACAATCTAGAATAGACTCTTCTTGAGCCCAATATGGCTGAATTTTGAAAAAGTTATGGCCTCCTCAATTTTGGCCTAGGAAGCCCCACTAAAACTAGAGAAAAATCCAGTTAGGGTAGCTAAATTTGGGGGTAGCGCTGAATTTTTGGGTGTCGCCAGTTTTGCCACCGAATTAAGTTGTAGTTTAATTAAAGTTAAGCCTATTTTAGCACTAATCTCTCTCTAACCAAATTCGAATTTAAATTTGGATTAGCACGGTTTTAAAAAAGGATTATGGGTAATTAAACCCACAATAATTTTTAACCCCATGCATAAATAATCGGCTCCGCTTTTGGTCATAGTGGAAAGGTTATGTGTGGAGGGGGTTGGCCCCCTCCATATCCCCACTGGCCAAACCTTACGAATTCAAATATATGTTCTGGGCACAATATGTTAAGAACTGAAGTTGTGGGTTATTGGTAATGTGGCACACCTGCTTGGGGGAGGTCATGGGTTCAAGCCCCAACCTCCGCCCTTTCGCTCGTATTAATTTTTGAACCATAAACATTATATGATATATGAACATTGTAAATACGACATATATTTCGGACTTTGACCATTGATAATTGCAATTTCTGCCTTGACCTTGGTCCACTAGAGGGGGCACTTGGCAACCCTTGGCTGCACTACGTGTCCGCCTCTGGTTGGACTATCCCAACCATTAAAAAAAATTTCATTCCACCATTAAAATTCGAAATTCGACCTTAGGAGAATATATGAAAAATTTTCACCCTAACCTAAACATTCCGGTGAATCCTGCAGTGACACCTGTCACAGTGTCATTGGGCGAAAATGATAGAATATTCCTAGAATATCCTTTTCTTTGCTGACTAGGTTTCCATGTTAGCATTCTGTCCTTTCTGTAATGCTTTTAGCTATTTAGGAAAATGAACAATAGGGTCTATCTTCCTCATCCGGAGTCGGTTTTGGATGAAACAAATTACATCAGATTCTTGGCGACGAGCTCCTCACTGTCGTTCAGTTTCCAATCGATTATAAGCACTTCCATTTTTTAGGTTTAACACTGAGAACCTGATCAACAAGACTAGAACCTACTCTATTGATTTGAAAAAGCTAATTCACAATCAAGAACACATAACATCAACATGAAAAAGGAAACATCACACATGCACATAAATTTATCCAGGGGAAAACAATTGTTCAAAACACCTTATTATATGTATTGCATTAATCAAAGAATAGAGATGAAATAAAATGCTTTCTCAAGCCTGAGCATAACCTGCAAGTGCATGATATATCTTTCTACCAGCCTAAATGAACCTGGATAAGACTTAACCATTTTTTCAAGCCTCCAAGCTCCTATTTTATTGTGCCATTCCTTGAGGAATTAGCCCCTATTTTTTAGGGAAATTACTCAATTGGATTGCGCAATTACTGTATGCCCATTCTTTGATTGCATGGACTACATGTACACATGGAACTAGTCTACAACTAATACTACACTTCCTTGGAATATCCATATCAACTAGGTAACTCGAATTCTTTGTATGCATCGGTTATTTTTGGCTGATTAATTAGTTAACTAGATGACCACTAAGTGTGATTGAAGTTACACTACACAACTTGAGCTTCCACTAGTTTCTCCAACAATTGGAACTAGTTTAACTTATAATAACTCAACTCAACTGAAATAGATTTCAATAAATTAGCAATCAATCATACTAAAATGAACTCAAGATTTCCCAACCCGCGTTATTTGAGTTAACTGACTGGAAAGAGTCATGTCACCTTAGTTAACTAACCTCAAGATTCTACTGATGTGGAAATTCAAATTTTCTCTATTTTGACCAAAAGAGGGTCAAACTGATATTTTCTTGCTGCATTTTGACCAGAAATGTCCAACGAATTGGTTCAAAATGCGCTAAAAAAATTGTGTACTTGCAACAGTCAATTCAAGACCTAGTGAAACCATTACCCATAAAAGATAACCAAAATGTAAAAAAAAATGACCTCCACGCAGATGTCCAAGACACCACATGGGTCCTAGATAATAAGAGTAAATGATGTGAGTTTTTTTCACCCTTGATGATGAACATGGGAGCATTTATATAGTATTTGGGAAATTTCAATATGGGTCAGTCAAGGTGCCTTCTAGGGAGTCGACATGAAAATTTTCGAGGAAAACATTCAACCCATATTAATATTTGTTTTGAATTTTAAAACCAATTCAAAATTTAAACTTTAAAACCTACATTTAATATTTGGTTATGAATTTTAAAATCTCTCCAAAATATTTAAAAACTCTTTAATAAAAGTTCCTTTTTGACACAATTTCGAGTAGTGATTCTAACCCATTATATGCTGCCACATCATCGTCTTTTTTGGGAACAATGACCACTCGGTGGGTGCCCCAACTTAAATTAGACATATCTCTCAAAATTTAAGGAGTCTTGTGGCATGTCATATACCAACTGATTCAAATTGACGATCAGAATACAATGGTGAGGATATCTAAGGAAATTCATTGATATAATTCTTTGAAAACCTTGAAAAATTGTGGGGTACATTAATCATCCAAGGAATTCAAACCCTAGAGATAAGGTTTCTAGCCATCCTTCAATTGGAGCTGCCAACTAATGAAATCCATACAAATATTAAGAGCGTTCAACAAAAGATGTTGCCATCAATGATAACACCATTCAAAAATACTCCCACGTTGAGACCCTTGCTTGATGAGTTCTAACAACATGCTCCATGAGTGGTTCGAATCCTTGCAGAAAATTCCCCCATCTCTCTCTCCATGACCACAACCCATGTCTAGTGAAAGAAAAATATAGTCTATTTCGGTCATACTAAATTTGATTTTAGAAAGTTAACATTGAATTTCCGTGTTATAATGTGTAAGCCAATCAAAATCCTTTAAAATTCAAAAGAGATACAAGTGTGACTAGACACTGATAAAATTTTTAATAATATATTTTAACTACCTTAAGAGTGAATGATGCCCAAGTGACCCAAAACTACAATAAATATTAAAAATAAAATTAATATATTATTCTATAAATGTAGGATTTAACCCTGAACATAAATTATCTACACATGAATCTTATAACAGAAAATAAACAATAGCGAGAGCATAAAACATAAAACAGATAAACACAGTGATTTTCCCCTGGATCCCAAATTGGGACGGCCAGCTTGATTTTTCATTATATTCCTTTTAGTGTTACAACACATATATATACATGTCGAAGCATACATAAACCCCAACCTATTAACCCTAGATTAGAACATAACCATAGTTCCCTTGACCGGATCTACAAAATACCAGGGGTCGAAAACCATCGTACCCCAAAAAACCATGTGCAAACTCATGCACAAAACATGGGTGGGTCCACCTATGAGTGGGACCGCACACCAAAAAAATTTTCGTCGGGGCGCTGCCCTAGACTCCGACAGGGGGGGCTGCCGCCCCCCTTGTGACCCCCCTACTGTGCCCGGTGCAACGTACAGTGCTAGGGGCTAGTCGTGGAAAGAATATAACACACACCCAACATTCTCCCACTTGTTGTTTTCTTTCCATAGGGGGCCACAGGAGAGCTTAGTCATTTGGCCAATTCTTCAACACCCATTGTTTCTCTACACCAAGAGAAATTTTGAGTGCTTATAGACTTCGTCAATGCATCTGTAACATTCTTTAAAGTGTCCACATTTACCAATAACACCCTTTTAGCGTCAACCATATCTCTAACAAAGTGATATTGAACATCAATGTGCTTTGTCTTTGAATGATAAGTAGGGTTCTTAGCCAAGAAAATTTCACTTTGGCTATCACAGTCTATCCTTATAGCTTGCTGTACCAACCCCATACTAGAAAACAATATTTGCAACCAAATTTCTTCCTTGCTTGCATGAGTGGTTGCTATGTATTCTGCCTCTGTAGTTGAAAGCACCACTATAGACTGTCTTTTACTCATCCAACTGATTGCACCTCCAAATAGGCTAATACCCACTTGTAGATCTTCTTTGGTCTAGATCTCCAGCCCAGTCTGCATCAACAAAACCACAAATTTCCAACATTCTTTCCAATCCTGGTCTTCCCTGGTAGCACAAGCCATAATCACTAGTGCCACGTAAATATCTGAAAACCCACTTCACTATTGTCCAATGCTCCTTCCCTGGGTTTGACATAAACCTGCTCAATACTCCCACTGCATGTGCAATTTCTGGTCTAGTACAGACCATTTCATACATCAGGCTACCCACTACACTTGCATATGGAACACGAGACATATCCTCCTCTTCTTCTTGTGTCTTGGGACATTGTTCAAAAGATAGCTTTGCACCTACAGGAATAGGAACACTCACTGGTTTACTATCCTGCATATTGAACCTCTGCAATATAGTCTCGAAATACTTCCTCTGGTTTAACCAAAGCTTCCTCTTTTCCCGATCTCTCTTAATTTCCATGCCCAAAATATAGTTTGCAGCACCAAGATCCTTCATGTCGAATTTGGAGAACAGTTGGGTCTTCAAATCTTGGATAATTTCTTTGTCATTTCCAATCAACAACATATAATCCACATACAAGACCAAATAAATAACATGGTCACCAATTAATTTAAAATAAACACAGTGATTCTCCTTGCTTCTGGTGAAGCCAAGTCCCCGTATATGGGTATCAAATTTCTGATACCACATCCTTGGTGACTGTTTTAACCCATACATAGACTTCTTCAACCTGCATACTAGTTCTTTCTTACCCTTCACCATAAAGCCTTCAGGTTGCTTCATGTAGATCTCCTCTTCTAGATCCCCGTGAAGAAATGATGTCTTCACATCCATTTTTTCTATCTCAAAATCAAATGCAGCAGCAATAGATAAAAGTAATCTAATAGAATTAACTTTGGAAACATGAGAAAAAATATCACCAAAATCAATTCCCGGCACCTGGGAATAACCTTTGGCTACCAACCGAGCTTGTATTTCTCCACCTTTCCTTCTACATTCATCTTCTTCTTAAACACCCATTTTCTCTTGATGGGCTTCCTTCCAGTCGGCAACTCCACCAGATCCCATGCCTCATTTTTGTGCAAGGATGCCATTTCATCAATCATGGCCTCCTTCCAGAGTTTTTTGTCCTCTGAATCTACTGCCTCCCTGACAGTTCTAGGATCATCATCAGTTATAGTTAAGGCAAAACCTGAATAGAAAGCAGATGGACTATACCTTTCTGGTTTCCTTCTTTCCTGAATTGATCTTCTCAAAGATAGAGTTTGTGGCTCTTCCTCTTCTGAGTCTTCTTCTGTTGTAGAGTCTGATTCATCCTCCTTTAGCTCAAACTCTATCTTCTCAGGTTCCTTTGGTAGGACTTCATGTGTAACAACATCTTTCACCTCTCTAAACACCACATCTCAGCTGTACACAACCTTCCTTGTTTCCGGGTTCCAAAGCTTGTAACATTTTAAACCATCCTTATACCCAATAAAGATGCACCTTTCAGATTTATTATCGAACTTGGTCCTTTTCTCCTTTGGAACATGTACATATGCATCACATCCAAATACCCTTAGATGTGAAAGAGAGGGTTTCTTACCAGTCCATACCTCATGTGGAGTCTTATCCTCCAACGGTGACGAAGGTGATCTGTTAACTAAGTAACATGCAGTCTCCACTGCCTCTGCCCAGAATTCTTGTCCTAACGCGGTACCACTGAGCATGCTTCTTGCTTTTTCCATCAGCGTTCTATTCATTCTTTCTGCAACTCCATTTTGTTGAGGTGTGTATGGAGCAGTCTTGTGTCGTGCTATACCACACTTCTTACAGAACTCTTCAAATTCCTTCTTGCAAAACTCCCCACCATTATCTGTCCTTAGTGCCTTTATCTTCTTCTCTGTATGGTTTTCCACCAGAGCCTTAAATTATTTAAATTTGTTAAAGACTTCAGATTTCTTCCTCAAGAAATATATCCATGTATTCCTTGATAAGTCATCTATGAATGAAACATAGTACACAGAATTTCCCAGTGATGGAACTCACATAGGTCCAAACACATCACTGTGCACAAGCTCTAATATCTTGTTCGCCCTCTCATCACTAAGGAAAACTCACCCGATTCTGCTTCCCATATACACAATGTTCATAGAAATTGAAATCCAGAGAGCAATTAGACATACCTTCTACCATACCATTTCTATGCAGTATCCGAAGGCCCTTCTCTCCAATATGTCCAAGCCTTTGATTCCATAGCATGGTCTTTTCTCCAGAGACAGCTAGGCTTTTTGCTCCTCTTTCAGGAACCATAGAACTTTTACATCCATCAATAACAGTGCTACCTTGTAGCTTGTACATAGTTCCAATATGAACTCCCCGCATTAATACCAGTGCTCCCCGAACCATCTTGCAGGCATCTTTCTCGAACACTATTTTTACACCTGCATCATCCATCTTGCTTACAAAAATTAGATTTCTGGCTAATGCAGGAATATGCAAAACACTAGGAAGTGTTCTAATCCTTCCACCTTGCAGCTTTAGCTTGACCTTTCCACGTCCGACGATTCTGGCGTTCCTATCATCCCCTAGGAAGACATCACCACCATCATATTTCTCATACTCGCAGAACCACTCCCTATGGGGAGTGAAGTGAAAAGATGCACCTAAGTCAATCAACCATGACTCATGATATACATGTGTATTTGAAGAATAAGCCAAATACACATCCACACCTTCATCCGAGGTGGTTTTTGGCTCTGCAGAAGGAGCATCATCAGATCCCTTTCCTTTCTCAGGAGCTTTAGATCTGCATTCCTTTTTGTAGTGTCCTTCCTTTCCGCATTTCCAACACACCTTTACAAATTGTCCAAGAGATTTAGATCTCCCTCTAGATTTAGATATCCCACTCGAAACCTTATTCTTGTTTCTGTTTTGGGACCTTCCTCGTACAGATAAGGCATCTCCATTTTGACCCTCCATATTTCTCCGTCTCATTTCCTCCAACAGCAAGCCTGAGACAATGTCATCAAAAATCAAGGTAGTTGTATTTATACCTATTGCAATAACCAAAATGTCCCACGAGTTTGGTAGAGAACACAAAAAACCGATGCACTTATCTTCATCTGAGATTTTAATATCAACATATGACAGTTGACTTACCACAGTATTGAAGGCGTTCAGATGCTCTGTCACTGAGTCTCCATCCTTCATCCTCAGGTTATACAGCCTTTTCCACAGGAAAAAATTATTCACTAGAGACTTAGATTGGTACAAAGTCCCAATTTTTTCCCACAAATTCTTCTCCGTAGATTCCCCAGATACATTCAACAATACTGAATCTGAGACACACAACCGTATTGTGCTCTTAGCCTTTCGATCCAGTTTCTTCCAGTCTTCATCTGACATTATCATTGGTTTAGTACCTAGATCTACTATGATCCACTGATATTTATCCACCAGCAGATCCTCCATCTTGAGCTTCCATAACTCAAAGCTCTGACCATTTAATTTCTCGATCTCTATCTTCCCACTGCTCGCCATCTTCTTTCACCGCAAGAATCAATCCCACAGATCTCCCACTGAACAGGGTCTACCTCAGGCCTGAGAAAAAAACCCTCAGTAGCAAAGGCGTCCCCTTCAAGCCAAAACATCTTTGATACCAAATGTAGGTTTTAACCCTGAACAGAAATTATCTACACACAAATCTTATAACAGAAAATAAACAATAGCGAGAGCATAAAACATAAAATAGATAAACACATAGATTTTCCCCTGGATCCCAAATCGGGACGACCAGCTTGATTTTTCATTATATTCCTTTTAGTGTTACAACACATATATATACATGCCGAAGCATACATAAACCCAAATCCATTAACACTGGATTAGAACATAACCATAGTTCCCTTGACCGGATCTACAAAATATCAAGGGTCAAAAACCATCGTACCCCAAAAAACAATGTGCAAAATCACGCACAAAACATGGGTGGGTCCGCCTATGAGTGGGACCGCACACCAAAAAGAATTTCTCCGGGGCACTGCCCCGGACTCCAACAGGGGGGGTTGCCACCCCCCCTGTGACCCCCCTGTTGCGCCCAGCGCAACGTACAACGCGAGGGGCTAGTCATGGAAAGAATATAACACACACCCAACAATAAAAGTTATAAGATGGAGAATAATTTTAATGAAGGGAAAATCATGGGTTGAGTGTGTTTTTAATGACACATAACTAGTTTAAATTTTATTAAATTTTTGTATTTAAATTAATTTAAATATAAATATATATTTACAATTATCTTGATAAAAGTGCATTTATTTGGGTAATTTAAATATAGATATTTTTTTGAAATTTAAATTTTATTAAATCTTGTGTTAATAAATTATTTTAAATATAAAATATATATATGGTTATTTTGAGAAAATTCACATTTATTTGGGTAATTTTGATAAAATTAAAATAATAAAAATGATATAATAAAAAATTGTCTACATGGCATTATTTTATTAATTTTTGAATTTTTTCTTAGGTGCCTATTTTTGAGTTGAAATTTCTTCTAATTAGTAAATTGGGGGGGAATTTGTCTCACACTAAAGGTGATCACATAGCCAAATTCACTAGCTGGATCAAAATACACAATGTTCTTATGGGTTTTACATGTTAAAACCCAGTTTTTCTTGAGGAAATAGCCTAAGGAACCATTTTTCCTAAGTTGTTTATGTTAATTTATCTGATTACATGAGAATAAACATAAACTCTTTAATTATATGTTATTATCATAGATGTACCCATTTATATGAAGATAATATAATTATTTTCACTCATTTTGTTTATTCACATGGAAATAGTTAACTAAATCATTTATTGATGATTTTTTTTTCCAACTATTTTACCCTCTCAACTTGAACTATTTTAATAAATAATTTATTTATGAATTTTTTAAAACTATTTTACCTTGTTAAATGGAAATACTTTAAAAAATCACTTATTTATGTACTTTTTGATTAATTTTCTTAATAAATCATTTCTTTTGAGTTAGTTACCTAAATAAAGGTCATTAACGATTATTTTTGAATTTTTTCTCACACAAAAATATTAAAATACCAAAAGTTATGATAAATTGATTTGGTCCAATAACTATTTTTGAAAGAGGCGATGTTCTCCTTCTCATTTAACATGACCATTTTTCATCTTCCAACCTTTGATCCAAAACATTTGAGCTCTCCTCACTTGTTAAGCTCAAATATTTTCTTTTATTTTTTTCTTTTTTGTCTCGATCACCCTATGGAAAGAGGGACAATTTTCTTGTACATAAAAGATTTTCCACATACCCTCCCAAGAAGGAGGTTCACCAAGCTTAGGTAAGAGGCCTCCCCATAGGTATCATTAATAAAATCTATTCCACTTTGGGTAAATTAAAGTTTCATTTCTTATTTCATGTTTTATATTTTTGGTATCTTTTATTAGTGTTTAATTCAAATTCATAATAAAAATAACATGCTAATGAAAAACCAATAAAATCTAGGTTTGAACCTTTCAATTCGAATAGTCATTTGTTGGACTATTTTCAACCCATAGTAGTGTTTTCAACTAATCCTTTCTATATGAAACAATCAACAATTTCTTCTCATAGTTTCTAAGGAGACCGATAATTCAAATGGATTTCTTTCTGTTGAGCACATACTTATATTGAAAGTTGGAGGTGAATCATTATAACACATTTTTTTACTTATTTATACATTCATGAATCATATTAAAAAAATCATGTATTAGATATATTAACTATAGAACATGGAAGACAAGATTTATATGGAAACCCTTTCCAGGGAAAATATAACTTCCTTTTATAATTCTTTATAAGCACCAACCTAGTATTACAAATATTTTTAGACACCAACCTGTTGGAGACACCAATCCCCACTAGGAAAAACTTTGTTAGGAGCCAACCTACTCTTATATATATTTTTAGACACCAATTACATTGTTGCAAATATGCATAGGCACCAACCAGTTAGAGGCATCAATCCCCAATGCTAAGCACTGACTTAGAAAGAGATACCAATCCCTTTGTTTGAGAAAAAAATTTCACTTACAGCTATTATTTAGTGCATATATCTTCTTCAAAATATGACAACATTCTAATTACCTTCACCGAGTTTACTTGCTACATATACCATCACCAGGTCTACTCATTTATTCTTTTGCCAAGTTTGTTTGCTGCTTCTACCTTCACTAGGTCTTCTTACTAATTTTGGCTTCACAAGGTCTAACTGAAATGAAATTTATGGTCTCTTCTAAAGCTTGATGTTTTTGGCATCCTCCTAAGAATGAAATTGTACATTGTTCCATATATAAAATTTTCAAATATGATTATGAAATATTTAATTGAGGCACTCCTATATGCCTCCTTGGATCTTTGAAAATTTCATTGTCTATAAAGTTCTAGAACATAAGTTATAGAAAAATGGCCAAGGTGACCTATTTGAAGATAATTTTAGGACCATTTTGAAATCCTCACTTCCACATGTAATATCTTTGAACATATAGTGAAAAAAATTCAATAATTTTTACCTAAGGAACCTCTGTATGTCTCCACAATGTATAGCCTAATATTTAATTGTTTGAAAAGTCCCATAAACAAAGTTATAGCCAAAATACCATGATGACCTATTTGAAACTTATTTCAAGACCATTCATAAACTCTAAATTCCATAGGGCATATTTCATAAAGTATAATTAACCAATGTCTAATATATTTACCATATGTACCTAGAGATATCACCTTCATATGCTCAAACTTTATTTCTTTAAAATGTCCTATAAAATAAGTTATAGTCAAAATTCCAAATTGACATATTTGAAACCAATTTCAGGAGCATTTATGAACTATAAATTTCACAGGGAATATTTTAATGAGTATAAAAAACTGTTAATTTTCCACTATTCTATGCTTAGAACAATCACTTAGCCAAATATTTTCTTGAATTAGAAATCAAATTTAATCTTCCAATGATAAATAAAAATTGTAGATATAACAATAAATGCAATGAGAAATAGAAGACAATCAAGAACAATAACAAGAGATACAAGATTTGGTCAAAGACTAGGGAAAAACCCCACAAAGGGGAAAACCCTTTCAAATGATTCTTCTATTAGATTTTCATAAACATTTCAACAAATATATTACAATGTTCGAATTGATCAATCAAGAGTCAAATTCAAACCTTTGACTATCCAACAAAACCAACCAATCAATATCCAAAAGATGACCCCAATAGTCAAACATGGTCAACAATTCAAATCTAAAATTTTAGTCAAAGTCCACAACAATTGTATCAGCCCTAAATAGTCAATGGTCAATAGTAAGAAAGCCTCCAAAAGATCTTGGTCAGATGTCAAAAAATGTGGCCTTGAATGCTAGTCAAAGTGCAGTCAACATAGTCCAAAAACAATCCTCCAAATTTGGTCAAAGACAAATTTAAAGTCTGCTGAAACCCTAGTTGCAGATTTGTAGTCAACCAAGGTAAAAGTGCCCAGAAAATTTAATCCTCCTTGCCAAATAATTCAACCTCCAAAACATATGCAAAATCTCAAGTCAAACAAATCCCAAACTCCAAAAGATCAACATTTGTCAAAGTACAAATTCAACCTATAAAAATTATTCTCTCTCCTCCTCACACGTGTGAAAGAGATCTACAATTTTTATAAGAAGTTGAACCTCCAATTGAAGAATAATATGTGTGATGATGATGTCTAAATAATGTGACATTGAAGTGTATTTATATACTTCTTTGGAGACCTAATTTTTCCATTAGGACGACCTATAATTTTGTGTACTTGTGGGTTTTCCATAAAAATAATATTTTTCCTTGAAAAAATTAAATTCTTCCAAAGGAAAAGAGGGTATTCTCTATATGAGGAAGGTTTTCCAAAGGAGGTGATTTTTCCTTGAGCTTCCAAAATTAACACTCCCTCTCTGCTAGGGAAAAATTTCTAATTGCATTAATAGTATTGGCATCTCAGATCAGGTCATATCCTGTCTCTTCTCATCTCTACTCATCTTCTGAACACTCTCAAATCGAAAGAAGAAGAATTTGACATCATAGGGGAGCTCAAGATACCACCTTCTATCTAATGAAAATGGATGACATACAACTTACTAATAAAGGATCACAACCATATCATAGTCTAATGAAAACAAGCGTGATACAACTTGCTATGAGAGGTAAGGATCACATCCATCCTATAGTATAGTGAAAATGGGAGAGATACAAATTACCAAGAAAGGATCACAACGATAATATTGTTAATTTCAATAATAAATACACTATTGTCCATTGAAGGTAAGGATCACATCCATCCCATTGTCTACCAATATTCCCACATTAACCCTCAAGAGTCAAGTGGTAGAGCATGTGCATCCCATCTCTTGAGCAATATACTACTTTGCATTAGAGGAAACGATCAGAACCATCTCAAGTAATCTAAACCCATTATCCAGATGGGGAGGAACAATCCCAACAAGCCCAGCTTATGGGTAGGATGCATACTAGGGTATACTCTGTCTAGTCTAATTATGATACGGGGAGATACCCAAATTGCCTTAAATGACAAGGATCACATATACACTATGATGAAAATACGTGAGATAATACTTACTGCAAAGGTAAGGATCACAACCATCCTATTGTCTAGAGATCCCTCAACCATATGAGCTATATGGATCAATTATTCTTCTTGGGAGCTCATACAGGGGGGAATAACATAGCTCAGTATCCTCAATCAGCTGGGACCCTTATTTGAGAGGGTCACATCCATCAATCCAACTTGCCATTTGAAGACCAATAACTTCCATTTTGGTAAAGCCTTGGTGAGTACGTCCACTATATGCTCGTTAGTCAAAATGTGGTGGAGTCTCACTACTCCTCTCTTCACCATGTCTCGAATATAGTGATATATGATGCCAATATGCTTGGACTTGTCACGAAACACAATATTTTCTGCTAATCATATCCCACTCTTGTTGTCACAATATGTCACCGTTGTATCCAAAACCTTCTCAAATATCTCTACAATGAGCTTCCTCAACCATACAGACTCACAAATCACCATTCTGTTGAATCTTTAATTAAACTGAGAGGGGGGGGGGGGGGTGAATCAGTTTAATACATACATAAGCTTTTCAATATTTTCACCAAATTTATTTACAGCTTAATTTATAAACAATCTTAAAATGTTGCAGCCAATATTAAATTAATGTGACACCACACTTATGTTGAGAGTAGCAACCAATTAAGCAGATTGAAAGAATCACATTAACACATAAGAAACACACACAGAGACAACAGATGTAAGTGGAAACCCATAAAGGGAGAAAACCACATATTATTATTGTTGTGATGCAAAGGCAAGCTCCAACTCCGTCTCACCACTGTTTTTCTGTAGGCACCAACCTACAGGAGGCTCCAACCTCAATTCTGCAAGCTACAACTTGCAAGGAAGCACCAACTCCCTTCAATTTTCTACAGGAACCAACCTACAGGAGGCTCCTACCTCAGTCAGCTACAACTGACATCTATCAAGCTACAACTTGATAGAGAAGCTCCAACTTCCTTACTCTTTCAAAAGAATGTTTGCTGATTTACCTCAGATATCAGCTCTGTTCTGTAGCATCTCTTTCTGCTCTTATTTTCTTAATCTTCTCTGCCTCACTCTTCTATACTCTCCATTCTCTATATTTACTCTCTTTCACCTCACTTATGCATATCCAGTTAATATTATTTATAGAATTCCTCACATGACTGTTTGAATTTCACAAAGAATTTGGAGTGAACAGTCATGACTCTTTGGCTTCTATCTTCTCATTCCTTTTATCTGCTCATTCAATAAATATAACTGTAGGTGCTTATTTTAATATTACAGTGGGATATTTTCTCTCTTCCGGAGACTTGCCAATGCATCAAAAACAATAAAAATCAATTAAAACTTTTACATTCAAACCACAATGAGAACTCCAGCTCAACTCATTTAGTCTTTTGGCTTGCTGTGCATTTGTCTTTTCTTTGACTGTGTCTGTCTTTTCTGTGACTGTGTTTTATCTCTTTTCAGCTCTGTTTTCTCTTCTGTCCTTTGCTGTGGTGTAACTGTTGCATATGTGTAACTGTGCTTTTTATACCAGCTGACTATAAATCTGGACAAATTCCAACGCTCTGTACATAGTACGTGTCTTGTTGATGTGGCGAGTTCCACAAGTGGAACATACGTTCATCACAATGGTTTTATATTAATAATCACCCTCCCATTAAGCCGAGGCATATATATAACCCACGGACCACGCAACACTTTTTAATATAATCGCAACAACTTTATGTTAACAATCGCCCTCCACCTTAAGCCTTTGGTCTTATATTACAATCCAATAAATCAAATGAAAACCTCTAATATATGAAAGGGTCAGGCCCCACATCCGACGGTGGACAACACGTTGCAATGGCAATCGGTGGATCAAACAAAAAAAAACAAAAAAATGCGCATTGTAAAATTTGCGATGTGCGATGTTGCGATGGTGCTATGGTGTGATGGCGTGATGTTGCGATGTTGCGATGGTGCGATGGCGCGATGTTAAGATTGCACGATGTTGCGATGGTGCGATGGTGCGATGTTAAGATTGCGCGATGTTATGATGGTGCGATGGTGTGATTGGGAAAGGGTCCCACCATATAAGGCTTTGTTACATTTGTTTCTTTGTTTACAAAGCGCTCCATATATATATATATATATATATATATATATATGTATGCTTTGGACCTCTATGCATAAGGTGCAATATATGTAATGCGCTGCATATATACTCCAGCATGGGTAACGATTCCCGGAATGAGATTTATATATATGTATACTTTGCTGCTCCAATCTTTAATGTATCTTCTAGCGGGGGAGGTGATTCTCGGAATTTGTTTGTATATATATATATAATTTCCACTTGGGGTTACGATTCCCAGAATATTACTTATGGATATATACTTTTTTAGAATAACGATTCTCGAAAATTTTCTGCTCCGCCTCTGCCTCTGCCTCTGATAACAGTTCTGCCTCTATTATATTCGCTTCCTCTTCCTCTGCCTATCTCCTTTACTTCCTTCATTTTCTTCCTTGCTGCCTCCATTGTCTGTATTTGTCTCCTTGTAATTGTTCCTGTCTCTGCATCTACTACCTCCTTTGCCATCCATGACAACATTTCCAACAGTCTCCCCCTTTGGCATTGATGGCAATACATTTTCTCTGTTTTCCTGCTTTTTCTCCTGTTGTTTGCTCTTCCTCCCCCTTTGACATCAATGGCAAAGGGTTGATTTATGCATTTCCTCTCTCTGAGTTATGTTTAGACCCTCTTCTGCTGACTTTGTACAATGCTGCTCCATAGTGATGTATAAGACTTGTTGAGAGAACACTTTGAGGAATATCGAATTTGAATATACACTGTAAATTGATACAGTTCTTTCACTTGTACAGAGCTAAAAGTGAGAATAATGATACTTCATAGAATACATTGGATCAGCTTTATCTATTTAGAGATGTATGATTGGATTCAGCAACTAAAATGCTGAGAGGCTTCAAATGATAATCACTACTCGTTTTTATGTTTCAGATTCTTAATATAATGTTTCAAAACACAATACTGATCCTTTTGCTCTGTAATTGACCTTTTGATGCTTGAACGATGCAGATAACTCTAGGATAATAACTTGGTGTTCTTTTGCCTTAATCCTTTGATCCTGAGGACCTGATCCATGCTTTCCTTGCTGGCTGTTCTCCCCCTGAAATTGTGCTTTCTCTTTATATTAGAGAGTAGCATCTGCAGATACTACCCCTAGTTTATCTCTCAAATATTGAAATGGTTCTCTAGCAAGAGGTTTGGTAAATATATCAGTTGTCTGTTCTTTTGTTGGTACATATTCCAGCTTTACTATCTTCTGAGCCACTTGTTCTCGGAGGAAATGATACTTGATTGGAATATGTTTAGTTTTTGAGTGAAGTACAAGATTTTTAGATATACTTATAGCACTTGTATTATCACATTTGATTGAAATAGGTTCATCAATGCTTACCTTCATGTCTTGAAGAGTTTGCTTCATCCACATGACTTGTGTACAACATGTTGCTGCTGCTATATATTCTTCTTCAGCCGTAGACAGGGAGATAGATGTTTGTTTCTTGCTTAACCATGCTACCAGACTTTCTCCTAGATAGAATGCACCTCTACTTGTACTCTTTCTGTCATCCACACAGCTGGCCCAATCTGCATCTTTGTATGCCGTCAAGGTGAAGCTTTGGCCTTTAGGATACCAAAGTCCATATTGTGCTATTCCTTGTAGATATCTGAGTATTCTTTTTACTGCCAGAAGATGGTTTTGTTTAGGTGTTGCTTGATATCTTGCCACTAGTCCTACTGCTAGCATGATGTCTGGTCTTGATGCTGTCAAATACAACAGGCTTCCTATCATGGACCTGTAGAGTTTTTGATCTACATCTGTAGTCCCATCATCAGCACACAGCTTGCATCCCATGATCATGGGTGTTGTCACAGGTTTGCAGTCCTCCATTTTGAATTTTTTCAGCATTTCTTTTCAGTATTTTTCTTGAGAGATGAAGGTGCTTGTGTTCTTTTATTGAATTTCCAGTCCCAAGTAGAAACTAAGCTCTCCAATCATAGACATTTCAAACTCTGTTTTCATTTCATCAGAAAACGATTTTGCTATTTCATCTTTGTTGCTTCCAAACATAATGTCATCAACATATACTACAACAATCAAGAGTTCATTTTAATGGGCTTTTATGTATAGATTGATGTCTACTCCACCTCTCTTAAAACCTTGTTTTTGAAAATATTTATCCAGTCTTGAGTACCAAGCACGAGGAGCCTGTTTCAGTCCATATAGGGCCTTCTTCAGTCTGCACACATAGTCTTCCTTGTCTGTCAATGAGAAGCCTTCTGGTTGTTCCATGTAGACTTCTTCTTCTAAGTATCCATTCAAAAATGCAGATTTTACATCCATTTGATATACCTTGAAGTCTTGGTAGCATGAAAATGCTAGGAACATTCTGATAGCCTCCATTCTGGCTACAGGGGCAAATGTTTCATCATAGTCAAGTCCTTCAATCTGTGAGTATCCTTTGCAGACCAGCCTGGCTTTATTCCTAATTACTTGTCCTTGCTCATTCATTTTGTTTTTGAATACCCATTTTGAACCAATGATATTTTTCTCAATTGGTCTAGGAACTAGTTCCCAGGTATTGTTCTTCTCAATTTGGTCCAATTCTTCATTCATTGCTTTTACCCAAGACTTGTCCTTGCTGGCTTCTTCAAATTTCTTTGGCTCTGTTTGTGATAACATGGCTATGTATACCTCTTCTGTTTGTTCGGTTAGCTGCCTTCTTGTTTGCACTCCTACACTCTTGTCTCCTATGATTTGATCTTCTGGAGGATTCTTTTAAGTGTATCTTGAGGGGGTTTTCGAGTTCAGTCCAGCATCTTCTGATTTCTTGCTTGTTCCATCATCATCCTGGTCCTCTTCTTCATGATTTTCTGATGGACTACAGCAGTTTGTATCTCTTGTATTTTTTGGAAGTTCTTCATCAAATCTCACATCAATACTTTCAACTATTTTCCGAAGAGTCTTGTTGTAGCACCTGTACCCTTTACTTTTGGAAGCATATCCTAGAAAAATCCCTTCATCTGCTCTTGCATCAAATTTCCCAAGGTTTTCATCATTATTCTTTATTTAACATTTGCTTCCAAAGATTTTGAAATGTTTGATTGAAGCAGGCTTTCCATGCCATAGTTCATAGGGAGTCTTGTCACTGCTTGGCCTTAAGTGAGCTTTATTAAGAATATGTACTGTTGTGTGCACTGCTTCTGCCCAGAAGGTTTGAGCAATATTATTCTCTTACATCATGGCTTTGGCAATTTGTTGAACATATCTGTTTTGTCTTTCTGCTACTTTATTCTGCTGAGGTGTTCCTGCAATAGTGAATTTTTGTTTTATGCCATGTTCATTGCATAGGTCAGCAAAGTCATAATCTGTGAATTCTCCTTCTCTGTCTGATCTGATACATTTTAGTTTGCATCCTGTTTGATTTTCTGCTAATGCTTTGAATATCTTAAATTTTTCCAGTGCTTCTGATTTGTTCTTGAGAAAAGAAACCCATGTCATTCTGGAGAAATCATCTATTATCAGCATGAAGCAGGATTCTCCACTTGGTGTCTTAGTTCTAGCAGGTCCACACAGATCCATGTACACTAGCTGGAGTGGTCTTCTTGTTGATAGCTCATCTTTGGATTTAAAGGATGTGCGAGTCTGTTTTCCCAATTGACAAGATTTGCATATGGTATTTGAAGGTCTTTTTATTTCTGGCATATCTCTGATAGCTTTCTTCTTGCTCAGTCTGATGATATGGTCGAAACTGATATGTCCCAATCTCCTATGCCATAACCATGACTCCTCAAGTTTGCTAAGATGGCAGGCTTCATCTTCCTCTTTCACTATGTACACATTACTCTCTGTCCGAACACCTTTGAGTAGAGTCTTTCCTGTTGTGCTTGACCTGACTACACAATCTTGTGCTCTAAAAATAAATTCACAGCCTTTGTCACACATCTGACTGATACTTAGTAAATTTTCTTTCAGTCCATCCACAAATAGTACATCTTGGGCCTTTCCTCTGCCATTTTCTATGCTGACTGAGCCTTTTCCCTTGATCTTTCCTGATTTATCATTGCCAAAAGTAACATTGCCAGATTTCTTTTCATCAAGAGTTATAAACTTGCTTCTGTCTCCAGTCATGTGTTTTAAGCAGCCACTCTCCAGGTACCACTGGCTTTTCAGGTCTTGAGCAGTTAGAGCCAAGTCACATTTATTCTCCTTCTTTATCCACTGGAGGCATCCTTTTGTTTGGTGTCTTTTGTGAGTTGATGAATCACATCCTTTCAGAGGAAATTTGGAGGGAATATATCCAACTTGATTGCACATACAACATTTGATCATAGTTTTTGCAGAATTGTGAGGATGAACAAAATTTCTTTGATTCATAAACCTCCTTGAGGTGTTGAACATCAATCTTTGTCCATAATTTCTAAATTCAATAATTTTATGGCCAAATTCCTTACAATAAAAACAATAACCATAGAAATTATATGCGTACCTGATGTAAGGTTGTTTTCTCCATTTGTTTGTTTGAGACAGTCTCTTCACTGTTTGCATCCTTTGCAGGTTTGAATTAATCCTCCTTGTATGACAATATGCAGCAATGTGTCCCAGCTTGTGGCAGACATAACAGGTGGCATTCTTCATTACTAGATGTTTCCTCTGATCTCTGTCATCCTTATTACATGTTTCTTCTTTTGTAGGAATTGTTTGAGCTGCTTCATCATTCTTCTTTGCTTTTACAAAAATAATCTCCTTGTCAACCTTTTCTTTGTTTTTACTCGATTCTCCTTCATATCCTATTCCAGTTTTTATCATAAGGGATCTTTGAGCAACCAGAATTTCATTCAACTTATTAGAGCTTGTTGTTTGAGAAGATTTTATAACCACTTTCCTTTGAGCATTTTCTAGTTTCTTCCTGAGACATATTACTTCTTCTTCTAGTTTCTCGTGTTCTTGGGTTTTATCCTTGATTTGCTGAAGTAACATGTCTTCTATCTTCTTGGATTCTTCAAGCTCTACCTTCACCTGCATGAGGACTTCTGAGTTTTGTTCTTCTCTTACATACTTGAGAAGAATATCCTTTTGTTTTCTGCACTTCAATTTGAGTCTGTCAATCTCCTCCAGTGCACTTCTTAGCTCCCCCTCAAGGTTGACTTCCCCTTCTTCTTCTTAATCCTCTAGTAGGAGTCCCTCAAGGTCTTCTATGGCCATCAATAAAAATTTTGAGGTTCCTTCTTCACTTGAGGGTTCATCTGAATCTTCAGATGTACTGCTGTCTTGTTGAGCATAGAAGGATTTTCTGCTGAACTTCTTTCCTTTCTGCCAGTTCTTTGATTTATTTTTCTCTGACTCTTGAGCCTGATTCCTTGCTTTCTTGTGAGGACACTTAGCAGCATAGTGTCCAACTCTTCCACAGTTAAAGCACTTGAAAGGAAGTTTACCTTTGTATTTACCTGAGCCTCTATCCATTTTCTTGACAAATTTTTCTTCTTCTTCATCTGAGCAAGAGCATATTTCTTCCTCTCCTTCTGTATTCTTTTCTGTTTTAAAGGCTGCTTCCCTCGTACTTGGCTTCTTCTGTGGGAGCCTCATTTCATAGGCTGTTAGATTTCCAAGTAGCTGGTTCATGGTCAAGGTCTCCCAGTCAACTGTTTCTTCTATTGCAGACACCTTTGGATTAAACCTGGATGGAAGAGATCTTAGAATCTTTTGCACAATTATACTTTTTGGCATTTTTTCTCCAAGAGTTTTCATATTGTTAATAATTTCTGCAGCTTTTAGGAAGAAACTAGCAATGTCTTCATCATCATTCATTTTTAAGTTTTCAAACTAGGCTCTATATACTTGAAGTTTGGCAGTTTTTACTTTTTGGTCTCCCTCATGTATGTTCTCAAGAGTATCCCATATTTTTTTGCAGTGTCTTTGTGCATTACTTGAATAAACTCTGCTTCACATAATCCATTCAAGATGGCATTCATTGCTTTTGCATTAGCCACAAAATCTTGTTTTGAGTCTTTTTCTGGGTCATTTGCCTTTGGGGCATATCCTAATTCCACAGCAGCCTAGACTTCTATTCCTAGAGACATTATGTATGTTCTCATTCTGATTTTCCAGAAATCATTATTTTCACCAGTGAAGAAAGGGGCTTTATTGGTTGAGCATCCTTCTTTACTAGCCATCTTGGGAACCTAGGATCTCCTTTCAGTTGTTAGACTTGCACAAAGGAACCTGCTCTGATACCAATTGTTGAATCTTTAATTAAACTGAGAGGGGGGGGGGGGTGAATCAGTTTAATACATACATAAGATTTTCAAATTTTTCACCAAATTTATTTACAACTTAATTTATAAACAGTCTTAAAATGTTGCAGCCAATATTAAATTAATGTGACACCACACTTATGTTGAGAGCAGCAACCAATTAAGCAGATTGAAAGAATCACATCAACACATAAGAAACACACAGAGACAACAGATGTAAGTGGAAACCCATAAAGGGAGAAAACCACATCTTATTATTGTTATCAAATACAAAAAACAAGCTCAAATCCCTCTCACCCTTTGTTTCTGCGAGGCACCAACCTACGGAAACAGCCTCAATTATGCAAGCTTCCTAACTTCGAGAAGCACCAACTCCCTTCAATTTTCTGCAAGCACCAACCTACAGGAGGCTCCTACCTCAGTCAGCTACAACTGACATCTATCAAGCTACAACTTGATAGGGAAGCTCCAACTTCCTTACTCTTTCAAAAGAAATTTTGCTGATTTACCTCAGATATCAGCTCTGTTCTGTAGAATCTATTTCTGCTCTTCTATTCTTAATCTTCTCTGCCTCACTCTTCTATACTCTGCATTCTCTATATTTACTCTCTCTAACCTCTCTTATGCATATCTAGTTAATATTATTTATAGAATTCCACACATGACTGTTTGAATTTCACAAAGAATTTGGAGTGAACAGTCATGACTCTTTGGCTTTTGTCATCTCATTCCTTTTATCTGCTCATTCAATAAATATAACTGTAGGTGCTTATTTTAATATTACAGTGGGATATTTGCTCTCTTCTGGAGACTTTCCAATGCATCACAAACAATAAAAATCAATTAAAACTTTTACATTCAAACCATAATGAGAACTCCAACTCAACTCATTTAGTCTTTTGGCTTGCAGTGCATTTGTCTTTTCTTTAACTGTGTCTATATTTTCTGTGACTGTGTTTTATCTCTTTTTAGCTCTGTTTTATCTTCTGTCCTCTGCTATGGTGTAACTGTTGCATGCGTGTAACTGTGCTTTTTATACCAGCTGACTATAAATCTAGACAAATTCCAACGCTCTGTACATAGTACGTGTCTTGTTGATGTGGCGAGTTCTGCAAGCGGATCATACATTCACCACAATGGTTTTATATTAATAATCACCCTCCCATTAAGCCGAGGCATATATATAACCCATGGACCACACGACACTTTTTAATATAATCGCAACAACTTTATGTTAACAATCGCCCTCCACCTTAAGCCTTTGGTATTATATTACAATCCAATAAATCGAATGACAACCTCTAATATATGAAAGGGTCAAGCCCCACATTCGACGGCGGACAACACGGCGCAACGGCAATTGGCGGATAAAAATAAAATAAAAAAATGTAACATTTGCGATGTGCGATGTTGTGATGGTGCGATATTGTGATTTCGTAATGTTGCGATGGTGTTATGGTGCAATGGCACGATGTTGCGATGTTGCGATGGAGCGATGGCGCGATGTTGCAATGTTGCAATGGAGCGATGGCGCGATGTTGCGATGGTGTGATGGTGTGATTGGGAAAGGGTCCCACCATATAAGACTTTGTTACGTTTGTTTCTTTGTTTAAAAAGCGCTCCATATAAATATATATGTATGCTTTGGACCTCTATGCATAAGGCGCAATATATGTAATGCGCTGCATATATACTCTAGCGTGGGTAACGATTCCCGAAATGAGATTTATATATATGTATACTTTGCTGCTCCAATCTTTAGTGTATCTTACAGCGGGGGAGGTGATTCTCAGAATTTGTTTGTATATATATATATATATATATATATATATATATATATATATATATATATATATATATATATACTTGCCGCTTGGGGTTACGATTCCTGGAATATTGTTTATGGATATATACTTTTTCGGAATAGCAATTCTCGAAAATTTTCTACTCCGCCTCTACCTCTGCCTTTTGTGATAACGGTTATGTCTCTGCCTCTGCCTCTGATAATAGTTCTGCCTCTATTATATTTGCTTCATCTGCCTCTGCCTATCTCCTTTACTTCCTTCGTTTGCTTCTTTGCTACCTCCATTGTCTGTTTTTGTCTCCTTGTAACTGTTCTTGTCTCTACATCTGCTACCTCCTTTGCCATCAATGACAACATTTCCAACACATGCTAGCAACAATGTACTAAACTTAGATAGTACTAAGGGAAAAAAATGTTTGCTTCCTACTCATTCAAGATATCATGGAAGATCCACGACTAAAACAACATCATGAAGTGCTTTTACTGTCAACAACATTTCTAGCCCATTGAACATCAATATATTCATGAGTTGTACATCTATGGCAGTATATCTTAGACCAAGGTTAATCATTCCATGCAAATATCTTAGCACATTCTTGGAAACAGCCCAATGTGCATGAAGGGGCTCTGCCATGAATTAGATCAAGTGTTAACTGAAAAACATATGTCAGGATGGGTGTTCACAAAGAACATGAGTTCCCAAATCAATTGTTGATACATAGAAGGATTTTCCAAATTAGGTCCTACAACATCTCCACATAACTTCTTAGAGTTTATATCCATTGGTGTCGCCAGGGACTTACATTCTACCATACCAAATCTTTCCAACAATTTCACAATATATTTTCCTTGAGATAGGAAAATATCTTTGTGCTTGTTTTACAAAAATCAAACCCATGGATAGATAATTTTTCCTAAGTGTGGTGGATGCACTTAGAACAATAGATGAAAGAAACTTGGCCTTTTCCTTAAGATAAAAATATAATATAAGAACACCTAATTGTGATCCTTTGCTATTCTTCGTCTCCTTTTTTTCACTTCCATTGCTCTCAATCAAACTAAACTCATTTGATTGGTACCTGCAATTACTAACATAATATAGAAAAGGACATAAAGGCATATGATCTATTCATCGTAATTAAACTGAATCAATTAAATTTGAAAATAAATATATATAAACATGAACACATGTATTAAGAAAGGAATAAATCTCTTTATTATAAGATAGAAGGATAAGTTACAACCAGTTGGATTGATTCAATGTCAACTCGCTCCACCTTCAGTCCTATCCTCATTACATTAGCAACATTACTCCAGTAGCATAACATTACTTGCGAACAATACCTCAAAGAGCTATAATCTCACCAGCATAACTTTACAGATCCAAACTCTTTCTCTCCTTTTCACTATGATTATTGCTAATTTTAGAGGAAATGAGGGTATTTTGGCATTAATTGGTCATTGAATGGATTGTCCATGAATGGATGAGGGAGTTTCCTTTTTCAATGGGATAAAAAGATAAGTGGTTTAATGGATCCATGGTGTTCATATTCGAGGTTATCACATAGTATGATAGCTGGAAACACTTCTAGAAGCCACTAGAAAGTGGGAATATTCCCAGAATCATTTGAACAATTCACTCCTAGTCAACCAATGCATTGTTAAGTAGTCTAGGTGCTATGAAACATTGATTTTCATGGGATTAAGTGCTCTAAAAAGCACTTACTGTAGTCTAGGGGTGCGTTGGTGGCTCAATGTAGCATTTCATCTGTACTTCAAGCAGTGAAACTTTCATGGATAAAAACCAACAATGGGATGACATGTTTAAGGCAAGTAACAAATGATTTAGAGTATGATAGACCCTGTTTGTACAGGTCTGAGTTTGAGAAGTGATGCTCAAATTGACCTGTAAAAGTGCTTTTACCACACTTATAATCTTAGGAAGTAATGCATCAAACCAAGATACTTCATTTCAAACTTATAGGCCAGCTTCTTTTTACACACGATAATTAGAGGCTCACTACCTATCAAGGATAGATCATCAACATATAAAACCAAAATCAAAGGAATACTTGGACCACTTTGAAGTAGAGTTTCATATCAACATTGCTTCTTATGAATCCAAGCTTCACCAGGTAACTATAAATGCGGCCATACCAGGCTCTATGGCTTGCTTAAAACCATATAGTGCTTTCTTCAACCTGCAAACTTGAGTCTTCTTGTATTGAACTTAAAATCCTAGTGGTTTCTTAATGAATACTTATTTTAGAATTCCAAGAAGAAATGCATTATTCACATCCATTTGGTGAAGGGTCCATCCTTGACTAGTAGAAATGGAAACAATAGATATAATAGTGGTATAGTGGGAAACAGGTGCAAATATATCGTCATAATATTCTCCCTATTTTTGGGAGAACAATCTAGCCATAAAAAATTATTTATATTTCTCAATACTTCCATCAGCTCCATGTTTGATCTTGTATAGCTGCTTCAAGGTCATAACAAAATTTCCTTTAGGTCTTAGAAAAAAATCCCACACATCATTCTTCATACTAGACTCATACTCTTTCTCCATGGCATCCTTACAAATCTGCTCTTTCACTGCTTCTACAAAAGTGGGAGGCTCAACTTAGATGATAGTGCTCATAGCTACAATGTATCCCTTGTACCAATATGGTTTCTTGCTTTCTCTAAAGGTTCCTTTGGCAAGGACATGTATTTCAACATCCTGTAATGTATCACAAAGCCAAAGGGGTCTCTTCTTGATAGGGAGATCAAATGGAGGAGAATTAAATGGCTCCATAGGATCCATGGGATCATCAATAATATCCTTTTTAGATTCTGACACAAAAGGAACTTCTAGTAGGTCCATGTCATCATACTTCTTCTCAACAGGAGGATGAAGAGGAAGTTCCCTTACTTTTCCAAGGGAAACATCTTCATTGAAATCCACTTACATGCTAAACTCTATTTTCCTTTGACCAAATATATATATATATATATATATATATTATGAAGGATATAATTTTCACAGTATCCAAAAAACATAACTTTCTTTCAAGTGACTTCCAGCTTGTTCCTCTTGTCCTTTGGCATATGGAATTACATAGGGAATTCAATATCCTAAGATGCACAACATCAATATTCATACCTATGAATACTTTTTCAGGAGTCTTGTCACCCAAAGCTTAATGAGGAACCCTATTTTGAACATATACCGATGTATTAGTGGCTTCTCCCCAAAGAAAATTCAACAAATTTTGATTATGAAACTTGCCTCGGGAAGATTCCATGATGGACCTATTATTTCTTTCATCCACACCATTCTACTCAAGATTATATGAAACTATAGTTTCCTTCATAATTCCAACCTTCATGCAAAATTAAACGAACTCATTTAAAGTATATTCTTCACTGTTGTTAGACCTGAAGACCTTGATCCTTTTCCTTGTTTGATTTTATATCAATGCCTTGAAATCCTAGAACAATATATAAAATGATTCATGTTTTTTATTTAAATATAATATCCATGTTTTCCTAGAGAATTCAACAAAAAATATTATATAATAAAGGTAGCCACAAAGGGAGTGCACAAGCATGAGTTCACATAAGTTAGAATGGATGAGTTGTAGGATATCAATGGTATTGGTTTTGCTAGAGGGGAATGGTCCCCTAGATTTATTTCCACTGGAACATACCAAACATACTCAATCATGGCTAGAATGAGCATAAGGCATTCCATAAAACATCCTTCTAACTTTGGGTAGAGATTCATAATATAGATGAGAAAATATTCTATGCCATAGATCACTTTGATGATTTATATCATGAACCATTTCTTGTGGTGGTCTTGCCTTGATTCTATAGAGTCCTTCAAATCTAGATCCCAATGTGAAAGCATCTCTCATGCAAGATTCCATAGGCTAGGTGAGTAACTTTTCTCTTATGAAGGCAACTCTCATCCCTTTATCTTCCAAGGAATATATAGATACCAAGTTCTTCTTTAATCCCGAAACATACATAACATCATGAAGAAGATTAGATTCCACAGAGTCCAAATGAAATTTAATAGAACCAAATCCCTTCATAGGATATGTGGAGTTGTATCTAAGGATGATATTTAGATTGGTATCACCATGAACTAGATTAGAGAGGATTTCCTTGTAACCAGAAAAATGTCTAGAAGCCCCACTATCTACCAACCAACAATGACACGAATTAGAAAGAGAAGAAATAAGAATATATTCAGATTGAGTGGCCACAACATTATTTCCATACCTGTAGTTCCACAATATCTTTTGAGGATGATGGCCTTCTTCATGATCATCAGGAGCATCTCTTATTCTTCTATCATTTCTTGTTTTTCCATCATCACCTCTTCTTATATCATCTAATCTTCTTCTATCATTGAACTTCTTGTCGTTGAAGCCATGATTTTTGTTGTAGTTGGATCTTGGAGCATTCCTCTTTCTAGAAAATATTGAGCACAATGACCATACCTATGACAATTATGACATTCAATATTTGACATATCCCTATATGTTCTTGATATTCTATTAGAGTCTGTGATGTTGGAAAATGTAACTAGTTTCAAACTTCATAGGTTTCAATGAAATCTATATGTATATCTTATGCTACAAGAAAAACAACAAAGAAAAATATTTCTTTTAAGCATGGGTTTCATGCTCCATTTTGATGGTGTTCTAGGTAAATCATGTCCTTCATGCTTCTAGGGTTTTTAATGTCAAAATAATATTTTTCTTGAGTCAAGAGAGTCATCATAATTTGTATAAGGCCTTATCGGAAAATATTTATCATGTAAAAGATATTGATTTTGACTTTAGAAAGTCCTAGAAACCTCTAAACACAAGTTGTCCCAATAAATGAGAAGTAAAAATAAAATAAGGGATTCAAAACCCCACACGTGTGTATAAATAGAAGAAATATTGACCTCATTTAACAACAAATTTGATCTCTCTAATAAAGAATTTTGATTTAAAGCAAGAAGCATCAAGGAAGTAAGAGCGAATGTATAGAAGGCAAGAAGAACTCAATAATAAATAATAAAGTCTGTTTTTGGGTCTTATTCTCTCACACGTGCGAAGGTTAGAGATTCTGCAACTTCAAGGAAGCCCAAAGATTGTAGGTCCAAATTACAAGAGGTCAAATTTTAGATCCAAATTGCAGAAGAGAAAGATACTTTGGCTTGGTATAGTTTGACTTTAGAGACCTTGAATTGTTTGAAGGAAGCCTTCTTGAAGAGTTGACACATGCCATGATTAGGGTTTCTATAGCTGCTATAGGAACGAAGCTGTAGGTCGAAGATGGGGGTCCGAAGTTGAAGTGCCTAGAAGTTGGTTGGAGCAGAATTGACCCTTGTTAGTTTGGATGATCTTTGACCTATTTGGAAGGGATTATTGAAGGGCTAACTTGGTGCTTGGAGGAGTACTTGGTCTAGGGTTTTGGGTCTTGGTTTTATTATTTGAAGTAGATTCTATAAGAATAGAAGATATTTTTTTGTGTTTTCCCCTTTGAGGAGATTTTTCCCTGGCCTCGAGCCTATATCTTGTTTCCATTATATTTACTATTTTTTCTCTTGATATTGTTTGATAAAAATACATAATAAATAAACATAAGAATATAAATAAAGTTCACAATAAATTATTAAGGTTAAGGAGAGAATTTAAATAATAACTACCCTACTATATTCTCCAATATGGTATCAGACTGAAGGCAAACAAGAGAAGGAAACTGAAATATCATCTTGAAGAGTTTTCTTGTCAAAGAGAATAATTTGCATAAGGACATAAGGAGAGAAGAATAATACCTAGAAATAATTTTACTTCATCAAATACCTTATCATGTCAAGAAGGTTCAAGGTCTCATTGAAGGAAGGAAGGATAAAATTTTGTTGAAGATTATCTAGTGCATCATTTTGAAGAAGAAGGAAGCATTAAAGAATCTTAGGATAATATTCCACTCATTGGAGTTAATAGAATACACCACTTATTGAAGGCATCTTAGAAGTTATCATTCTAAGGCATTGTTGAAATCTTGTTAAAGGTCTTGAAAAAATCAAAATAGTTGGAAGCATCATCGGAAGGGAGAACCCTTTATTGTCAAGTAAGTATTATATTGAGACATTTTATTTATCATATGGCTACATTTTGAAAATAAAGCAACAATATTATTGGATCCAAAAATTTACTAGGATGGAAGAGGAGGATTGAATTGCAACTCACAAAAAGCTAAGCCATGGAATATGTACTTGGTGAAGTTGTTGAAAAAACAAAGATAAGACTTAAGATCAAGAAAATTACAAGAAGGGAGAAGTAAGAGCACAAAGGATCATTGTTGAATCTATCAAATACCATCTTGTTTCATTTATTGCTGATTTAAAGACATCAAAGTCTATGTATGATAAACTGGTAAAAATGTATTCTATTAGTACATCATGCCAGAATATATCCTTGAGAAGTCAACTTTATAAAATAAAGAAGTCAAATGATGAAGACATGGCCACCTATATAATGAAAATATCACAAATAAGATATCAATTACAAGGGCTTGGGGAAACAATTTTAGATTCAGAGATGACTATTTATGTACTAAATTCTTTGCCACATGATTAGAGTAGATTTGAAACTAGCATCTACTCAAATAAATATATAATACCTTTTGATGAGTTGTGGGCTCAATGTATCTTGTAAGAATCTAGGATCAAGGCAAAGGATGAAACTGAATAAAATGAAATATCTCAAGCCCTCACTACAAGAACCAATAAGTTCAGGAAAGGGAAGTTTGGAAAGTCAAAGAAGCTAGATATGCCCAAGATTCAAGGCTATGGATGCAACGAGTATGCATACTATAAAAGGGATTGTCCAAAGAAAAGGTGAACAATAAAATAAAGGAAATAAGTGAAGCTCATGTAGTTGAAGAAAAGGGAGGACATGAGAAGAAGAAGAAATGAGAAGATCCAAAGGATATTTATTATTGAAGGAAGTCTCATCTCCATGAGGTTCTTTATGAATTTCGTCTTTATTTAAAGTATAAAGTAGAGTAACATGCATTATTGTATACTCTAGAAGAGTCTTTATTTTTTAAAATCATGACATCACAGATAGAAGCACATGATATTACAACAATTAAAATATACTTGTTTAATTTTCTTTGGGAAAATATCATCTAGTCTTGAATAATTAAAATATTGGGACTATATTGCATATTATAATTTATCCAAGCATTTTATAACATCTTGTTAAAGGTAGTCATTTTTTAAAATATGGATCATCAAGATCCTACAAGAACCATCATTTTGGAAGGTTCTTGGAAGAAGCATTATGACATGACTAGTATATATTCCACCTAGTGTGTAAAAAATACTCTTGAAGGATGAAGGAATGCAGATGGTCAAGTTACAGTGTGAAGGGAATAATGAGAGTCTTTCTACTCCCAAGAAAATAAGCCTATAAGAAACAATCTCATTCAAGTAAGATTAATAGATGGTTATATGGAAGAAAAGGTACGTATGCTTTAAGTAACTCTTCACTAGGGTAAGGTTGATATCTACAAGAATATTGCAAAAAGAGTTGGATATAAAAGTGTGCTTAGTAAGTCTTCCATATGGGTGCATGATGCTTGAAAGAATAAATTTTACATGCTTTGGAATGGATGGAGATCAAGAATCTCTCAAAATATTACAAAGCATAAATACAATAATGTTGGTCAACATCAAGGATGGTCTTTGGAATAAAGAAAATGAGTGAAAAATACCAACTCAAGGAAATATATTACAACTTGGTAATCAAGCTTGATCCATGAGTACTCTGATAAAATAAATTCAAATTATGATGGATCACATGAAAGGATTTTTATCTAGAAGAAATCAGGTAAGCTAATGCTTTGATGAGAGGGCCATATTAGTAAGGTACGTCTGATATTTAATATTTTGATATTGGTTATATGGTTAACGCATTATTTTTATACATGGTAGGATATTGCAGGAATGCATGGTGATAGTTGAGGAAAGTTCAATTGTAGGTGTTGAACTCAATTCAAAGAACATATGAATTGAGTATCTGGTTTAGCAACTATGAATTCAAGGTGTTCGCATTGACACCTCAGGATTGAAAGGTAGAAATGTAAGAGGATAACTTGATGTTCATAAAGATGAATTTTAGAGAGAGATATAACTAGCTTGAAGTTTGATAAGGCTCAATATAATGCCTTTCATTGATAATAAATAAAGGAAAATTGATATGCAATTTTGATGGCCTGAATCCTGTTAGAAGATTAAAGAAAGAGGATGGTTCCATGATACCTAGGAAGGAAGAAAGCTTGATATAATTAGATGCAAGGAAAAGGGAGCTATGTAGCTATCTCCATGAATAAATGGTAGTTGATGGATTTATGAAGACAAGTTATAAATCTTGTGATAATGACTTCCTAAATTGAAAAGAATTCATGAATCCCCTCTATATTTGAGAGGGAGTAAAGGAGTCTCCTGTAATAGGAGCAAGAATCTATTTCATAATCAAAAGGAAATAGGGATATCCTCTTTGGTTGAAAAGGAGTGATGATAAACATCATATTTGTATTCTCTTCTTCATATGTCCCACACTTTAACATGATTAACAACCACAAGTCTAAATTTATTCCATGGAGAGATAATTATGTATGGAGTATTGGATAAGCATCTACGATTTCCTTAAGGATAAAAAATCCAAGACAAAAAACAGATCGAAATTCTTTGAGGATTCGATAGGTATCAAAGAAAAGATTGGTAGAAGAGGACTAATATTATTTTAGGATTGGGAATGCAAGATAAGGATAGTCCTAAAAGGACATACCTAGTGAACATATGGATGGGGCATGTGCCTTGAAGAGGTAGTGTGGTATCTCATGTAAAGCCTCCCAACATTATGATATATTATGAGAAATATTTTTTAAAATTAAGGCCTTACTATGATGACAATAATGTTTAAGATATTGATTCTTAAATATTTCTTACCAATCTGACTCTTCTTATTATAACTATTTAGTTTGAGAATAACCTTGTACCATGTGTACAATTATGAATACCTCTGTAGTTAAGAGGAAGTGTTGGAAAATGTAACTAGTTTTGGTCTTCATAATTGTCAATGTACTCAAATCTTTATGTATATCTTATGTTAAAAGAAAAAGAAGAAAGAAAAATAGTACTTTTAAGCATGGGTTTCATTCTCCATTTTGATGGTCTTCTAGGTAAAGCATGTTCTTCATGTTTCTAGGGTTTTCCATGTCAAAATAATTTTTTTCTTGAGTTATGAGAGTCATTATCATTTGTATAATATCCTATTAGGAAACATGTAACTTGTAAAATATATTGATTTTGAGTCTAGAAAGTCTTAAAAACCTCCAAGCACAAGTTGACATAGGAAATGAGAAGTTGGCCTAAAAGAATGGATTTGAACCCCACACATGTGTATAAATAGAAGAAACATCTACAATATTTGACAACCAATTAAATATATCTCATAAAAAGTTCGATCTAAAGCAAGAAACATCAAGGAAGTAAGAGTGAAGGTCTAGAAGGAAGGAATAACTGAAGAAGAAAGAAGAATTTTTTTTTTTGGGCCTTATTCTCTCCCACGTGCAAAGGTTAGGGTTTTTGTAGCTTCATGAAAGGCTGAAAATTGTAGGTCTGAATTGAAGATCCAAATTATAGAAGAGAAAGATACTTTGATTTGGTCTAGTTTGACTTTGGAGACCTTGACATGTTTTAAGGAAGTCTTCTTAAATAATTGACGTGTGCCAGGATTAGGGTTTTTGTAGCTCTTACAATACCTAAGTTATAAGTGAAAGTTACTGATCGAAACAAGGGGTCCGAAGTTGAAGCTAGAAGCTGGTTGGAGTAGAATTGACCCTTGTTAGTTTGGATGATATCCGACCTATTTGGAAGGGCTTCATGGAGGGCTAACTTGGTGCTTGGAGGAGGACTTGGTCTAGGGTTGTGGGTCTTGGTTTTCTCATTTGAAGAAGATTCTATAAGAAAAGAATAGATTGTTTCTAGTTTTTCACCTTTGAGGGTTTTTTTGCTTGCTTGGAGCCTATATCTTGTGTCCATTGTATTTACTATTTTTTCTCTTGATAATTGTTTGATTATATGGTCCTCCTATTCCTTTCCTTTTATTGTCCCAAGAAAAAAATAAAGAGGGATCTCCTTCTTCATGCTTTTCAATCCTCATTTTTGAGATAATCCTAGATTATTCTTGAGTACATTTTCCAACCGACTCATAAAATATTGTAAATTTGTCATTGTTGCTTGTAATATTAATGAAGGTCTCCCAAATAGGGGGAAGACCTTAAAGAGTGATCAAAACCAACTCTCTATTAGGTATAGGCTCACCAAAAATTTGTAATAAATCCCTTAAATGGCCATATCCTCATGACATAGGATTGCAAAAATTCCCTTTTATTCATCTAGATGTCCTTGATTTAATTTTTCAAGGATAATATGTGATTGAAATCATTTACCTCATATATCCAAACCAACTTATCAAATATATCCTTAGTCTTCAGCAATTTTCCAACATAAGTAAGAAAATTATATTTCAAAGAATATGTAGAAATTTGTTGAATAATGAAGATTCAAGCACTGATATTATCCCAATCATACACAAATTCGATTCGCTGCATAACATATAATCTCTTCTACAAATTAATCATCACATGCGGAAAATAAAACAAGCGACAGAACATCAATTCACACACATAGAACGCAGCATGTATGGGGAAAGCTTATAGCTGAAAACCCCCAGATATATGTATCATATAATGGATGAGAAACATGTAAATTTTCACAATACAATACTCCTCACAAGTACTCAGTACTGTCTCCAAAAGCTACACACAAACTAGCTCCGTTTTGAACAGGTTACGGGTTCAAAACTCCTCCACAAGTCTGCCTGCCTCTACTGCACAATCCAAAGTGTGAATGTAGCTGAAACAAGTTTGAATTCACCTTGATTGAACAATGCAATCATCACTGGCACTCTCATCCCACTGATTGTGCAAATCTCATGCACAACTAATATACAACTGCTGTCGATCTCACCCTTTCATCTACCTCTTTCACTGATCTCCACTGAACTGTCCATGCACTGAGTTAACTGATGTGTTATTTAGTTGAATAATGAGTTAATATCAATGAATTAAATAATATTTAATTCACCTAACTCATCTCTAGTGTAATCGCCAGTTAAACTGATCACAACTAGTTCAATTAGTTAACCAGAACACAATCTCCATTAACTCCTCAATCAACTCCACCAAAACTCTGCCACATGAGTCTAACTGAAGTCTATCATGCATGAGTTCACCAAACCCATGGGAATAGTGTAAATCCTCATTTCAGCTGCATGCCCCACCTCCGGGGGTCAAACTGAAGTGCTCCAAGAGAGTAAACTGAAGTTTAGAGTCCAAATATTATTAAGGGTAAATAATATTTGACTGTTCTATTTTTAGCCCGGCAGTCTAAAAATAGAAACCGCCTAATGTCTAAAAATAGAGGTCCATATATTTTTACCAACATGACCAATCCTCCAAGAATAGCATACTGCAACTCCCAGTACATGATCCATATGTCTAAAAATAGACATAGTCTAAAAATAGACTTTGCGCCAAAAATAGCCTGCGGGCCCACCTAGTGAAGGCGACTTCATTTCACTAGGCTCCATCATCTTGCTGCATTTTCAAAACTCCCTCTCAGCAAGATATGGATTATCTGCAACCCCTATCTTACCTCTGTGGAACTCGAATTTTCTCCTGGTGAGCGCCTTCGTCAGAATGTCAGCATCCTGATCCTCTGTGGGAATATATGAAAGCATCATGATCCTCCGCTGAACACAGTCTCTGATATGATGGTACCTGATGTTGATGTGTTTGGATCTATCATGAAATACTAGATTAGCCAAGAGCTTGATGCAGCTTTGGTTATCACAATAAATCACAGTAGGCTCCAAATGTGACCCAAACAATCCAACGAGGATCTTCCTCATCCATATAGCCTCACATGCAGCCAAACTTGCTTCCATATACTCGGCCTCTACTGAAATGAGTGCCACGGATCTCTACTTCCTGCTGTACCAGGAAACTACTGTCGATCCAATGCTAAAGATACCTCCAGATCTGCTCTTCCGGTCCGTTGGGCTCCCTGCCCAATCTGCATCCGTGAAGCTAGAAAGCTTCACTCCATCCTCCTGTCTGTACCACAGTCCATATCCTAATGTGCCACTGAGATAACTCAATACATGCTTTCCTGCCTTCCAGTAGAGCTTGGTAGGCTTAACCATAGCTTGCAAAAGCTGGTTAACAGCATAGCATATATCGGGTCGTGTATTGACCAGATACATAAGCGACCCCACCAACTGTTGATAGACAGTGGCATCCACTACCTCCGCTGAAGTAGCATCATCCTTTCTCCAACCTCCAGGAAGAGGAGTGTCAACAGGCTTGCAGCCATGCATGTTGAACCTCTCCAGAATCTCCCGAGCATACTTGCTCTGAGAAACAAACAGTCCTCCACTGCGCTGCCAAATCTCCAATCCCAGGAAATAATGAAGGATGCCCAGGTCCTTCATCTCAAACTCTCGTGCAAGATCCTCCTTGCATGAAAGTATCAACCACTCATCACCCGTCAAAATCAGATCATCTACATACAGTACGATGATCAACAGCTTCCCCTCCACCACAATCTGGTACAGGTTAGGATCCGCCTCACTCTTGGAGAATCCAAGCCCGGTGAAATAACTGTCTATCCGTGTGTACCAAGCACGAGGTGCTTGCTTCAGCCCATACAGTGTTCTCTTGAGTCTGCACACATGCGACTCACTAATGAAGATCTTGAAACCTTCGGGCTGCTCTATGTACACCTCCTACTCAATGACTCCGTTGAGGAACGCAGTCTTCACATCCATCTAATTGATGTGCCATCCCATCTACGCTGAGAGAGCTAGGATCGTCTGTATGGAAGAGTACCTTGCGACAGGTGCAAAGGTCTCCTCATAATCGATCCCCTCTATCTGAGAAAAGCCTCGGGCAACAAATATTTCCTTGTACTTTTCCACACTCCCGTCAGCCGCCTGCTTCACTTTGTAGATCCATCTCAAACCTACCACTGATTTCCCCTTCGGTCTTGGGACAATCTCCCATGCACTATTTCTGACGATCGAATCATACTCTTTGATCATGGTGTCTACCCATGCGGGCTCCTCCGCAGCTTCCTCGAAAGAGGATGGCTCTGTCACGACACATTGACTCATAAGAGCCATGTATCCAGTGTACCGATCCGGTGACTGTCTCTGTCTGCGCTATGTTGTAGGTGGTCCTACAACCTTCTCTGCATCTTGAGCCAGTCGCTCAGCTTTTGTAGTGCGCTTGTGCCCTTTGATGGTTGGCGCTGCATGAGTGGTTTCTTCCACTCCATGAATCTCATCTTGTGGCTGATCCACATCCTGAGACTCATCCTTAGGAGCTAACAGCTCCTCATCTGCATGCAAGTGTGGCTCCCTCTCAAGCGAACACTGCATGGCTTTCTCCTCCTGAAATTTGATATCCCGTCGCACAACAGTCTTGCGACTGTCTGGCACATACACCCAATAGTTGTGGGGCATATCAGTGTACCCCACAAATATTCCAACCTCTGCGGTTGGGTCCAGCTTCTTTCTAGCATCCTTCATCACATGCATGTAGACAGGAGAACCAAAAATACGCAAATGGGAAATGTCAAGCCTCTTGCCAGAATAAGCCTCATCCAGTGTACTCATGCCAAGAATCTTGTGAGGACAACAGTTCTACACATATACTGTTGTATTGCATGCCTCAGCCCACAAATGAAGGGGTAGGCCCTAATCATGCAACATTGCCCGTGTAGCACCCACAATAGTTCTGTTCTTCCGCTTAGCCACCCCATTCTACAGTGGGTTATGGGGTGCGATGAGCTCTCTTTGAATCCCTTCTGCGCTACAAAATTCCTTGAATTTAGCCGAGATGAATTCACCACAATTGTCACTCCTAAGAGCCTTCACCTTCTTCCTCGATTCCTTCTCGACCAGTGCTTTGAACTCACAGAACTTAGAGTATGTCTCGCTCTTCTTCTACATGAAGAATATCCAGCACTTTCGAGAGAAATCATCAACAAAGATCACCTAGTACTTGTGCTTTGCTGTCGAAGCTATTGAGAAAGGACCACACACGTCTGTGTGAACTCTCTCAAGGATCGTTGTGGTGCGACTATCCTTCTCGTGAAAGGTGGCTTTCACAAGCTTCCCTAAAGTACACCCCTTACACTAATCTGACTACGCAAGGGTGCCCTTAGGAAGCCCAGTAGAAATCTGTTGTAGGATCTTCAAAGCTCCATCGTGAAGGTGGCCCAATCTCCAGTGCCACAGTTCGCCCTCATCGTCCCGGCTCACCACTTCTCCCTCTTTGCATGCCATTGTTGTGTAGCCATCTATTTGCAACTGATAAAGGTTCTTGACTCGAACCCCTATCTTCTGGGTCTCTCCAGTAGTCTTACTGCGTAGGAAATCCTTTCCTTCGCTGAAGACCACATCATACCCCTTGTCTTCCAACATCGCCATAGAGATCAAGTTTTTCTTCAGTCCAGGCACATGCATCACTTCCTTCAATACGAAGGGTTTACTAGACTCCCTCTGAAAGGATATGGTACCGATACTGGTCGCACTGTATCTACCATCATCGCCCATCTCGATGTGCACGCCCAGATATTTGTCCTCCAGATCTAAAAACAAATCTCAATCTCCCGTCATGTGGAATGACGCACCACTATCCAAGAACCACACTGATCCCATCACACTTGATACGAAGCATGCGATCAACAAAAATTCAAGCTCTAACTACGAGGCCAAAGCCTCTCCATCTGCAGATCTTCTCGCTTGCTTGTTTTTCTTCTTCTGCGGACAATTTGTGGCATAATGTCCGTGTTGGTGACAGTGAAAATACTTCACCTTAGTTGCTTCTTTCCCTTAGCACCGGAATGAGAAGTTTTCTTTCTCTTCCCCTTCTTTGCTTTGGCAGCCAAAGCGCAGTTTTCTTCATCAACTTCCTTTGATGAAGATCCATCTCTTGTATTTCGCCAAATCTCCTCTTGCACGAGATTAGACCACAGTCTCTCCCATCCCGGCAATTTCTCCCGACCATTGACACTATCCTGATAGGCATGCCAACTCTTTGGAAGACCAAGGAGAGCCAAGCTCACCAAGTCCTCATCCTCCACCGTCACCCCCACACTTCCCAGCTCATCACTGCATTGGGTGAACCTCGTGAGGTACTTCGGCATACTTTCTCCCTTCTCACACTTGATGTTCTTGAGTTTATCCTTGAGCACCAACTTCCTCTGGTCGCTCTTGCTTTGGTATAGATACGTCAAGGCTTTCCACATCAAATATGGAGAAGCCTTCCCATGCAGGCTGGACACAATGTGATCCTTTACGCCCTCCAATAGGATCCTTCGACATTTTGCTTGTTTCTTTTGCCATGCTTCCACAACAGCAGCATCAGTAGAAGTAGGCTATGGAATCTCTTTCTCCACAAATTCCAACAACCCATTATCATCTAATACAACCTCCATGCGGTCTTTCCATGCAACATAATTCGAACTGCCTTCCAAGGCATATTCTAGTCGCAATCCGTTGAAAGACATTTTTGCCGCGGCACCAAGAACACAAATCTGCAAATTCGAATTTCACCACCAGCTGATAACTCAATCACTTTTGATATACACTTGAGAACAAATTATTTCCAAATCAGAGATTGACTGCATGGGCATTTACTAGACCTTTCACTTTCTGAGGAAAGATGAATCCGGAGGCTACCTGGCCCGTATGTAGGCTATGTCCGAGGAAATAAGTTTGCAATCACCGTAATAGATCTTTGACGATTAATATCCCTCTGATACCATGTATAAATTTGTTGAATAATGAAGATTCAAGAACTGAGATTATCCCGATCATACACAAATTTTATTTGCTGCATAACACATAATCTCTTCTACAAATTAATCATCACATGCGGAAAATAAAACAAGCGACAGAACATCAATTCACACACATAGAACGCAGCATGTATGGGGAAAGCTTATAGCTAAAAACCCCCAGCTATATGTATCATATAATGGATGAGAAACATGTAACTTTACACAATACAATACTCCTCACAAGTACTCAGTACTGTCTCCAAAAGCTACACACAAACTAGCTCAGTTTTGAACAGGTTACGGGTTCAAAACTCCTCCACAAGTCTGCCTGCCTCTACTGCGCAATCCAAAGTGTGAATGTAGCTGAACCAAGTTCAAATTCACCTTGATTGAACAGCACAATCATCACTGGCACTCTCATCCCACTGATTGTGCAAATCTCATGCACAACTAATGTACAACTGCTGTCAATCTCACCCTTTCATCTACCTCTTTCACTGATCTCCACTGAACTGTCCATGCACTGAGTTAAATGATGTGTTATTTAGTTGAATAATGAGTTAATATCAATGAATTAAATAATATTTAATTCACCCAACTCATCTCTAGTGTAATCGCGAGTTAAACTGATCACAACTAGTTCAACTAGTTAACCGGAACACAATCTCCATTAACTCCTCAATCAACTCCACCAAAACTCTGCCACATGAGTCTAACTGAAGTCTATCATGCATGAGCTCCTGGAAAACCCATGGCAATAGCGTAAGAATCACCTCAAGTCGGTACATGCCTACTCAGGGAAGTCAAGGCGAAGTGCTCAAAGAGTAAAGCGAGTTTAAGTCAAATAATGAGGAGTAAATAATATTTGTTACATTCTATTTAATGACAGGTCTAAAAATAAAACACACAATGTCTAAAAATAGAGGTCCATCTATTTTTACCAACATGACCAATCCTCCAAGAATAGCATACTTCAACTCCCAGTACATGATCCATATGTCTAAAAATAGACATAGTCTAAAAATAGACTTTGCGCCAAAAATAGCCTGCGGGCCCACCTAGTGAAGGCAACTTCATTTCACTAGGCTCCATCATCTTGCTGCATTTTCAACAGAATAAATAAGATATTTTTTGGCTTTGAGCTCACATTTATTATATTTGGACTTAGTAGCAGTAGGATAATTTTCCATTGGCTCAAGTACTTTTCCTTCCACATATTCGAAAACATCATTGACATCCATTAAGACTTCCAACTTGATCTTCTAAGTGACAAAATTTGATGAGTCACCCAACTTCTCTGTGTCCTTGAAGTAAGGGGGAGAATTCTTGACCAAGTCGAATAGGCTCATTTATTTTTGTTCAAATATGATTTCTCTTGTTTCTTTATTCCTTGGGCTTGTCTTCACCTTAGCTCTGATACCATGTTAATTTTCCATTTTCTATGCTTAAAAAAATCACTTAACCCAATATTTTATTTAATTAGCAATAAATTTTGATCTTATAATGATAAATAGTAATTGTAGATAAACTAATAAATTCAATGTATACTAGAATAAAATCAAGAGCAATAACAAGAGACAAAAGATTTGGTCAAAGACCAAGGAAAAACCTCACAAGGGGGAAAACCCTTTTAAATTTTCCTTCTATTAGATTGTCAAAAAATATTTAGCAGATATATTACAATGGTCCAATTCATAAATAAATATTAAAATTAAAACCTTTGAGTATCCAACAAAACCAACCAACCAATATCCAAAAGATGAGCACAATAGTCAAATTTTGTTAACAAGTCAAATATGATATCCTAGTCTAAGTCAAAAATAGTTGTAGTTGTCCTTAATGGTCAATGACTAATGGTCAATAGGCCTCTAAAATATCTCTTTCAAATGTAAACAAATTCAGCATTCAATTCTGGTCAAAGTGAAATAAAAAATTCCTAAAATAGTCCTCCGAATTCAGTCAAAGTCAAAGTCAAAGTCTACTGAAACTCTAGTTGTAGATCTGCAATCAACCAAGGTCAAAGTTCCTAGAAAATTTCATCCTCCTTGCTAATAATTTGAACTCAAATTAGATGCAAAATCTCAAGTTAAACCAATCCCAAACTCCAAAAAGTCAACACTGGTCAAAGGATGGTAAAGAAGAATTCAACCCAATAAAAAATATTCTCTCTCCTCCTCACACTTGTGAAAGAGACCTACAATTTTCAAAAGAATTAAAACCTCCTACTGAAGAAGAAGATGTGTGATGTTGATGTCCAAATGAGGGGACATTGAGGTGTATTTTTATGCTTCTTTGGAGACCCAATTTTTCCTTTTGGTTGACCTGTACCTTTTTGTACTTGTGGGTTTTCTATTAAAAATAATATTTTTCATTGACCAAATTAAATTCTTCCAAGGGAAAAGAGGGTTCTCTAGATGAGGAAGGTTTTCCAAAGGAGGAAATTTGTCCTTGAGCTGCTAAAATTATCAAAAACAATGTATGAAATTTTTACCGTAAGTACCCAAATATATCACCCCCATCAACTATAATTTTCATGGTCTAAAACATTCCATAATTAAAATTGTACATCATGCCACATATCCAATTTTGTAAATCTTATTATGAATTTTTTTTACTTGAGGTACTTTTGTATGCCTCCTTGGATCTTTGAAAATTTCATTGTCTAAAAAGTCCCAAAAAAGAAGTTACAACAAAATTTCCAAGGTGACCTATATCAAGCTAATTTTAGGACCATTTATAAATCGACACTTCCGCATGGAGTATTTTTTAACATTTAATGAACGAAAGTATAACATTTTTACCCAAGGAACTTTTGTATGTTTCCTCAATGTATAACTAAAATTTAAATAGCTTGAAAAGTCCTAGAAACAAAGTTATAACCAAAATACGGTGATGATAAATTTGAAACCGATTTAAGAACCATTCAAAAACTATAAACTCCGTAGGGAATATCTCATGAAGTATAATTAACTAATGTCTAATATATTTACCACATGTACCTGGAGATATCAACTTCATATTCTCAAATCTTCATGCTCTGAAACATCCCAAAAAATAAGTTATAACGAAAATTCCAAACTGACCCATTTGAAACTAGTTTCAGAAGCATTTATGAACCATAAATTTCATAGGGAATATCTCAAAAAGTATAAAAAAATATATGGAATTTTTACTACAAGTGCGCAAATATATCACCTCCATCACCTAAAATTTTCAAAGTTTAAAACATCCCAAAAATTAAAATGGCAAATCAATCTAGTTCAAAATAATTTCATAAGTATTCAAGAGATCTAAATTATATATGCCATTTTTAAAAAATAATAATGAAACAATTTTTGAAGTTTTGACCTTAAGTATCTAGAGATATTGCCTCTATCTCCTCAAAATTTCACAATTTGAAATATCCTAAAAAATAAGTTTCAATGAGAATCCTTATATGACTTGTTTGAAGCAGATTTAAGGACCAATTACAAATCCTAACTTCCACAACATGTATATCTTAAGTATGGTGAACCAAGATCTGAAATTTTAACGTGATGTTCCTCGGTATGATAAAAAAATTCACCATTTGAAGTATCCTAGAACCAGTGAAAATGATAAGATGAGTCATTCACTCCACAAATTACGTTTTTCCTCACACACACTTTCCTTCCAATTATTTTTTCTTTTATACATTATCATAACCATTCATAAAAAGGCATGTTAGTTCAAAAATTCATGTAAATTCATTAATTAAATAAATAATTTCCTTTTTATTTAATTTTTCCAAATCCCATGGGATTCCTAAATCATGGGGTTTTAAACCACCATCCATCAATTTGAAACCACCATTCAAATTGTTAAATTGTACTTTTTCATGAGAAACCCTTTTTTTAATATACCTAAATACTTATATATAATATCAATGATATAATAACTCACATCAATGACAACAATTTAACATATTCCATGAATAAAAGTTATCTTAGGATTTTAGAGAAAGTCCAAAAAATCTAAAATTTGAATATCAAATATATTGACGGGTATTATTAGAAAGGGTTGTTTGTGACAAAAATTTGGGTATAGTTGTGGGGAGGTTCATAGGTTTTTTTATGACTTCAGTTTGGAATTATCCTTAAACAATATTATAAATGTAATGGGACGTGGGTGGGAAATTGAAGCAGTCAAGTGTGAATAGGCTAAAAAACCCTAGGTGTTCACCATTCCCAACCTTGTATTGAATGCAATGATAAAAAATACCAACTATTTAGATTCAATGGTGTTGCATGGAAATAGTTTATGTGTGATTTTTGATAGTAGTTTCTTTGCATGGAGATCATTGTAACTTGTTTTATTTTGAAGAAAATGAAAATAAATCTTAAACTAATCCTTTTTTAAAGGTAAAAATTCCCGTATGAGAAATTCAAAAATTCTTGACCAAGAAATTGGGCTAGAAAACTAAATCCTTAATGTAGGAATTAGGAAGATAATCTAAAATATTATTTGAGGAAGTGGGTGGAGAACCTAAACTCTTACCTAAGCTATTTCTATAAGGGTTTTGTAGGTTTCAATTTTTAGTGTAAAAAAAAATCTTCTAGTTAAGAAAATTCTGTATAGACCAGTAAAATTGATTAAGGAAATTTTAACCCAAGGAAATATCAAGGAAATTATTTGTCAATGTATTTATAAAATCTTATCCAATAAATTATAAAATTCTTGTTTGAGAATTTTTTTCTCATTAAGGAAAAACTCCTTCATGCCTCACACCAAAAATTTTTACCCATATTCACATTTTCACCCAAGAAAACCATTGTTTAGACCCTACGATTTGATTAATGTAAAATATACATTCTTTTTAAATTTGAAATACAATACTCATAAGAACTTTAGATCTAGGCCCAAATCTCTCTAAACTATAATATGAATGGTTGTACCAATTTGAAGCAACAGATGAATGCATAGAGTGGGCCTTTTGCATATTAAAATAATCTAGCAACAACGAGTCAAATGAAATGATAGACAATTATGATGATCATGGTGGTTAATGTCCATTAAGAGCAATTTTTTTTTATCGGACTTCAACAAAGGAAAGGAATTGGTTCTTTTCTAGAATGTTAGTTTTGTACTAAAATATATTTAAGAGAAGCACTCCTAAATCACCATAGTTTTGATGAGTTAAAATGTTGTGACGTTTGGTACTATAAAAAATATTATGGAGTTGTGTTCTAATATGTATGTATACAAGACATTTGACTAGAAAGTGATTTTCATCTTAAACCCTCTTAGTGACACAAAGATGTGAAATTAATTTTTACAAAGTTTTATTAATTGACCAATGCCCTATTTCATGAAGGAGCTCTTGAGAGTTTAATCTTGTTTTCACATTGTTGATTTCTTCTTTAGTAAAAGAAGAAAGATACTTATGATATTTTAGATTATGGTTGATCACCAACTTATAGTATCTCAAATTTATTTTATTCTCTAATTATTTATAGCACAAAAATTTCTCATTAAATTTACATGTAATCATAGTTTCAATATTATTATTATTCTACAAAGTGACTTGTTTTATTCCTCAATGATTTAGCCAAGACTTGGCATTTTTATGCTAAACCCACTTGAGCTATAAGTGGTTTTGAATGGATTTTGGAATAATCATTGGAAGCCTCTTGTATTCCATAAGGTCTATCATATTCTTGTACATTATATACATAGTCATGTCCATGCTCTCAATGGGGAAAATTTCACTTCTATGATGAGGATAATATAGGTAATAATATTACATTTAATTTGAAGATTATAAGTTTTAAAACACTTTTGGTTTTTCTCTATCTTTTCCCACAATTATCTAGAGATGGCACAATGTTAACCTTCAAAGTCATGTAAGGTAATAATAATAATCGTAATAGTCTTAAAGATTAATTTATTCTTAACCTATATCCATAGGCCCTTTAATTTATGCATATTTTCAAGTCCTTTTATAAATAAAAAAGAATTCAAGATAATATAATTGACTTTAATATATGATTCTAGATTTAAGGATTTCAATAGGTCACAAAAAGCTGACTAAATTGAGGAGGGGCAGTGTGAATTAGTTTAGTACAATCATGGAAATTGAATTCTTTCATTTTAACTGGTTAACTGAAATACTAAATGAGCATCTTAACACATAATGTACAAAAAATTTAATATGTGAACAAGAAGTAATAAGTAATCCAAAACATCACATCAACATATAAAAACAACACATATGGACACCACATATAAATGAAAAAACTTAAAGAGAGAAAACCACAACTATTTTATTATTTTTATGCAAAACAAAGATCCTACTCCCTTATTACATTTGATTTTCTTAGCCTCCAACCTACAGGAGGCTACTATCTCAATTTTTCTACAAGCTACAACATTGAAGGAAGCTCCAACTCCCATAAGTTTTCTGCATGCTACAAACCACAAGAGGATCGTACTTCAACAAGTTCCAACCTAGTATTTATAAAGCTACAAACTGAAAGGATACCAAAATATCTTATACAAAATTAAAACAATACGCGATTTCACCTGTTCTATACCTCTACATACCTCCATCTTTGATTATGACTCTTCTTCTCCTTAAATCTGCATCACATCTACTCTATATGTGCCAGGTAAATAATCCATAACACCTCAATAAGCTCTCACATTCTCTAAATCTCTAACCATTCAAATCTATAACTTCACATACTTTTATAATTGAACTTTGATGTTTGTTAGTATTCCACACACACGAATCTGAAATGGCAAAGCTTTTCTCTTTGCATTTCAAAGGTGTCTCTTCAATTCCAACACTATTTAAACTCTTGCATACATAAAGATAATTTCATCATATTGAAACAACATGAATTATTCAACATTAATTTCAACATATTCAAATAACATGCACTATATATTCCAATATTAATGCAAGTGCTAAAAAAATGATTTCATCAATGACACCCATATGAAAGAAAGCTCCAACAAGTTGTTCTCCTTCACGTCCAACACACGCATCAACACAATATTTCCATCAAAAATATTTGTTCAATTGTACATATATTAATTGAGCCATCATACTTTGTTTTTCTTTGCCTTCACCCTTAGCATTACAACTTCTTCAACATTTGCAACTTAACCTCTACAAACATGAAATATCAGACATACTTTACTTCTGCTCCTTTTCCATCATCCTTTGCATCACAACTTCTTCATGAATTTTCCATAGCCTTGCATAATTTATTTTCCTTGCCTTTGCCTTGCATCACAATTATTTTCTTGCATCACAATATCTCACTCATCATATGCATACATGTCTACCATTAGCCACTACATATGCACACAATTTGCCTCACTAATCAACACTCACCAACATATGTAAGCACAAGCAAAATTTCACCAACACCCTTTGAAACATAAAAAACATATGGATGCAATATTTAACAATAAATTCTCCTTCACTTCCAAGGCATAAAAATATCTTCTCACAAACATATGGTGATCACACTTCATGCTTCTACTTTTTCATAATAAATAAACACAACAAAAATATAACCATATATCAATAATATAATCAACCATATAAAATGTATTCAACATTACATATAAAATCATCAACATGTTCTCTTTCCACTACTCCTTTGATTTTCCTTTACTATTCGTATTTTTGAAAGCTGAGGTAGCCATGGTTATCACTTTTCATCAAAAGCATGGAGAAGAAGTTAATTTTTTCGGCCCATCCCAAATCTTCAAGTCGACCCAATCTAAATCTAAAGTCGACTACAATAAGGATATGATGTCGTCCCTACTAGGGATAATTAAACCTCTTATGACACCAATAATTATAAGGTCGTTGGCATTCATTTCACCCATCATCACAATAATTTTTTGTCTTAAATATCAAGTTAATTCGACCTTAAATTTATGGAGTATATCCACACGTTCGAAGAAGTATACAAGGATTATTTTTTCTGTAGCTTGGTTAATCTCTAAGGGCTTGTTGCTACAGTGACTATGTATAATTTATAGCTCTGTTTTGTGACCTATTTTATGGTCAAGAATTGTAGAGAGCCTCACTCCCTTTGGGACATGAATATGTAGTTTACCGAGACTTTCTTGCGTGTATATTCTCCGTAACATGTTGGAAATCACAGTGGGAACTTCAAACATGTTTTTCAATGATCTCAAAATTATATGTTTTTGAAGAATGTAACTATATTTGGTCCTCATAATTGTACTTGAGTCATAATGAAATGTATTTATCAAAATAAAGAAAAATAATTGGTATTATTATATAAATTGACTTATTAAATCACGGGTTTCATGTTTGGGTCAATCATTTCTAGGTAAAGGTATCCATTTTAGATCTCTATGGTTTATTTCAAGTGCCCTTGTCCATGTCATATTATAAAGAAACCTTTTTGGGAATTATTTGTCAAGAAATAAATTATTTTATTATAGAATAGGTCATTTAGGCCTCCTCCACCAAGTTGACCTCAAAGAAGATCAAGTCGGCCAAAAATAGGGTAATTCAACCTCAAAAGAATCCTATATATTAGAGAAACTTGACCTCATTTGATACTTTCTCTCATTAAGTTCGATTTACAGTAAAATTGCAATAAACTAGTTTAAGAAAAGAGTTCGAAGTTGCAGGAGAAGGAGAAAAGTTGTAAGAATTGAAACAAGTTTTTGGGCTACCTTTCTCTCACATGTGAAAATATATTTGAGCTGAATCTAGGGGAAATTTCTATCTCCATTGCAGGATCAAAGTTATAAAGTTTGGCATCGAAATTTCTGCAGTAGTTGCAGTAACTAGGATCGAACTTTCCGAGATGTTGCTAGGCTAAAGTTGTTGAACAAGAAGGGAAGATTGAAGATTGTTGCAAAATAAAAGGATGAATTGGTGGAGTAGGAAGGTTTGTTGGTCTATGGTCTTGGTTGTCTCACTATAATATGAATTTACTAAAGGAAGAGTTCTTGACTGGGTTTTCCCCTATATAGGGGTTTTTCCCTAGCTGCCTACCTACATTTGATGTTCTTGATATTTGTGTTTTGTTTTGGTAATTTCTTGATTAAACAAAGATAAAATAAGAACATAATAAAGTTAATAAGAACATAAGAATATCACAAGTAATTATATACATAAGAAAATATTTCTGCGTTTCTGATTTTCCAATATGGTATCAGAGCTAAGGTAAAGAAGGAAGAAAAGAGTAGCCTAAAGATCTAACGAAAGGAGAATAAAGAGTGTTAAGAAGTTGAATAAGGATCATAAAGAAAATGGATATAATGGTATAATCCTACTATCTTCAAGAACCATGTCTAAGTCATTGAAGGGAGAAAAAAAACTAGAAGGAGCCTCCAACTACAAGGCATGGAAAAAGAGGATAGATCTCATCCTTGATAAGAATAAATTTTTTGGATTTAGTCAAAGGAAAATTCAAGAAGCCCATAAATGAATCAAGTGAAGCAGAGAAATCAAAGTTCAGAGAAAAATAAATATTGGCCATGAGCCTGATAATGGATGGAATAAAGGACACCCTCATTCCATATATATACAAAATAGATTATTCTCAAGAAATGTGTGAGGCCCTATCCAAATTATTCACAGTCAAGAACATTGGTCAAATTGCAAGCCTAAAGAATGAACTAAGAACTATGAAGAGGACAAAAGATGATATTTTGGAATCCTTATTTGTAAAGATATATAGAATCAAAGATGAACCCTAGGAAATAGATGAAATAGTACCTGAAAAGGATCTCGTGATTACTGCCCTTCTAGGATTACTAACATATTAGAGTGCCTTTGAATTAGGAATCAATAGTTGGAAGGATATTCCTACATTCAAAAAATTATGGAATGCATGTATTTAGGAAGAATCCAAAATATCGGTAGTAAGCAACAAGGAGAATGAAGAGGAGAACATCTCAAATTCCTATTCCGCTCATCAGAAGAATAAAGGAAGTTTCAAGAAGTTCAAAGGACTAAGGAAGAAAATAGACCTATCTAAGATTAAGGGTTACAATTGTCAAATGGGTCATTATAAAAACCATTTCCCTAAGAATCCAAGGAATAAAATGAGAGACATGGATCAAGCAAATGTTTCCGATAATGACTAACCAAAGAAGAACATGATGGAAGAATCCTAAGTCAAATAATTATTTTCTAGGGACTCTTAGGGAATCTATCCCTTACATATCCTTCTATTCTAAGTTTTGAATTGTTTTCCTTTATTCTTTGATTTCTAGTATTTATAGGTCTAACATGCTTTGGTAGAACATTTTTTATTTTTTTTGATAAATTTGTAGGTTTCCCTCAAGATTGGATTAAGAGGGAGTACTCACCATTTTAACAAATATAAATATATTAATCCTTGTATTATATTTTATATTTGGTTTCCTATATTATTGAGATGTGTTTCTATTATATGCTAATAACCTTTCTTTTATATTTTCCTTGTTTAGGAAAACTTTCTTAATACTCAAGGGTTATGGAGAAGACCTCACAAGATAAAGCATGGTAAAAAAAAAATTGTAAATGAATATCTTCAAGAATTGATGTCCTAGAAGGTTTTCTACGAAACACATCAAAGGTATTTCTTAGACCATAAGATTTTCTCTATTCATAATAAATATATATTCGTTTCTTTTAATACTTTTCTTTACGTTACTAACATCGTTATGTCTAGTAATTTGAATAAAAAAGATTCTTGTTAAGGTGATTAATAATTAGATTAAATCTACCCTCATTAAATCATCATTGGGTAACCCTAAAAGGTTCACTATAAAACCCTAACTTAAGGGTATATTGAGTATGAAACCCCGGTCTACTTAGGGTTATTGATGAAATCTAGAAAAGACTATTCCTTTGATATTTAGGGTTTTGGTACTATTATAGAAACCCTAATCATTTAGGGTTTTTTGAGTATTTAAATCCTATACCTTTAAGGTTTTGTTAAATTAGGGTTTATGAGAAAAAACCTTAGTAAGCTCCTAGGAATGAAACCCTAGGTGTATATTTGTCTGTCTAATCAAAACCCTAACCTAATCAAATTATTATATGTCTAACCTTAATGTATTGATATTTGTGACTTAGGTTACCTAATAGATATTGATATTATTATACATGATTATGAAATCCTAGATATGTATATATGCTAGCCTAATTGTTGATGGTCATAGCTAGATGGTTTGTAACTAAGCCCTAGTATAAGTTTTATAGTCTAGGATATGGTGATATTATTTCCAATTTAATGGTAAAAGCGTATAAGTTGGTCATATTGTTGAAACCTTAGATTGTGCTATGATTGGTTTTGATCGATAATATCTAAGGCTTATTATCTAAAATATGGATTCTAGTTTTTGCAATATGTCATAGTATAGTCTATCATATCTATGAAAGTAATATTAAGGCCCTAGATGTAATGAGATGATATCTTGATTGAGTTACTTTAAGTTATAATGAGGTGATCTAGGGTTTATAACAAAACTCTAGGAAGAAGTTAAAGTATAGAAGTATGTGTCTCTTGCTGATTATGAGCCTAACTAAGTTTAGGTATTTTATGTCTAAAGTCTATTGCTTTCATTATTGTATTAACATAATTCTAATATAGTTAACTTCATGCTTCTATATATGTATTTCTTTGTACTTGATATTAAATTTTTGTAGGTACAAAATCTTCAAGATAATGAAGATATCTGTATATGCATGATGAAGAGAGCTATAAGATAAATATGAATTTGACAAGAAGGAATGAAGCCATGAAAGACTCTCTGATGTTATAGAAAGTAGTGTATCTCCCTAAGTTAAGAGGAAGCCTAGATCGAAGAAAGGATATATCTCCCCAGTTGAGAGGGAGGTAATACCATGATAGTCATGGTGGACACCTTGAAGTAAATATTGGGTAATGAATGCACTACAAAGTATTGAGGATGTCTTGGTGTTGTAATTCAAGAAGAAAATATTCTGATTAGTTACATATGAATAGAATGGCATCAAGATGATTGAAGAATCCGAAGTTTTGTGTTTACTTATATGTATCTGCAAGTTTTTTATTGATTGGGGTTGTGTATGTATAGGTATATATCTCCTCAAAAGGTTGAATATTTGGAAGCATGTTTGGACTTGTAATTTAGTCTATAAGCATGCTTTATTTATTTAATGTTATCAATCTAATTAATCAGGAGATATTTGATGTTATCGATTTAAATAAGTGGGATTGTTTAAGCATCTACATGATTCTGATGCTTTGGAGGAAATATACATGTGTTTGATGTCTCTATCATGAAGAGGGAGGGTGGTGCTAGTCATATAGCTTTGAACTTGAATTACACACCTAGATCCCTAGGTTTATGGTTAGTAAGTAAGCTTGATGGTACCTATAGTTGCTGAAAGCTTTAGTCCATCTTAGTACCACCTAGATAGATTACCTTGGTCAGGAGTCTAGTCTGTGGAACTGAGTGTGCCTAAACTATTCATAGTTCATGTGTTTTGAGATCTTCCATGTACTTGTATATATATGTAAATTATGAACACCTCCCTAGTTAAGATGGAGTGCTGAAGAATGTAAGTAGGTTCAACCCTCATAATTATATTTGAGTCATAATGAAATGTAGTTATCAAAAGAAAGAAAAATAAAATTTACCATTATATAAATTGACTTATTAAAGAATGGGTTTCTTGCTTGGGTCAATTATTTCTAGTTCAAGGTCTCCATTATAGACCTCTAGGGTTTATTTTAAGTGTCCTTGTCTATGTTGTATTGTAAAGAACCCTTCATGGGAATTATTTGTCAAGAAAGAAAATTATTTTATTATAGAATAGGTCATTTAGGCCTCCTCCACCAAGTTGGCCTCAAAAATGGTAATTCGACCTCACAAGAAGCCTATATATTGGAGCAAATCGACCTCATTTGACACACTCTCTCATCAAGTTTGATTTGCAGTAATTTGGTTGTAGAAAAGAGTGTGAAGTTGTAGGAGAATAAGGAGAGAAGTTAGAAGAAGAAAAATGAGATTTTGTCTACCTTTCTATCACATGTCAAAAGATATTGATCTAAATCTAGGGCTGAAATTGTGTAGCCATTGGAGGATAGAAGTTTTGAAGCTAGGGGTCGAAATTGCTGCAGTAGTTGTAGTAACTAGGATTGAAGTTTCTGAGATTTTGTTGTGCTGAAGCTGTTGAAAAATAGGGGAAGATAGAATATTGTTGTATAATAAAAGGATGACTTGGTGGAGGAGGAAGGTCTATTGGTATAGGGTCTTGGTTGTCTCGTTGTCATATGAATCTACTGAATGAAGAGTTATTTACTGGGTTTTCCCCTATATAAGTGTTTTTCCTTCGTTTTCTGCCTACATTTGGTGTTCCTGATCTTCATGTTTTTTTTTTATAATTGCTTGATGAAACACAGATAAAAGAATAACATAAGAAAGTTAATAATAACATAATAATATCACAAATAATTATCTATATAAGAAAATATCTCTGCCTTTCTCATTTTCCAAAATATTTCAGGCTTCTTATGCAGATCATCTGATTTGACATAAGTGGATTATCTCTCTTATTTTTTGTAGAATTTGTTTGAGTATCTCACCGTTGGTTACTTTGGATTTGTTGGATCATTCATGTGTACTATTGATGGACAAAATATCTCTCTCAAAAGGAAATATTTTTTTGGTTTTCCCCTAGTGGTTTTTGCCCTGGTTGTGAGCCTAATATTACTATCTATTGTCTCTTGATTATTCCATATTATTCAGTTTATACTATGAAATCTATTTAATCCTCTTGTTGAAGAATAATTGGTTGAATTTTTTCATGTATAACTACTTATGGACTAAAGTAAAAACTATTATAGTCTTTGCATCACTAGAATTTCAACATGGTATTCAACCTGTTGTGAAGGAAAAGGGCAAAGAGATCATCTTGAGAAGAACTTGAATATCACTTGAAGATCATCTTGAAGAGAATTTGAATTTTTTTGGGTTCTATCCTACATTTTCACCATGAATTATTCATTCATGAACACTAAAAGAAAAATTTAGGAGCCACTAATTGTAGGGCTTGGAAGGCTAGAGTTGAGGTCATTCTTGAAAGGAACAAAGTCTTCAGAATCATGAAAGGTAAATTTACTTAACCATATTATCAAGAAAGAAAGTAAAAGTATCATGAAGATGATATTTTTGCAAGAATTATTCTATTAGATTACGTTAGGGATCATTTGATTACCTATATTTCTAACACAATACTGCTAATATAATGTATGATGCCATCATTGGATTATACACCATCAATAATGTGAAACAATATATAAATATAAGAGGGAATGTTCATGACATCAAGTTGAAAAAGGATGACACAATTGCATCATATTTTTTCAAGATATCTCAAATTAGAGACCAACTCAAAGCCATTGATGAAGAAGTGGCTGATAAGGAATTGGTATCATTTTCTTTGGGTGGTCTCCCTAGATCATGGGACTCATTTGATTCAAGTATTAGCACAACAGAGAATGTTCCAAACTTTGAAAATTTATGGGATGCATGCACTTAATAAGGGTCAAGAATATATTCTAGAGGATAAATTGAAGATCTAAGTATAAAAGCTTTTGCAGATCATCCAAAAGGAAACGAAGAAGAAGAAACCAATTTTTGGATAATTCTGTAGTGTTGTTAAAAGACAAGGACCTAGATCTACTTCAAGGAAGGAATCTACTTCTCATATAAGGCCTCCTCCTCCCTCTCTAGATAGAAGAAATAGAAGAGATGCTATAGACAAAAGTAATGAAAGAGATTTATCCATTATTCAATTATTTTGTTGTCAAGCTTTTGGTCATTATAAAACTCAATGTCGAAGGAATCAAAGAGATGAATATGAAAGGGATGATGATCATAAAATAAGTAGAAAATATCATGCATCTGCTACTGATCTAGATGAGCCATATTCAAAGAGAAGGCATAGAATAAGTGAATTTGAATATGAATACTCATTCTAGCTATCTAAATTACATGAAAATATGTTCTAAGACTGGATTCAAGAGGGGGATGTCCCGATTAGAAAAATATAAGTATTTTGTATCTCTTTCATTATTTTAATTATTACTAACAATGGATTGTTTTGTAAAACCTGGGTATATTTTGGAGAATAAATCCTAGGCTTATGAATGAAACCGTAAACCTGATTTCTTCTACTTAACAATATTTGACATCTTGTCGTTAAAGTTGATTTGTAGGGTGAATGTAAAAGGCCCATTAAGATTAAGAGGAAGCTCAAAATATAAGTATCTTGTGTTTATTTTTGTTTTTTCAATTAATACTGAGATCTTTCTCGATCCTTCTTTGCATGTCCCAAACGAGGTTGGGGTATAAGGAGTTAGGGCTTGATCTAGTTGAAACTTTGCAAGATCAACCTCGTAAACCACGACGACCGCTCTTGGGGGACGAAAAGAAAGACAAGGGAGTAAGAGATCCTATCAAAATATTGCTTAAGGAGTCCCTCAAAAAGAAAAAGAACGCGATGATGGATAACTTTTCCCGATCCTTGAAGCGCTCTTGGCGGCACTTACGCATCTAGCGACCTAGAGCGCAAATCCTTTTAAGGTACAAGTAAACATTTAAATTCCCATATTTTAGGGCCAAATAGATGCAGGCACTATAGATAGATGGCTGAATCTATTAGAGGATATTTCTCGTTCATGACTTTTCCGACCGGAGAAGATTATTTTTGCACTCTCAAAGCCACCCCCCATATCAAGGATTGGTGGGAAACCTCGTGAAAAAAAGGACAAGGGGGAACCCTATTTATTCTCGGCCATACCCACTTGGAATTATTTCGAGATGCGAGTCAAGGAACAATATTATCTGTAGGGAGCTATGAGGACAAGGACATACAATGGACTACGCTGCGACAACAAGGGGATCAAGATGTGCATGAGTGACGAATCTACCACGCACACAAAGTTGGGTATCAAAGATTAAAAGAAACATTTGTTGTTGAAGTACCACAATTTTATATCTGATTGTTGATGGTGGACAACGGTTACACGCATATGAAGGTTGAACCATTCACAGTGACTCCATTCACTAAAAGATCTAAAAAATCAACACCTTATTGTGACTCCACACTTATTGTGACTCCACTACATGAAGATTAGTAGCTTCAAGATTTTCAAGATGGAAAGTTGCAAGAAGGTATGATCCCATGGTGAGATCACATTCCGTTTCCCAAATAAAATGCCTAAGGTAGATTTGGCAAATGAATTTTCCTATGTTCAAAAATGTGAAAGGTAATGATGCTACTCTTCATCTCGTGAGATTTCACATGCATGTGCGTAGATTAAAGATTGATTTTCCTCAAGGCTTCTTGATGAAGATATTCATGGCTACTCTGGAAGATGAAGCTCTATCTTGGTATGAAAGTTTTCCTCCTGCTTATATTTACGACTTAAAGGATTTTCATACCATATTCTTTGAAAGGTATAAAGAATCTTGTCCATCCTTAATAGTAGTTCAGAATTTTTGTAAACATGTTGATAGTTTTATTGAAAATATTGAGAATTTTTATGGAGATGTTGAATTCATGGACAATGAGACCATGGAAGCCCTGTATGAAGATCCATTTTAGTAGCACAAATAAATCTTAGAGGATACTTATCAAGATGCTCAGGAAATTTTGCAGCAAGCTGAAGATCTTTGTACAGTTGAAAATAATGGAAGACAAGGTCTTATTTCAGATCTTATTGCAGCAAAAGATTGTATGTAGGAAAATTAGGTTCCAATCTAAGATTATGGTAAAGTCAGTCTCACCGATCCATATCTATATTCAAATTATGATGATGAAGGGTATGTTGTTTCGGATCCCATGAAGGAGAGCTCTATTGTTGATGCCACTTTGAATGAAGAAAACAGAGTTATAGAACTAAGTGTTATCATCCCATCAAAACAAAGTCTTCACAAGGGGGTAATTCATTCCCTTTATGAAAAACAAGATGATATCTTTGTTCAAGTAAGTGAAAAATGTTCTTTTGATGAATCTATGGTAGATGATAGAAATGTCATTTTTGTGTTTCAAGAACAATCTGAATTTTTCCCTCTTATGACTGATGAGTGTGATAACAAACATGAAAATCTGGTTGCCATGTCATATGAAGATGATCAACAATAATTTCAAATTGTAGAGGACCAGAGCATTGTGAACTGTCATTCAAATTTTTCTTCCCATGACTCATGCTTTGAATTGTTTTTTCAAGAATAAATCTGCTCAACTACTTGTTCAGAATTTTTTGAATACCAGGAACACACTCTTGTTGAGGTACATTATGAAAAGAGATCAGATTCAAGAGAAAAATCTACCTTGTTTATTCTTGATCAGCGAGAGGTAAATTTTCTTGATTTTCAAGATCCCTTTGACGGTATTTTGCAAGAACTGGAGAAGATGAATGTTGTCTCATTTTCTATCATAAGTATTGGTTTCAGTTTTTGTTGTGAGTTGCCTACATGTACATCATTCTCCCTGCTCAAGGAAAGTGAGAGTAGAACTTCAGTAAGTAGCCATATCCTTGATTGGTTACATGGGAAGGATCATTTCACATAATCAGCAATTGTACAGGATATTAGAGTATGTTGGTATCAGTTTATTTTGATTTTATTTTATTTTCAGCAAGTGTTTACAAAATTCATCAGGGTTTGAAGCCCGAGGTGAAGGCCCTAATGCTTTGATGATATATTAGTGTGGGTTGAAGTTTTTAGTATGTTTTTAGTTTCATTTTACAGATTGGACTCCATTTCCCAATGGATAAAGGAACTGATCAACGAGTTCCTAGAGGTTTGCATTTCTAGACACCTCCTTCAAAGTTATCTTTCCCAATTGGAGTCGATGTTAGCACTGGTATTTGCATCCTACCCATCCCACCTTGTTTTAGTCTGCTTTCACCTCATCTCCCTCATTATCATTTACCTCGCTTCATTTTTTAAACATTTTTCCCAAGAGTCCCATTGTCATCATGGTCATCATTCAGCTCATTCTTCTATGTTGTGCCATCATTAGGTCGTAGGGTCAAAATCATGAAAATTGGTCATTTCACCATCAAATTCATCTTTTGAAGGAGTAGTAATAGTCAAATGTATTAAAAAATTTTAGGTTATAAACTATCATTTCCATGTAAGTGGCCTTTTTTTTACCATATTTTTCTCTTAGTTGTGCTTGGAAAGCTCATTTCCCTCTCCTAGGGTTTTGAGGGTATTTTTCATGGTCTCGTGACTTCCATGGTTAAATAATCAACAAGACTTGTATCTCGATGCTCTTACACTTTCCCCTATCATTAATATACCTTCCTAAACAATTCCCTTCACTCCTATCCCTAAAAATCATCATTTTCCCACAAACCCTAGCCTATTGCTACAATTTGACACTTTTCGAGACTAGGCATGTGTTTTCCCCTTTTGGACCCCTTATCCTCACTCAATCCTTGAAATTCCACTTTTCCCTACTCTCTGACATCTATCCCCATCCCCAAAAATTTCCCAAAAAATTTAGACAGCCCCTAACCCCTTCATTCCCCTCCCTCTACAACGTAGTCCTAAAATCCCCTGTTCTACTTACACCAAACCCTAATTTCCTATCCTACTGAGCTAGGGTTTACTATGGAACTAGAGAAATCTTAGTAGAGGAGGCATAATGGAGATAATTTTAGCAAGTATGATACCATTCCAAACTCATAAGATCATTTCTCCATTATGTTTTAAGAAATCATTCTAAGAATCAAGCCATTTGCCACTCATAGGGCTACTTTCGCTTCGAACTATGTTTCTTACCAAAAAGAGATGAATTTGACAAAAGTGAGAGAGGTTTTTGTCCCTCATACGTCAATAAAGCAAAAAATCCTTCATATTTTACACAGGTGTCATGGTTTTAGAGAAATATCAAAAATACAGGTGCCACAGGAGAATTTTTGCACTTCTGGAGTGACCTTGGGAAAATCAAGTTTCCTCATAGTAGGAGTGTCTAAATGACTTGATTGATGGGTAGAATGATCACTAGACAGAGAGATATTGTCAATGAACTATCATGATATCAATTTGGAGTTGAGGAATGCCTTCAAAATTTTCTGGCACCAGCACTCTGCATTTCTGCACCCTCATTCAACACGTTTTTACAAGTTTTGGGAAAATCAACTTTTGGCAACGAAAATAAACTCCAAATAGAAAACCAAAGGTAGATTTGGAAAGTAGACAGGATAATATTTCCAACGAGCTATCTGGGGCCCAATTTTGACACCAGGAAGGCCTCCGACTATGGTCTTCAAAAATGTGTTGCAGTGGCATAACCCGTTTTGGAATGGCGTTGTGCATTTAGAAGATGATGCGTTATTTTTTCACCTTGGCGCTAGTGTTTACCAGTCTTGGGAGAAGAGGTTTTTGATAGGGAATATAGACACCATTTTGGAAACTAAAGGCATATTTGGAAACTAGACTCAGATATATTTCCAATGAGCTATCATGGAGTTGATTTGGGCATTGGGAAGGCCTCCAAAAGTTTCCTGCAAGACAGGCTATGTTTTCTTTCATGGCGCTGCGTGTTTAGTAGGAAAATGCAGTTTTCATCATCTTCAGCAAAATTTTGAATTTGAATTTTACTTGGGAAAATGAGAAAAATATTAATGTAAATGGTCATGGTGAATGTAAATGTCATGTTTTGACTTTCATCTAAGGTAGATACATTAGGTAATTCATTATTTGAGGTCAAATGAATCAGTTTTCTCTCTTTTAGAGGCAAGTTGTTGGGTCTTCCTAGTTTTCAGTTTCTTGTTTGGGAATAGGTGAAACTGATCCCCATCTCATGGATTCGACCCCGTGAGGCTAGGGAGAGTGGTTTTGAGGTCTATATCATTTATTTTCTCAGTAATTTGTAGGGGTTGTTCTCACTTGGAGCTTTGGCATCTCAAGAGACATTTTTGTATCAGTTTGGCTTGGACATTAATAGAAATTTGCAGCTATTTCTTTGGGATCCATGTGGTATGCAGTGTTTGACATAGTTTCTTCTTTTTTATCATTTTTATGAATGTATTGTTAGCTCATAAAACATTTTCATGTCTATGATATGCTTAATTTCAAATTAAAAAGGCAGAATCCATGTTTCATGCTCTGTTTTGGGAAATTTAGCATAATTTGTTTATTTTCTTTAGTTTAAGGAGAATTCATCCCGCATGCTATTCCTAACTCCTCAATAGTATCTTCACCTCACCATAATCATAATTTAATGTCAAGCCTTCTACCTATCTTTCCCCTTAGAATCCTTGCAAATTTTGACCTAATTTCCTTTCCCTAATTGTTTGGCTCCTCCTGATCCAGCAAACCCTACACAATCAAAATCAAAACCCTGAGCTAATATACCTAGCCTAAAATCTTCTTTCCTCAATCATATTTAATGTGTTATATACAGAGAGAGCCCTCTCTTGGCCTATTAGGGCTAGCTACTTGGCTAAGCATGGTTTGAGGTTACCTCGGGATTGCCTCTCTCAGCTTGAGGTTCAATCTAAGTGATAACATTTTGGCAACCATACTAGGGAAGAAAAGGTAAGATCAAATCCTCCCTGGAAAAGAACAACAAAGTTTAGATCTGATTGTTGATGGTGGACAATGGTTAGATGCATATGACGGCTGAACCATTCACCCGACGACTCCATTCACTGAAGGATCCATAAAATCAACACCTTATGGTGACTCCACTAAATGAAGATCAGTAGCTTCAAGATTTTTCAAGATGGAAATTGTTACAAGAAGGTATGCTCCCATGAGCCTAGATCACATTCCAGGTTTCCCAAATAAAATTCCTAAGGTAGATTGGCAAAGGAATTTGCCTATGTTCAAAAATGTGAAAGGTAATGGTGCTGCTCTTCATTTGGTGAGATTTCACATGCATTTGCATAGATTAAGATTGATTTTCCTGAAGACTACTTGATGAAGATATTCATGGCCAGTTTGGAAGATGAAGCTCGATCTTGGAATGAAAGTTTTCTGCCTACTTGTATTTACTACTTAAATTATTTTCGTACCATATTCTTTGAAAGGTATAAATAATCTTGTCCATCCTTAATATTAGTTCAGAACTCCTACAAACATGTTGATAGTTTTATTGAAAATCTTGAGAATTTTAATGGAGATGATGAATTCATAGATGATGAGATCATGGAAGCCCTGTATGAAAATCCATTTCAGCAGCATAAATAAATCTTAGAGGATACTTATCAAGATGCTCAGGAAATTTTGCAGCAGGCTGAAGATCTTTGTACAGTTGAAAATGGTGGAAGACGAGCTCTTATTTTAGATCTAATTGTGGCAAAAGATGGTAAGTAGGAAAATGAGGTTCCAATCTCAGATTGTGGTAAAGTCAAGTTGGATGATCTAGATCTAGATTCAAATTGTGATGATGAAGAGTATGTTGTTCCATATCCCATGAAGGAGAGGTCTATTATTGAGGTCACTTCGAATGAAGCAAACATATTTATAGACCTAATTGTTCTCTGCCCATTAGAACAAAGTCTTCGCGAGGAGGTAATTTATTCCATTTATGAAAAACAAGATGATATCTTTGTTCAAGTAAGTGAAAATTTTTCTTTTGATGAATATGTGGTAGATGATAGAAATGTCAGTTTTGGGTTTCAAGAACTATCTGAAGTTTTCCCTCTTATGACTGATGAGTGTGATAATAAACATGAAAATATGGTTGCCAATATGAAGATGATCAACATTATATTCAAATTGCAGAGGACCAGAGCATTAAGGATTGTCATTCAGATTTTTCTTCCCATGTCTCATGCTTTGAATTATTTTTTCAAGAAGAAATCTGCTCACCTACTTGTTCAGAATTTTTTGAAGACCAGGAACACACTCTTGTTGAGGTACATTATGAAAAGAGATCAGATTCAAGAGAAAAAGCTACATTTTTTATTCTTGATCAGTGAGAGGTAAATTTTATTGATTTTCAAGATCCCTTCAATATTATTTTTCAAGAACTGGAGAAGATGAATGTTGTCTCATTTGTCATCATAAGTCTTGGTTTCAGTTTTTTTTTAGAGTTGCCTACATCTACATCATTCTGCCTTCTCAAGGAAAGTGAGAGTAAAAGTTCAGTAAGTAGCCATATCCTCGATTGGTTACATTGGAAGGATCATTTCACCTAATCAGCAATTGTACGGGATATTAGAGTAGGTTGGTATTAGTTTAGTTTGATTTTATTTTATTTTCATCAAGTGTTGACAGAATTCATCAAGGTTTGGAGCCCGAGGTGAAGGCCCTATTGCTTTGATGATCTGTTAGTGTGGATTGAAGTTTGCAATATGTTTTTAATTTAATTTTACAGATTGGAATCCATTTCCCAATTGATAAAGGAACTAATCAACGAGTTCCCAAAGGTCTGCGGTTCTAGACACCTCCTTCGGAGATATCTTCCCCAGTTGAAGCTGATGTTAGCACTGGTATTTGCATCCCACCCATCCCACCTTATTTTACTCTGCTTTCACCTCATCTCTGTCATTATCATTGACCTCGCTTCATTTTTTAAACATTTTTCCCAAGAGTCCCATAGTCATCATGGTCATCATTCAGCTCATTCTTCTATGTTGTGCCATCATTAGGTCGTAGGGTCAAAATCATGAAAATTGATCATTTCACCATCAAATTCATCTTTTGAAATAGTAGTAATAGTCAAATGTATTAAAAAAATTTAGGTTCTAAACTATCATTTCCAAGTAAGTGGCTTTATTTTTACCATATTTGTCTCTCAATTGTGCTTGGAAAGCTCATTTCCCTCTCCTAGGGTTTTGAGGGCATTTTTCTTGGTCTCGTGACTTCCATGGTTAAATAATCAACAAGACTTGTATCTCGATGCTCTTACACTTTCCCCTATCATTAATATACCTTCCTAAAAACTTCGCATCACTCCTATCCCTCAAAATCATCTTTTTTCCACAAACCCTAGCCTATTGCTACAATTTGACACTTTTCAAGACTAGGCATGTGTTTTTCCCATTTTGGACCCCTTCCCCTCACTAAATACTTGAAATTCCACTTTCCCCTACTCTCTAACATCTATCCCTATCCCCCAAAATTTCCCCAAGAATTTAGACAACCCCTAACCCCTTCATTCCCCTCCCTCTACAAGGCAGTCCTAAAATCCCTTGTTTTTCTTACACCAAACCCTAATTTCCTTTCCTACTGAGCTAGGGTTTGCTATGGAATCAGAGACATATGAGTAGAGGATGCATAAGGGAGGTCATTTTAGAAATTATTAGGTCATTCCAAACTCATAAGATCATGTCTCCATCATTTTTTAAGAAATCATTCTAAGAATCAAGCCATTTTCCACTCATAGGGCCAATTTCTCTTCAAACTATGTTTTTGACCAAATAGAGATGAATTTGACAAAAGTGAGAGAGATTTTTTTCCCTCATAGGTCAATAAAGAAAAAAATCCTTCATATTTTACACAGGTGGCATGGTTTTAGAGAAATGTTAATAATACAGGTATCACAGGAGAATTGTTGCACTTCTGAAGTGACCTTGGGAAAATCAAGTCTCCTCATAGCTGGAGTGTCAAAATGACTTGCTTGATGAGTCAAATAATAACTTGATAGAGATATATTTCCAATGATCTATCATGGGCTCAATTTAGAGTTGAGGAAGGCCTTCAAAATTTTCCTACACTAGCACTTTTCATTTATGCACCCTCGTTCAACACTTTTTGACCAGTCTTGGAAAAATCAACTTTTGACAAGGAAAATGAACTCTAAACAAACAAAAAAAAGCTAGATTTGGAAAGAAAGGATGATCTTTCCAACAAGCTATCCTAGTCCCAATTTGGACACCAGTATGGCCTCCAAATATGGTTTGAAAAAAGGTATTGTAGTGGCACTGCGCGTTTAGAAGATGTTGCCTCCTTTTTTCACCTTGGAGCTGCGTGTTTACGAGTCTTGGGAGAAAAGATTTTTTGACAGGGCATATGGACACTATTTTGGAAAATGGAGCCATATTTGGAAACTAGACTCAGATATATTTCCAATGAGATATCATGAAGCTGATTTGGACATCGGGGATGCCTCCAAACTTTGCCTGCAAGATAGGCTATTTTTCTATCATGGCGTTGCGCGTTTACCAGGAAAATACACTTTTCATCATCTTCAACAAAATTTTGCCTTTTTGTCTTTTTACTTGGGAAAATGAAAACATTACTGATGTAAATGGTCATGGTGAATGTAAATGTCATGTTTTGACTTTCATCTAAGGTAGATACATTAGGTAAGTCATCAGTTGAGGTCAATGAATCAGTTTCCTCTCTTTTAGAGGCAAGTTGTTGGGTCTTCCTAGTTTTTAGTTTCTTGTTTGGGATTAGGTGAAATTGATCCTCATCTCATGGATTCGACCCCTTGAGGCTAGGGAGAATGGTTTTTACGTTTATATAATGTATTTTCTCAATCATTTGTAGGATTTGGACTCACTTGGAGCTTTGGCATCTCAAGAGACATTTTTGTATCAGTTTAGCTTGGACATTAGTAGAAATTTGCAGCTATTTCTTTGGGATCCATGTGGTATGAGTGCTTGACATAGTTTCTTCTTTTTTATCATTTGTATGAATTTATTGTTAGCTCATAAACCATTTTCATGTATATGATATGCTTAATTTCAATTTAAAAAGGCATAATCCATGTTTCATGCTTTGTTTTGGGAAATTTAGCATAATTTGTTTATTTTCTTCAGTTTAGGGAGAATTCATCCTGCATGCTCTTCCTAACTCCTCACCAGTCTCTTCACCTCATCATAATCATCTTTTCATGTCAATCCTTCTACCTATCTTGCCCCTTAGAATCCATGCAAATTTTGACCTAATTTCCTTTCCCTAATTGTTTGACTCCTCCTAATCCAACAAATCCTACACAATCAAAATCAAAACCCTGAGCTACTATACCTAGCCTAAAATATTCTTTCCTCAGTCATCTTAACTATGTTCTATACAGAGAGAGCCCTCTCCTGGCCTAATAGGGCTAGCTACTTGGCTAAGTGTGGCTTGAAGTTACCTCGGGGTTGCCTCTCTCTACCCTTGAGGATGATAAGAAGTGTTTTTGAGGTCTATAAGGTGTAATTTTTTAGTTATTGTAAGGGTTGGCATTATTTGGAGATATTTTATTGATTAAGTATCATTTTGGCTTGGACATTAACGGAAAATTGCAACTATTTTCTTGGGATCCATGTGGTATGATTTTTAAACATAGTTTCCTCTCTGTTATCAATTTGTTAGAATGCATTTTTAATTCATAAACCATTTCATATCTATAATATACTTGATTTCAAGTTGAAAGACAGAATCCATATTTATTTATGCTCTATTTTTGAAAATTTAGTATAATGTGTTTATTTTATTCAGTTTAGGGAAAATACATTCCAGATGCTTTCCTTATCTTCTCACTAGTATTCTCATCTCATTTAATCCTCTTTAGAATGTTAAATATTTTACCTACCTTGCCCCATCAAAAAAACTACAATTTCATCCCCTTGGCCCTGATCTTTTTCCCTTGACCTAATCCATGTTCAGTGAGCCCAACCCTAAAAAAAAAATCAAAACCCCCTGTACTCCTTAGCTAGCCTAAAATATTTTTCATCCAGCCCTCTTGGCTGTGATTTTATCTAGAGATCCCTCTTTGATTTGGTAGGGCTAGATACCAAGTCTAAAGTTTAGTTTGAGTTTACCTCGGGATTGCCTCTCTCAGCCTCAAGTTCAATTTGAGTGATAATAGGTCCCACAATTGTTTCTTTTAGTTTTTTAGTTTCCTTAGTTGTAGCACAATTTACTATTTTAGCATTTTTTGGGGTCCTGAACTTCCAAAGCCATTTTGAGGCCCTAAACGACATACTTTGGGAAAAATGGGAGCAACATGAAGGTTTCTTTGATATTTCTCATATCAAACGTTGTATTCCTCAGATAGATATTTTTAATGAGGTATTGTGCATGTCAAATGAAGATCGTATGCCAAATTTACGTCCTTGGGAATTTGATGTACCAATTTACCCAAACATGGCCCATAGTTTTGGTGCTTCATCTCCTAGGGTTATGTTTTTGGATGTTTAGGGTTTTGCATTGTTTCAAATAATAAATAGGCCCTTGAGACTAATTTTAACACAGTTTAGAGGCCTGTAGCCACCACATATCTTCTCATAGATAAGCTACCAACGCCCTAGCTAGTTTATTTCCATTTTGTCAGTAAACAGATTTCAGTTATTTGATATTAATGAAATGAAGTGTTATTTCCACTGCCCCTTTTTATTTATAGTTATATGTGTATTTTTTTGCACTCCTGTATAAATTTGGATCATGGATTATCTAAGGCTATACCCAAAACCCTAGAAGAAAACCTTTGAGAAATCATAAATACCATAGATTGTCAAACTTTACATCATGCTCTTGTTTTTGTATAATTTGCTTGGTTGTACTTGTCAATGAAAATTCACTATGAATGAAGAAAGATGATGATGAGCATGATGGAAAGAGGAAATTAATGACTACACTCAAGTATATTGAAGAGAAAAAGTTAGATGTCATGAGATTAAAAGATAAATATATTATATTTTGATTATTTGGAGATGAAAAATGAACCTAAATCCTAGAACTGATTTTGTTCGAAACCATAAATTCTTGATGTTGTTGATAATGATGATAATGTTGATGTGGGTTCATAATATCATTGATTATATTGATGATAATAATGTTGAATTAATGATAATGTGAACTCTTTGATAATGATATGGATTTCTAGGTAATGTGGATGATGATATGGACTCCTTAAGGATGCTAATGTTGACTCTTTAATGATGAATGATGCGTACCCTATGATGTTGACAATGTGTACACCCTTTTAATGATGATAAGTACTCCTTGTTGACTATGATGTATGACTCATTGATAACATATATGATGTCACTGGACTCAATGGTGATCTAAACTTATTGATGCTTACTCTTTGTTGATAATGATAATTCGTTGATGACATGGAATCACTGATGATTTTGATATTGACAATTCATTGATGACATGGACTCACTGATGATATTGATGATGAGCATTTGATGGACTAAGAATCTGGGTATAATATAAGATGATATGTACTACTTGTATGGACTCTTTGGTGATATGAACTACTTAATGATGATAAATATATGGATCTAATGATTTGTTGACTCCTTGATAATGATGATTCATTGACTCCTTCATGATGATGATGATATAAAATTCTTGATGACTTGTATTCTAGAAACACTTTTTTGATGGTAAGAAATCCTTAATGATGTTGTGGATTCCTTGGTGACATGAATTCTTTGATAATAGTATGAAATCCTTGATGATGTGGTGAAATTGACTCGAACATACTCTTAAAATATAAGTATTATCTTGATTATTTATATTGCTTATTTCATTATGATTCTCTTATCTTTCTCGGTTGTTCTTGTTATTCCATAACCTTCTAGTGAGGTTTTTAGGTACATAATGGAGACTTCCAAGGTGTGGAAATAATTGGAAATGAAAGAAGAAGAACATGATAAAAGGAATCATCATAGGCTGTATAGTCAAAGGGAGCAAACAGGATCAAAGGAATTCTGTGTAAGAGGGAGTTGTTTTTTAGGCATGAGTTTGGTGATATCCTTGACACAATGGACTGCATGATGGATCATTTGAAGAAGATGGAAGACTCTAATATTTTTTGCATTCGATTATGGTCTGTTTATGTGTGATTCTGTGATAACTCACTTATTATTTGTTGAATTTGATTATGTTCTGCTACTGATAATGTTTCTTTCAAGAGAAACTCTAGCTAAAGTTGAATAAAAAATTGAACGTTGTTGTGTTTGATAAATAATTGAAATCCACCATGACTACTTTGATGATGAATTGGTTACAAATATTTGTGTGAATAAATGAAATGGATGAGAATCCCTTTAAAGAAGGAGCACTGATTACATAGAATCATGAATAAACCATCTCCTGTAGGCTATGTGACAAGATAGATTTGTTGGAATTATGGCTAATGTGTTGTCCTTGATGGAAACTTGCTTGATGAAATATGTACTTGATGTCAACATTGTGATAATATGATGATTTTGTAACTAATTCATATTGGTATAGATGCTATGGAGGATATGGAAAGAGAGATGACAGTTAGTTACAGATGTTTTAGGTCAATTTGGGCACCATTCCCAATGACCTAGTTAAAATGTACATCATCCCCAAAACTAATAAATAGGGTCTATCATCCCCTATCATTTCAGTTGCTACATGCCCTAAGACAAAGAACAAGAACAAATCATCCATGACTTCCATTATCAACAAAGAGTAAGCATCAATAAGTTCAAATCACCATCGAGTCCAGTGACATCATCAACGAAGGGCACCCAAATTGACCTATAACATATTTCCCCCTAAAACTGGACATCATCACCAAAACCAATGAATAGGGTCTATCATCCCCTATCATTTTAGTTGCTATGTGCCCTAAGACAAAGAACAAGAACAAATCATCCATGACTTCCATTGCAAGGTTTCCAAGATTTGAAGTACATGTTATATCACCTATAAGCTCACCAACGCAATCTCTCAAGGGACTAAATGCTTTGCATATGTAGTCACTTCCATTCAAGGGTGATCTGCAACAGACTTCCCGAAACTCAAGGGTGTGTTTGTCAATTGGGAGCGAAATTCTCATCGTTCCAGAATCTCCACATGGCCAGTGCCTTCTAGCATAGTGCATATGTGTCAAAATTCAAATCCATGTGTCCATTAAAAACCTATGAGCTTGGGAACATGTCTTGCCTATTATTAGAAAGTCATTGATTGTGAAAATACCTTCAGCTCATCTATAAATTGAGCACAGATCCTAGTGCTTTGAGAGGGAAGAAATTTGGTAGAGAAATGTTGTTGGATTCTGAATTGAGTGTTTGATTTGAGTGATATGCTGTTGGATAGATGTTCATTGTAATGATGTTGGGATGATGTTAGAGTTGGTGACATCAAATCAATCGCTGGTTGTAACTTCCCCTTCTATCCATTAATAAATATTGCTATTTAATTTCCCACATATGTATCTATATAAGCTTCTATCTTTCATATTATGGATTCTTAGTTGATTTTTATGTTTCATGTTTCATTGATTTAACTGATTAAGAAAAATAACCATCTGTATATTGCAATCTCTTTGTTGTTTAGTGTTTATACTTTCATGAACTAGTCTAGTGATCAAAGTTGGATTGGAAGCTACAATAAGAGTGATAGAAGGAGAATAGGAAGCACTTGGACCCTAAGTAGGTTTCTCCATATTTCTGTGTGTCTATTTACTCTTGGGAAAAGTATCTGCAAAATATTTGATCTGTTGTTCTAAATGCATAGCACCACATTTAGGGAATGTGTTTTATCCGTAATCCATAATTCCACATAACAAATTGGCGACTCCGCTATGGATTTTACCTTCATCCTTGGTGTATTTTTCCTCTTCTTATCCATCCAATAAAATCTACTCTCAATTATTAGTCTTTTGAAACTAAGAATTGCATTAGAAGTGTGTCAGTAGCTTGAATTTTTTTTTTCTCTGCTACACCCTATGCACTATTGGTTAAGACACAGTGCTTTGCATAACATTGTCTCCCCACTTAGGGGTGCTTTGCAATGCATTGTCTCCACTTAGAGACTATGTTTCGCCATAAGCCAACCAAATTCTCTTTGAATTTGTCATTGACATCACTTTCAACCTTTTGTTTGCGGTGTTTTCAACTGTCTGATGCCTCATAGAGACCAATGAATTTAACCAAATCTTCCTCCTTTGAAAATTAAGTTTGTTTATTGTCTCTTTAATTGTTTTTATTTATCATTGACAAATCAAGTTCAAAGTATTTTTATTTATGCATTAGATCCATTTGTTTTCATAAAAGGAAATTGTCGTTAAATTATTCATTTCCTGTAGGAAAATTTGTAGTTCCATTCTTTATTTTTCCTAAAAGAAAAATTGTTGTTAAATTCATCATTTCTCAAAGAAGAAAGCATTTGTTTTTGTTGATTTGATGCATACAATTTCATTCTTGCATTCACATTAAGGGGACTGAAAATAAAAACCTACATTTTCATATAGTGGATTGTGTGTTTTTCATAGGAACAAATTAGGAAAGTTGCATATTAGTTTGTGCTCTTTATTGTTTCATCTCAAAATTGATTGCTCTTTCCATTTAGTAGCTAATATTTTCATTGAAAAAGATAAAATTGAAAAGTTTTCTTATCATTTTAGTTTGCATTTGAGGAATTTCAATCACATCATCGTGGTGAACCTTGAAAGAAAAATTGATAAACAAGATCAACTTAAAATTTACATCAATTTACCTAAAAAAGCATTGGAACCATAACGATAAAATTTAGAAGGTCTAGGCTAGAGACATGTTCCAATGTCGTAAAACATAGCAGCTGTTGTTAATTACCTGTGATACATTTTGAGTGTGATACCTCACTCCATGTACGTAAGTATATCATAGCTCGTCCACGTACCTTTGGGTATATCAAGCGGTGTTATAGTACGAAAAGTATAAAGGGGTGCTCTCACTGTGCAGTTTCACATTAGACAGCACTAATACAGACTTAGGCCTCCACGTACCTTCGGGTATATTTGGGATGACAACTTTAGGTTGCTATCCATCCATAGTGAACCAAATTGGATGCCTTGTAAATTGGATACACTGAACACAACATTCAGGGAGATTTCCTACCCGTACTTCTTGGTTCGCCAGGAGATATTATGCAGTTCACAGTTTCTTGGTAAATCTTTTGCCTAGAATTACCCTTTTATTTTTTTATTTTTATTTTTGGTCATAAAATAAATCAGTCATCATGGAAGAAGAAAATCCCTTTCCACGTTGTTCGCATAGACTTGCATTGAAACCAACTTTACCACTGAAAGTTACTTCTAGTCGGCGAAGGTGACATCGCTCTACCGAAACCGATACCATTAGTGCCTCGAGTGAAGCATCATCTTCCCATATACCAGAGTCGGCACAAGTTGTTTATACAATTCCTGGTTCATATATAGTTTTTGAGATGGAGTCCTCATAGCTATCGGTGGTCACGATCCATTCCATCAATGAGACCATACCTCTTGAACCCAACATTGTTCAACTGGAAGTTGATCTAGATCGTGTCTCTTTTTTGCCAGAACATCTGCATCCCGAAGTTGAATGATCAAAAGTTTTTCCTGTATTGGTCACCCCATAATCCATTGTATCCATTGAGTCTCCCATATCATGCAGTAAACCTCCTGAAATATACTTTGGGCCTGACAACGAAATCCTTCAACCTGGTTTAATTTCGATTGAAGAAATCCCACAAGACGAGACACCTTTAACTCCAACCCATTTTGGGGAGGACCTTTACCTATATGAATCTTTTCCTTAATCACCACCCTCTTCTTTTGTTGATCTCATTCCTATTCAAATTCTTGTCGATTCAAAAGGGTATACATTTGGTCTAGTAACCATGCCTGAACCAACATCTTCGGTTGGACCATATATTCTGATTGCGTTAGCACCTACTCTCGCTACACCGTCGATGTTCACAACTTCACCAGAGTCATATTTTCATGGTGGCCCTTTGGTCCCATAAGGTTCTAAATATTTAATTGGAATTTTCTTTGGTGCATCTTCAAACCCATGGACTTCACCAATGTCATTGTCTGGTATTCTAACTGGTAAACCTATAGCGAGTACTGAACGACTTGATCCTTTATATCTATCATCAAGGCAATATCAAGCTGGTCCATCTGGGTCTATTCCATCCAGTACCATCTCAACTGGACTCCCTGCATTTGGAGAACAATATTTTCTGTCTTATTATCCTCCTCATGCTGGGAGGCAACCCTTTTTCACCCACTTTGACAGTACTCCATCATTTTTTGGTCAACCTAATGTCAAATTGAATGTTTGTCAATGGCAGCCTACTCCTCCTATTCAACCACAAACGGTTGTACACTTGTATCAACTAGTTCAACCTATTGCAACCACATCAATTCCACTTGTTAATACTCCTGTTACAGACTCAAATTTTTGTACAACAAATGTTTCAGGCAGGTCCTTCAAATCAAAACCCTCAATGATTGCATCCTCAGACTCCAACTCCTTCGACCAATTTACAACAAAAACTTGTACATGGAATCTTTTATTCACAAGCTGGATTACCATATTATGGGATGTCGCAACCACAACCAGGTTTTAATTATCCTCAACCGAATCCAATTTATCCTAATTTGGGTTATAACATTGGTGGAGAGACCCCTTGGTAGCCTCATGCACAAATGCCTCAACCTTCATTTCAACAAGTATCATACCTAGGTTTTGGTCAACATAATCCTCAAGAGTTTTCCTATCAAAACAACAACCCCTATCTGGGTTACCAGAAGCAGATTCCTTATGATGGTGCTCAAAGGATTTTTTCCCAAGCAATTCCATCATACCTTGGCTATGCTCAACCTGACCTTAATCGACAGTTTCCATTTGTTGCAACTTTAGAGTTACCAGATTTAAATCGACTCACCAATGATCCAATCAATTATGCTCCTTGGTGGCTGGTGGTACCCCATAAATTACTCTAAGATATTTCTAAGTTCAATGGAAACCTCTATGAAGACCCGTCGACTCATGTTATGAATTATCATTTGTAGTGTTCATAAAACTCCTTGAATGATGACTCTGTTCAGCTATGTCTTTTCCAGCATACACTCACTAGTCCAGCTGCAAAATGGTTGAACAGTTCTTATATCCATGTAAAGGGTATATCTCTATAACATGACAACTATTATTTGTATTGAATATATTATCATAATATCCCTTCTTAATGTGTGCAACACATATTTCTTTCTCTATAATTCTACCATTATTAGGTATTCTTTTCATGTAAACAAATACATACTTCTTTTTCAAAATGAAGTAAATATAACCATGTTTCTCTATCTTTCTACCTGCAAGTTTCTCATGCTTCCATTTGAAGAAATTACCATAGATAAACTTATTTTATGTGTAAAACCCAAGCAATAATAAAAAGCTTAAATTAACCTTTTATGCACCTAAATCCAGAAATTAACATAATAACTTTCTCTATCTACACGAAAAAACATATTTTCTATATCACAATGACTACCCTTGTGTGCATGAAAAATGTGCTTTTTCTAACACAATGACCCTTACTTCAATGCACATAATCGTTTCAAGAAACAAACATGTGTTCTTGTTCTTATATGAATAAGATTCATATCCATCTTTTAAGAAAACAATCTTTATTTTTCATTGATTTATGCACAAAAATCCTATGCAAGTATTTTTGCACTCTAATCCTTGCAGTCTTCAAATAAAAAACATGGGTAATATATGCATATAGATTCATGGAAACCATTCCAAGAAAATTAATCTAATTAAATTTTCTCTTTTCCAAGAATTTGATAATGTATGCAAAGACATTTCACCTTGAAATCTAATACAATGATGGATGAAATTAATATTTTATTTTCAAGAATTAACATAGAAATTTATTTAAATAATTTCAATATAGGGGATATTACTATTGTGCACATATTCCTATTATGAGTCTATAGGAATCATGCTAATATCTCTAAGGAAATTAATAATCTAGTTTTCTCTCATAATTCCTAGGAATCTTTTTTTTAATGATATAACATATTTTCTTTCTCTTTTCATAAGAAAAGTTTACATATATTTTTTTAATCAATAATATCATAATTTATTTAATCTTTTTGTATGCAGGTTTCATGGTTTCACTTGTGTTTCCTTTCCAAGAAAACAACATCCCTAACTTATCTTTTACCGTGCAATTCTTATTTTAGTAAAGTAAGATGGATTATTTATCTTTTACCATGCAATTTTCTTTGAAGAAAGAAAAAAGATTTCTTTATCTTTTACCATGGATAGTTCACATCCGTTCTTTATGAAAATTAGCATGACTTCTTAAATTTTTTGTGTACAGGATTCACGTGGATTCTCTTTTTAAGAGAAACAACATCCCTACAATATATTTTTTAAATAAAACAACATGGTTTCTTTATTTTTAATATGTAAAGTTCTCATGCATATTTTTTTAGAAAATTATTACATAGAAACAATGTAGAACCTTCCAACGAAATAATTAATTCCTCTACAGAAAATCCATGCAACTTTCAAGGGTGTAGAGAAATATTACCAATTAATAAAATAGCCTATCATTCCTTTCACAAAATACATGAAATTTCATTCCAAAGAAAGTAATGGTTACTTATATTTTGTGCACAATAGCCATGAAGTCCCATGTGCATACCTCAATGTTCAGGAATACCTTTTGGTGGAGCCACAACATTCCTCACCAAAGTTGTGATGATCAATGCCTCGAGACTTCACATGATGGAAACTCCAGTAGATGAAGATGAAAATCATTTTTCTCATTTGTGAATGAATCTAAAGAACATGTAAAAATTTCTTTATCTCAATGAGTTATCATTTTATTTATTTGATTCAAATTATTTTCCAACTAAATCATAAGGTTCCTTTTTTCAACCATTTCGTTAAACATAGTAAAATAATATTTTCCATTGTTAATGTCAATGTAAATTAAGTTTATTGGGATATTACATACTCCCCCCTTGAAGTTAACACCATCCTAAGCATTTATCATTAACTTTTACTCAATATATAATGATGTAAACAACCAAAAGATAAACATTTCCCTTTAAAATGAAGTATTTTATTTCTAGGCAATATTAATAAGCCAAAAAAACAATAATGTTTATCAATAGTCATAAGCATTTACAACTAAAAAATTATGCAAGTTCCGATTTCTATCAATTAGACATTATTCAAATTCATAAAATAAAAAACAAATTTTCTATATCAACTTACCATTACATACCAATTACTATTGAAAGTCATGGTCACTTTTATGCAAGTTTGCTAAGAATGGTTTGTCAACCCATTTACACTCCAGGGTAAATGCCATGTAATATATGACTAACAAATCCAACATAATCATATTAGCCACAAAATTTTCAATAAAATGAAATAATTTTAACTATCAATCTATTATGTGATGTCAGGTGATATTTCAATCACAATACTTCAACAAGTACTCAGAGAGCACCACATGATAAATCACTGCACCACATGCACACTGTCTTAGCTCCCACTAAATAAATCCACATAGTACTTCTAAAAATACTCGAAGATCACCTAGCTCTCTAATCGAAATGATCAATAAATTTAGTAAGTGCATATTTTCCTAGCCCCTTCTAAGACATTCAAAAGATTAATAATACAATAAAGGAAATTATACTTTCAGTAATTCCTTTCTGAGCACTAGGATCCTTTCCTGTCAAGACGTACATAAAATAATTACACAATCTTATAGAAAATTAATTTTAATACAACACATAACTGATTAGTTAAAATTTTCTTATATGAGAACCGTAGTGGGAAAAAGAATGCTCCTCCCAACCAATGGGAACTGGTTTCCACAACCAGATGAAGTCATTTTCACATTTAGATAATTTCCTTACAGAGACCATACCATGTCTTATATGGAATTCCACTAGACAACCAACTCAATAATTCTAATGACCACATAGGGTCCATTGCAATATTCATTTTGGAAGTGTCTTGCCTATTCCTCCTATAACGTCCTATCTATGAGAAATTTTGGGCCTCCTCCAACATGATACAAATCAACAGAGTTGCCTCAATATTTTTCCCCTCTTACCATCTTGGTCAACTCTTTTCCCTTATTGAGATACTATTATCTCTAGGGAGAGGAAATCTGAGCAGGAAACCACCATCAACCCCTTTGGGTAGTCAACCACCATCAACCCAAGGCCTCCTGGCCTTTCACAACTGTACACAATTATCTAACATGTGAAATTATATTTTAGCACTCTTTCCACAATAATTTACATATTAAACCATATGCACATTACGATTAAAACAAAAGAAACATTTATGTACATCATGCATTCATACAATATGGGTCCACAATATCTAAATTGACATGAAACATAAATAACATACATGTGGTTTACATTTTGAGTTTCCAAATAACACAATCATGCATATCATAACATTATACTTTCTCATTTACAGTTTCAATTTGCATTGCAACATTTTACCTTCACATGTTTTCATTTTTCCATTAAGCTACCCATGCTTGATCCAACCAACAATGTTAACCATAAACATTGATTGTTTAAATAAGTATTCACTTTCCCAATCATTTTAGATTCATAAATATAATACCATCATGCATAAAAATACATGAAAATATTCATTAACATGTAAATTTCAATAACAATTAGGTTAAAAATCTAAACATTTCCAATTTCCCACAGTGTATAGTTACTGTTGGAACACCTAATCCTCATGGGTAGGTGTGGAATGCGAAAAGTCACAATGGAGTCCAAGTGACCTTGGAATGTGAAACCAAGAGTCACACCATTGTATTATAAATGTACATCATGTATAATGGGAAAATAAGAAAGCCTCACGCTTATCTTTCATTGTGTGTTTAGTCTCTTGTGTGTGTGCTCATCTTCCTCATACACCATGTGTGTACTTCAACATGGTGTTTAACATGGTATCAGAGTGGGCGATTGCTGGCCCTGCTCCAAATTGAGTGAGCCATTTGTGTTTATGGCCTTACATATCTGCAAAAATTCTTGACAATTTTGCAGCATTTAAAGACTTTCTGCAGCAGTGTTTTTGCCGCCATTCAGAGGTGTTTTGAAGAAGAGCAGCGTTGGCTTTGAGAAGGAACAGCATTCAAAATCCATGGCAGCACTCAGACATTGACTTTGAAGAAGAGCAGCAGTGTTGTTGAAGAAGCACATCTAAAGGTTTTCATTCTAATTTTTCTCTACAATTTCTACCTTTAATTCTGCTTTTAAAGAGCTGTTGGAATAATGTTTTAAACTGGGTTTCTGAAGAAGAAGTTTATGGTTTTTAATGGAAAATAATTCTGAGTTTTGCTGAAGATTTCATCATCCTACAATTTTCTGCTGCTATATGGCCCTCTGCAATTTCTTGAAGAAAAATGTTGGGTTTTTGAAGTGAAAATTTCTGAGTTTATGGATTTTGTTTCTCTGCTACTGGAAAAATCATTTTTGCAAGTCTACAAATTCCTGCAATTTATTTCGCTGTGTATTTAGAAAAATATGCTGCTGTTTTTAAGTGGAATTCCTGCTCTACTCTGCTGTTTTATTAATTTAAAAAAAAAAATTTAAAAAAAATAAAATAAAATAAAATAAATATTCAAGCTCTCCCCCTGCGCCCTCTTCTCTACTCATCCCAACACACTAAACTCACACGGCTACCCACGATATCCAACTCATACCTCACCCCTCACACCGACACTGCTCCTCTCTGTAAAATAAATCCACTCCCAAACCCCCTTACGCTCCTCACACCTGCAACTACCTAGCCCCCTCATGCCATTCCCATCGCTCCCTCTCACGATTTTCCCTTACCCTCTCCGTTCCCTACGCATACTCCTACACGGATCTCACTGTGCATACAACCACTCTCAACGCTTGACCCACTACGCTGCTCCCACCTCACAAAATGCTCCCTATCCGCCTTCAAAACTCTGCATTCCCCCTTGCGTCCATCCCATATACCCTCGCTTCTGCAACTCTTCACCCGACCCTCTCCTTACCTTAATACACGCCCTCCCTCACTACACTCGCCTACCGCCCTCTCTTCTACCTCTCAATACACCCTCACCATATCCATCTGCTTTTCATATAATAGACCTCCCTCCCCATTTTAATAACCCTCCCTCACTCCCTCAATTCATACGCTCCTCCTCTTTTTTTAATTTATTTAATTCAATTAATCCCCTCCTTCCACGACTTTTTAAAATTCAACTTTTAAATTTCTTAAAATCTCCACTCTTTTTAAATTCCCCTTCCCATTAATATTTCCCAACCGTTTTAAATTCTTCCCAACTTTCCCATTTTCCCTTTTAATTTTTTATTATTAAAAATTCCATTTTCCCATATCTTATTAATCCTCTTTTCAATATTCCCTCCCCACCCTCATATAAATTTCCCTCTTCATTTTTTTAATTACCCCCATCCCTTTTAATTAATCCCATTCCCTTTTATTTTTAATTACTCCCATTTTTTTTAAATTAATTTTTAATTTAAAAAAAAAACAGCAGAGAGAGAGAGGAAAGAGAGAGATATGAACAGTAGTAAAAGAAGAAATGGCACATGAGGAAATGGTATATACATATTGCAGATTTGACATTTTATGATTTGTAGCATTGATTTGAAGGGTGATTTTTTTGAAGAAATTGACATTTGAAGACAAGTTTGCCATCATTCAAAACAGCTATTTGAAGAAAGAAAATTCAGCTGCCATAAAAATATTCTTGCACGTGTTTTCAGCTACACCTTTACAAATATTTTGCAGAGATATGTATTGAGCTAGCATTGTATTTTGAGTGGAATTTGCCTCTTCATTCATATTTGGAATCAGTACGTGAGTTGTTGAAAAATTGTTGATTGCCCTCCATCATTTGAGGAGCAGATTTTGTACTTTGAGATTTCCATAGTTGGAAATTCTTTTGAGTCATTTGTATTTCTTGTTGCATCACATTGTAAACGGGTGCATTTTCGATTGAAGCCGACACCCTTTCAATTTTTAAGCCTAAGTTGTTAAAAATGGCCAAAATCAATGAGGCATTAGTGTTGTTGAATGACCTCATTCATTCAAATGTTCATGATATGATAAAAATGAGCAAGGATGCTCTATGTAACATTCAAAGTTGTTTGCTATATGCACAAGAAAATATTGAGTTTTTGCAGTTGGAATCTCAGCTCCAACAAGATGAACTTCAGCAAAAGAGTCACCATTCTGAACCTGTTTCTGTTTAGAAGATTGTGAAGGACTCTCATCAGAAGAAAGAAGACAAAGTCGCAGTTGATTCCCATTTAGTGCCTTGTACAAGAGCAGATGTACATGCAGATGCAGCAGTTCAGCCTGCACTTCCTAAGCCCATCATCATACCTTGGGAAGAGCTTGTCCACAACAAGCACAGAACTGGTCTTGGATATGACAAGGATGTGACCTTTCATATTGCAGACTACACCAAGCCTATCAAATTTCAGAGTGTCGAATTCATGTATGACAGTTCACCTGCAGCTGTTCCAGATCCTGTTCCACAACCACAATAGATTGAAAAATGCCAACACTGTGATCGAGTTGGCCATATGAAAGATCATTGTTTTGATCTTCATCCATGTAAGCACTGTGGTCGACACACTCATTCTTCAGACAGATGCTTCAGACACAAGCCTCCTTCAAGAACCAAGATTCATCTTGGATGGATCGCTTCTTGGCAATGGGCATCAGCAGCCAAGAAGATGTTTACGACACATGTTAGAACTTGTTCACGGATATTGAGTAAACTTGCAGTTGAGTTTTCACCATCATCTCACCTTGTCCCTGACAGGGGGGAAAATGGTGGTCATGTACAAGCTTCGACGACAGATCAAGCGAGCTTGAGCCACAATCTCTCATTCCTTGTTCAGAGTTGTAGCCAGCCATTCAAGCGAGCCTGAGCCACAATTCGTCATTCCGGATTTAGAGATGTAGCCAGAGATACGGATGCCCATGAGCATACCCGGTTAATTGGATAATGACTTTAAAACCATCTGCAGGTTGGTGGATAAACTAAAACCATCATCTTTGGTTGGTGGTAACCTAAAACCACATGGTGTAGACCTCCCATGCCACAGATTGAGGAAGGTCTCCTTTTTTTGAGGACAGTTCCTCTAGCAAGCCTTCAACTTCTTGCCGGTTTGGAAAGGATTGAAGCTAACTCAGTTCTGATCAGTGTTTGTGGTCATCCTAAAACCACCTCTTTTTCTTTATTTAGATTTTTAATTCGGCCCAAATCTTTTTTGCCATGTATACTTTGCTGATTTGTATTACAACTCTTTTCTTGGACTCACACATACCCCTTCGGATTAAGAGGGGATGTTGGAACACCTAATCCTCATGGGTAGGTGTGGAATGCGAAAAGTCACAATGGAGTCCAAGTGACCTTGGAATGTGAAACCAAGAGTCACACCATTGTATTATAAATGTACATCATGTATAATGGGAAAATAAGAAAGTCTCACTCTTATCTTTCATTGTGTGTTTAGTCTCTTGTGTGTGTGCTCATCTTCCTCATACACCATGTGTTTGCTTCAACATGGTGTTTAACAGTTACCAAGAGACGGACAAATGAAGTAACTACCATAATCACTTGTTTACAACTTGCAATAAGGTTTAATCAAATCCCATTCATGCATACATGTTTTAATATTTAGTCATGCAACACTAACTAATCAATGTTACCAACCATCTTAATGTAGCCATGACAAGTCTCAATCAATAACTAGCTATTATAATCAAGTCTCACTACTCAACTCGTTGTTTATTTTTAACATCTAAAGGGGTTCTTGCAATGTCCTTTTAAAACCCTCTATCATCCTCTTCAAGGACATTCCCCATATTTTACATTCATGAATTCACTAATTAAAAGTAGTGCATTGTAACTTAAGTCATGTTCATTAAATGTATCATTAATGTTTTCATATTTGAAAAGATTCGTAGTCAATTTTAACTTTCACTAGTGATTTCTTAGGATTTTTCATATGTGGGATGAATATTTTATTTTATTTTATCCTCAGCAGGATACAAATGTCATGAACACAAATTTGTAGCAGAATTTATTACTTATTACTCTTCAATGTGGTTATAAACATGCATCATGCATCTAAAGTCAAAATTATTCTATTGTATATATCAATATATAGATTATTAGACTCATTAATGAGCTAATACCCATTAGTATCATACCTCAATTTATTTTCTTCTTAAAAATTCCCAAAGGTGCCAGTGCTACAACCTTTAGCTCTGATACCAGTTGTAACATCCCTTGGTAACCTTGCATGAAAATTTATGGAGTTAGAAAATTTTTACACAATTTACCTATAGGTAACTATCCAAATTACTATTCCAGATTCCTCATTAACAATTAGATAGAATCTTCATCATTACATAGAGTAACTTTAGTAAGGTAATATTAAATTACATAACCATTAACAACCATTATTGTATCATATTAACATAAACTTTCTAATGTAACCTTGCATCAATTCCATGACTATTTTAACTCAATTAGATAATTTTATTCTTAATAATATAAATGTCACATCATGCAAGGAATCAACATCATAAAAATTTCATAATAGTCAACCACATCATTAGACACTGATATACCTTGGAAACCTCGTAGGGTGAAAACTAGCAAACATTTAATTTTATTATTAAACGCTTTTGAGGCTGTTCACCTCTTATTCAGTGGTTATAAGGGAGTCCATCACTTGACCATTGTCATAAAATATTACAGAGAATATCGTCTCAAAAATAACCTAACTTGTTATAGCTATTACAATAATCATGCCATCATTTACCCACAAAACCTTGAGCATTGTGTCTTTAGGCCCAGGTTCTTCACATCAATGGCTTATCCTGCAGTTAACATTTCTTCAATCTGCATATACAACTAACTTATTGTTTTCCATATGGTAACTTAATCCATCTTTATAATTCACAACCTTTTCCTGCAACTGATATTGTCAACAACCTTTGATATCATGTTTAAATCAAGTATTAATTAAACCAATTCATAAATATATACTAGTGGTGTTTCACCCTATATTCATGTACATTCATGAAATGCAAACAAAATATCATGACATGCTTCCTTTAACAACATTGTATGTGAATGAGTTATAATCGTATAACCATCAATTAATTTTTATATGAAAATAACATGTTAACTAATATTCCCCTTATATAAGCACACATTCTTGCAAGAAAAATCACTACAACTTTATAGACATTCCTTTAAAAGAAACTAACACATCAGTTATAATGTTCGTGCATGCGAATTACGTGAAATTTATCAAAATAAATAGACATTCCGCTATTACTTTTGGTGCATGAAAATATGTAAAAAAACTAACACAACGAATTTTGTTCCTATGCATCAAAATTCTTATACTTTCCAAAAGAATATTCCAAAAAGAATGATTAACACAATGGAGCATGCAAACACTTGTTTCATTTTCGGAGAAATCTAGTATTGTAGGGAATTCAAAGGCATGTTTTTTTTCCATAAAACTTATGCAATAAAGCATACAAATACATGATTTTTTTCCAAATATTATACCAATGTTATATATATATATTCCGAGGAAACCAACACATTATTATGGTTTTTGTGCATGTAAATTCATCTTATTTCCCAAAGAATATTTTCCAATGTGAGCTAACACAAAATGTTATCATTTCCCACATACAAATGTATATTCTTTCCAAAAGAAAAATACTACAAAACTTGCATGCATATACATGATCGTATTCCAAAAGAAACTAACATAATAGTTTTGATAGCATACAATAACTTTTCTAAAGAAATATAGCTCAATAGTGTTTTTATCCATGCAAAGGATATATCTCTATAACATAATGACTACTCTGTGTATGCAAGAGCTTACCATAATAGTCCTTTTTAAAGTATGCAACACATATTTATTTCTCTACAATTCTACCATCATTAGCTATTATTTTCATGTAAAAAAATACATACTTATTTTTCAAAAGGAAGTTAATATAACCTAGTTTCACTATCTTTCTACATGCAAGTTTCTCATGATTCCTTTCAAGAAATTAACATAGATAACTATCTTTTATGCATAAAACTTAGGCAATAATAACAAGGTTAACTTAACCTTTTATGCACCTAAATCAATAAATTAACATAATTCATCTAACCAATGCAATATTTTCAAGAGATTATTATTTTCAAGAAAATTTACAAAATTCTTTTCAAGAAAATTAACATAATAACTTTCTCTAGTTACATGAGAAAACATATTTTCTATATCACAATGACTACCCTTTTGTGCATGCAAAAATGAACCTTACTTCAATGCACACAATATTTTCAAGAAACAAGTGTGTGTTCTTTTTCTTATATGAACAATATTCATATGCATCTTTGAAGAAAATAATATTTTTTTTTCATCAATTCAGGCGCAAAGCTCCTATTCAATTATTTCTGCGCTCTAATCCTTACAATATTTAAATTAAAAACATGGCTAATAGATGCATAAATATTCATAAAAAACCCTTGAGTGAAAATGTGAAGTTGTGTTACATTTTTTGCCCTTTTTTGAGAAAAAAAATTAATGTTTTCCTGTTCTTCAACTTTCCGCAAGCCAAAACAATTTTTCTATTTAGAATTTCATTTTGCGATAAAAATAAAAGTTGTCAGAAATTTTATTAGCTTTCTATTGATTATTTTTTGGAATTTTTTATACACATTTGATATTTTAACTTAGCGTTTCTTTGAGTGTGTGCTTTTTAAAAATCAAAGGATTCATAAGAAGTCATGTTAATACGCACTACTGTATGCTTTGAAAATTTGTGTTTTTGAGAAAAAAAATGTGTTGCAAAAATCTAGATAGAGTCTACTCCGGTTTCATTATATTTACAAATCCAATTGATGCATATCATAATTACTAGAAATTTTTGAACTGATCCAATATGAAAAAACTGCATATTTTGAATATGTTTCATGACACACTAAATTTCTTAACATATAAATTATAAACTAAAAATCTAAAAATTTCCCATTATAGACAACGAACCAATGTAATGCACCATAATTTTTTCAATTTTTTTACAGCGTATTTTGGAAGATACAAAATATTGATTTCACTTAATCATAATGACCTTCAGAAATTTTTTGCATCCGTTTTATTACAAAATTAATTAAAATTAGAAAATATTTATGAAATTCCATAAAAGTTATATTCCCTGAAAGTATATTGAATTCTGAAAATTCTTGTCTTGGTTCCGACTGTTAATTCATAATTTTTCATGGAGTTTAATCATTCCAAAGTTGAAAATGTGTATTCAGAGCTTAGCTCTGCGTAATTGCAGATGTGTTAGTTTGGCCAAAATCTTAAAAAAAGTTCAACTGAATTTTTTTTTGCGATGATGGCCTGTCAAGTCTAACGACATAAAATTTCGACCGATTTTTTTTATAAAAGTTTGGTTGAACTTGTACCTAACTTTCCATCGATCGGAAAATACACCCCTCCAAAAAAACATTTCGCAGCAATATAAATTGACGTAAAAGAATTCATTATTTTCGCATAATTTTGCATATTTGGTCTGATTTTGAAAAGGTCTTGGTCTGATTTTGCAAAGAATTATTTTGGGTTTAAGGACTTTTCTTGGAGGTACATTCAAAGGACATTTTTGCAAAGGATTGTTTTGGGTTTAAGGAATTTTCTTAGAGGTACATTCAAAGGACATTTTTGCAAACGATTGATTTGGGTCTAAGAACTTTTCTTGGAGGTACTTTCAAAGGACATTACATTCAAAGGACATTTCTTGGAGGTATGTGATACATTTTTTGGATGTTTTTTGGGCTTCTTTTTTTTAAGGTATTTTGTTTTTAGAGGATTTGGGCTTAATTTTCATTGTTTTTAGAGGTTTTGGGCTTAATTTCAAAGGAATCTTTTTAGGCTTAATTTAGAAAGGACTCTTTTTAGGCTTTATATTCAAAGGACATTTTTTGGAGGTATTTTTTAAACTGATATTTTTTAGAGGCTTTTTGAAGTATTTTTTAAAGTGGCATTTTTTAAGAAGTTGGAATTAATTTTCAATGGGCATTTTTTGGAGGTATTTTTTGAAGTGACATTTTTTTAGAGCACGTGTTTTGGGTTGAATTAAATCTTTTATAATGATTTTTTAAAATGAGTTTTTGTCTAACTTTTTAAATGAATTTTTTTTTGCAGGACTTGGAAGGAAATATTTTGAGCTTCATTTCATTTTTATAAGACATTTTTTTCTCGAATTTTTTAACGTAAGTGTTTTGGATTGAAGTATGTATTTTTTGCAAAATTTTTAAAATGAGTTTTTTTTAAATTAAATATTTTGTGATGTTTTTTGAATTGAGTTTTTGTCTAAATTTTTGAAGGAAAGTTTTTGAACTTCATACTCTATTATTATGAGAAATCAAAGGAATTGTGTGAGAAAATATGATCGAAAAAGAGACCCCGAGGAATGTAGAGAAGAGACGAGAGAATTTCGCAAAAGAAAGAGAGAAGCACTTTCAAATATTGAAAGGGAAAATCAACCTCAACTAGAATTTGAAGTAGGTATGTAAATGTAAATATTATGAACTTGATATTTAAATTTTTCCTACTGTAAAATGTGTTCAAGCTTAATTTTTATTTGATGAACTAATTTGAAAAATATTTTGCAATGTAAACAGAGAGAGATATTCCTCAAAACATTGATGATGAGATACAAAATTTTGAAAGAGAAAGTGAAGATGGTGAAAATGGTGAAAATGTTGGTGAAAATTTTAAAATAAATTCAAGTGAAAAAATTGAATCACAAGGTATATATATATATATATGTTGAACACATGCACGTATTATTAAAATTATACATATTTATTAATTCATTTATTCATTGAATATGTAAACTTATTATGTACTATTCATTCAAATATGTACAGATGAAATCAATGTCGATGATGAGATGTTAACAAATGTTGACACTCCCACATATGTAGATAAAAGAGCTGACCATGTTATACGATATTGTGTTAAACGAAGTTTTGATACGTACTTCATAAAGGAAAGTGTAACATTTCAAGCCCAAATGATGAAAGTTCTCCTATCATTAAGGAAATTAAAAGAAGCTATGACTTTATTGGGTATTCAAAAATCAACAAAAGAAAAAAAAATGAAGGAAAATGTGATACAAAATATAAATAGTGCTATAAATTCAATTAGGATATCTAGACAGAAAAATGTTTCAATTGTACGTAGAGAAATACATATGGCAGTGGTTTCATCAAGTACTAAAGAGAATCGCTTGGTAAAATATATGGAACGAGCATTAGGATCCTCATGAAAAAAATTTCACAAACATCAAAAATTTTGGTTGAAAATAGATGTAAATGATGAAATCACTTATTGGAGAGCTATTTGTGGGCAACCATACAAATATAGACTTAGAGAAAATGTTAAAAAAACAATATAATAATGTTGGAAGAAAAAATCATGTGTTTTGCCAAATGTAAGGGATGTGATGCGAAGAAGAATAGCACGAAATCAATATGAAGAACATCAAAAAAATTTCTTGGATTCCACTCAAATAGATTTGTTCAACAAGTTCAAAGAAGAGAATCATGAAATTCATGTCTCAATCAGTACCTTTTTTCAACAAAAACCATGGTATCTAAAACCTATCACCGTACGTGACACTTGTTGTTGTCGTTATCATGTGGAATTTCAGTTTTATTATGACACATTCCTTAATTTTGGTTGAACATTTTGGAAATATTCACCTCCTCCTTCCACTATCTGTGATTTCATATCTCAAATTCTATGTGAAAGTGAAAGCCAAGAATTATTTTACCAAAAGAAATGTGCTGGTGGTAAAAAATGCGATGATTATGGAAATTTGACTAAATTTCAAAACAAATATTGTACTAATAAAAATGATCAGTCATTGTCCAACATGAAAGTGAAATGGAAGATAAATGAATATATCCATACATAGATTCAAGGTTCAAATAGTGCTAAAAGAATTGATTTACAAGAAGAAGAAATTTTTGTGATATATTTTTTGAGAAAGTATGAGACAGAAATTTATAAATACACCAAGCATTCCCATAGAGCTCGATGGCAAGACTTGCAATTCAAAAAATCCCGTGAAGTTTTTCCACCAAGGACCATTTTGTTAGTAATTAATTTTGCAAAAAACTACACATTAGTTCCACAAAAAGAAATTCAGAGTGAATACTAACATTCTGACCAAGTCTCCATGCTTGTCTATATTCTATATAGAAATGCTGAACAAAACTCGATCATATAGAAATAACCAGTGAAAATCGATATGTTATTAAAGAATATCACTTTTATATTAGTGACGATCATACACATGATACATATTTTGTACAACACTGTTTTGGAACAATTTATGACTCCTTGAAAAGTCGTGGAATAAAATTCAATGAAAATTAGATATCGTCAGATGGATGCACATGTCAATTCAAATATTCATGATCATTCTTTTGGTTGTGTTGTCTTCATAAGAAAACCTGCATTAAACATTGTTGGAATTTCTTTGAGATTGGCCATGGAAAAGGAGAAAATGACGGTGTAGGGGCATGCATAAAATGAGCACTTCAAATATATCAAATGAACCCCTCTACAAACCGATTTGTTGATGCTAAATAAGTTGTTCAATGGTGCACTGCTACTCTAAGCCATTAGACTAACTGATCAAGGGAAGTGCGAAGGTACATTCAATTTAATTTTTATTGGATATCTAATTTTAAATAGTGTACATTTATCAAAATTATTATATTTGATGGTATTTTGATATCATATTTACATTCTTCTTTGAATTTTCCATATATAGGTTTTTTTTGCATATTGGGATCAAAGATGTAGATAGACCATTTGGAAATGACGTTGAAACAATAAAAGGGACTCAAAAATTGCATTCAATTTAAACAAAATTGTCCACAAATGTGTTTGCATTGGATAAAAGAAAATATTCTTGTTTTTGTCATGTTTGCATAGACAACACAAAATCCAATGATGTTTGTGAAAATAAAATGTATGTAAGAGATTGGAAACATACATAGCTAAATACAAAGGGGAAAATGTATGTTTCAATGTTTGAAGAAATGCAATCAAAGGAGACTACAATATAAACTGATGGTGATCGAGTTTTTGTTCTTGTTAGAGAAGGTAACATTTGAATTGTTTTCAAATGATAGAGATCTAGAAATAAATTTAAATACATAAGTTTGTTAAGTTTGTTTTATTGTGCAGGAGATGTTTTTGATGTAATTGCACCTACTGACAATGATGAAAATGTGAAGTATTATTTGATGTGTTGCACTGAATGAAAAATGAAATTATTAGAAAACTATAATGATCACAGGTTTCTATATGAAAGAGGATATATTATACGGAAGGGTTATTTTTTCAGAGAAAACTAATCATGATATTGAAAGGTTATTTTTACTTTGAAGACTATGAACATGATGTCATAAGTTGTCAATATAGTCACTTGGTGTGTGCAGCACGCATAAAGTTGATAGAGGTTCAATCAAAGAAAAAAATGAAAATTAAGAAATGGAAAATGTCAAAATCCAATCATGAACGGATCATTGAAGATGGCATTCCATTGGAATTTTTTTGAATGAACTGCCCAACAATTTATTCTCTTTAGATTCATGTTTTAGAAATTCCAGAACTCAACTAAAAATTGAGTTTCCTTCTTATGTTATCTGTGCAAGTGGTTGCACAGGTACATGCACACTAGTATCAACTGAAAGTAGCTTTTCTATACATGCATTGATGAAAAATATTGCATGTATTGGATATATATATGTGTGTGTGTGTGTGTGTGTGTGTGTGTGTGTGTGTTCTAGAATGCAATTCATTGAAAGTAGCTTTTCTATGTGCATTGATGAAAAATGTTGCAAGTACTGGATATATATGTTCTACAAGTATATATATATATATATATATATCTGTGTCGGTGTGTGTGTGTGTGTGTTCTAGAATGAAATTAAAACTAAAAGTAGCTTTTATATGTGCATTAATGAAAAATGTTGCAAGTACTGGATATATATGTTCTAGAATGCAATTAACTGAAAGTAGTTTTTCAATGTGCATTGATAAAAAATGTTGCACGTAATGGATATATACATGTTCTAGGAAATTAACTAAAAGTAGCTTTTCTATGTTCATTGATGAAAAATGTTGCACGTATTAGATATATATATGTTCCATAATGTAATTAATTGAAAGTAGCTAAATTCTATTGGCATTGATGAAAAATGTTTCACGTACTGAATATATATGTTCTAGAATGAAATTAACTGAAAGTAGCTAAATTCTATTGGCATTGATGAAAAATGTTGAAGTATTGAATATATATATGTTCTAGAATGCAACTAACAGTTCAAGTAGCTTTTCTATGTGCATTGATGGAAAATGTTGCACATACTGGATATATATGTTCTAGAATACAATTAACTGAAAGTATCTTTTCTATACATGCATTGATGAAAAATGGTGCACGTACTGGATATATATACATTATAGAATGCATTTATAAATTTTATGATTTTTTGACACATCTAACAAGACCTAGAATCTTATGATTGTTTACACACACACACACACACACACACACACACACACACACACACATCAATATGTATTATACTTCAATCGTTTTAACATATATATTCAAACATGTGTAAAATCATTTCTACATGTACATATATTCATGTGATTTTTTGTTTGTTTGGAAAACAACAACTTGAAATTTAAAAAAAAAACATAATATCATTATCACCTACCAAATGTAGTTCAACCATCCAAAACTTGAGTTTTAAAAACTTTTTGATTGTATCACAACAGTACTTCACATGCCATGCCAATTGTAGTTCAACTATCCAATAAAGACATTTAACATTATATCACATGCCAAATGTAGATCAACCATCCAAAACTTAAGTTTTAATTTAACAAAACAATATAGATCACAACATTACTTCACATGCCAAATGTAGTTTAGCCATCCAAAACTTAAGTTTAAAAAAAAAAACAAATTATAACACAACATTAATTCACACGCCAAATGTAGTTCAAAAGAAAAAAATTAATATAGATCACAACAGTAATTCACATGCCAAATGTAGTTAAACTATCCAAAACTTAAGTTTTAAAAACAAAACAAATTATAGTACAACATTACTTCACATGCCAAATTTAGTTAAACCATCCAAACTTGAGTTTTTCAAAAGAAAAACATTAATATAGATCACAACATTACTTCACATGCCAAATGTAGTTCAACCATCGAAAACTTGAGTTTTTCAAAAGCAAAATGTTAATATAGATCACAACATTACTTCACATGCCAAATGTTGTTCAACCATCCAAAACTTAAGTTTTAAAAACAAAAAAAATTATAACACAACATTACTTCACATGCCAAATGTAGTTCAACCATCCAATACTTGAGTTTTAAAAACAAAACATTATAGATCACAAGTATCAAAACTTGAGTTTTAAAAACAAAACATTATAGATCACAAGTATCAAGTATCAAGTAACATTACTTCACATGCTAAATGTAGTTAAATCATAACACTTTAAAAACAAAAACAAAAATATTTAACACAACATTACTTGCCAAATGTAGTTCAACCATCCAAAACTTGAGTTTTAAATACAAAACAAATTATATATAACATTGTAACATTACTTCAAATTCCAAATGTAGTTCAACAATCCAAAAATTAAGTTTTAAAAACATTATATAACACATTCACATGTACCAAATGTAGTTCACATAAAATATGTCTGAAATTTGTAGATCTCACAAGTATCAAGTTATATATGACTACATCTAGATAAGACTATATATAAAAAAGTAAATATAAGACTAAATCTATTGAACATATAATGTTTCACGTGTGCATGTGCATCATCCATCAAATAGTGCATGTGCATCATCCTTCAAATATAGATGGATGTAGCGCCTCTCCCAGCAAAGTCACAATCCTTGTGGTATCCTGCGAAGCATGGGGACCCTGTACACAATGTGTACAAACATTAAAATTTGATGTTTTAAAATTGAGTGAGAATATATATAACTTCATGTAAAAAACAAAATGTAAAAAAAAATCATGCAATACCTCATGAGGTTCCCTTTCCATTTGTTGCTCGTCCACTACAAATTCCCCCACAGGAACATCTCGAACAGTAAATTGTACAATATATATATATATATTAAAAATTTTCAAATGAAAATGCATATATAAACTTGTTTTCAATAATATTACAGAAAAAGTTAGACAACTTGTTCAAATGGTTGAAATGGTGTGGATGTTCCTATCTCCATCGTTAGAGTCTGTGGAGAAAATAAATCCTCTATAGAAACCTAAAATTCAAAAAATTTAAAAGTATAAAATAACTCAAGATCAAGATCTCAATTTATAATAAAAATTTTAAACTTCAATTTATAAATTATAACTTAAAAACATATATTTAAGTGAAAAATTCAATACTTCTACTGGTGGATTTGGCACATCTCCTAAGAGAGGCTCGAAAAGAAAATCTCCAAAAACCTAAAATTCAAAAAATTTAAAATAACTCAAAATCTCTAGATCTCAATTTATAATAAAACTTTTAAATTTAAATTTATAACTTATAACTTAAACACACACACACACACACACACACACACACACACACACACATATATATATATAAGTGAAAAATTGAATGCTTGTACTGGTGGATTTGGCACATCTCCTAAGAGTGGTTTAGGAAGAAAATCTCCAAAAACAAATTCAAAAAATTTAAATAACTCAAGATATTGATATATCTCATTTTTTAATGGAAATTTTTGAGGTGGAATATATAACTTAAAAACATAAATTTTAAAAATGAAAAATTGTCCATTCTTGTGATTGTGGATTTGGCACATCTCCTAAGGAAGTAGAAGGTACATCTCCCAAGGAAGAAGAAGGTACCTCCATCCAAAAAACATCGGACGGAATCGAAATCTGTTAAAACAATTTATTATGTATATGTACATGTACATGTGTGCACAATTATTTATTTTAAATATATCTCATCATGTTTCGATATATATAATAATACATAAAAAATAATTGTACATCATCATGTTCACTTAAAAAACACTAACATTTTCCAACATATTTTGATGGTGAGAACCATCTTGATTGTATGATTGATGGTGAGACCCATCTTGATTTTTTGAACTAGAGGCTCCAACCATGATATTAACATTTTCTTCATTCATAAAGCATGACAACTGCAAATGGTGTTAACATATAATGATACACTTTTGTTATATTAATGTATTCAAACAAATGTATGTATATATGTATTTATTACAAATTGTACACGTGTTAAAATAATTGAACCCTAACCATAACACATACCATTCCCATGCCCTCTTCCTCATGAACAATTAGGTCTTGCCAACCATTGTGATAACTCTTTCAATAGGTTTTGAGATCTTCAACACTGATGTTGTCAATCTATTCATCTGTATAATACACAAAATTAGTGTGTTCATTCTCACGTGCTCTTTGTCGATTCAGACAAACATCAACTCCACCCAATCCACTGTGAACATTGTCAATGATGACATCCCTTGCTTCTCGACTAATTTGAGAAGTGGCTTCCATCTCTGACTGCAAAGTTTCGACACGAAGATTCTGACTAACCAATGGTGGCTCAAGGTGAGGCAAATCAACATCATGCCTAGTGCCCCTACGGTCACACAATTGACCTTTCATAGGACTAAAAAATTCAGAGGGAAGGTCATTGTAATTGGGTTTCATTTGCAAAAAGAATTTTGCATAAAAGAATTTTTCAAAATAAATCAGAACCTTGTCCTTCCATGGGAGTCTTCCACAGGCCGCAGGGTGTCTATCATACAAATAGTGAACTATATGAGGGTGCTTGAAATATTACACCTTCAACATCTTTCTTTTCAGCCCTTCTTTGAAATTAAACATAGACTTAGCCATTTCTATTGTAACACTTTGTTTAACAACCTCCCATTTATCGGGACCCATCACTGTTTCCTTTATTTTTCTCGTGACTTATACAAAAATATCAGTGGTTGGCCCAAGCTTTCGGTACACATCTACTAGTTCACCTAAAGAGTGTGTAACTATTTCCAGGCTTTTTCGACTCTCAGCAGGTAGAGTCAAAGCCATGAGATCTCTCTGCAATTATGCATGAAGATGTTGACATCTTTCTAAGGTGCATTGTTGCATGTTTGTTTCCCAAGGTATATCGAAAATGTTCACCGGATAAATCGTGGTTGGTGGACAACCTTCTTCTTGAATGAAGCGTTTTTCCCTATGTCTTTTTTGAGTAACATTTGGAGTAGCATTTTTAGCCTCTGCATTAATATATAAAATTTGTATATTAAAAAATGCATGTAATTTTTTTTTTACAAATTGAATGAAAAAATATTCAAATTGATGGCCACCTCGATGTGGTTGGCTAACATCTTGCCCACCCTGAGATTGTTGAGAACTAGAACAACCCTGCTGAGAACCAACATGACCACCAATTGGTTGAGAACCAACACGGCCATCCATTGATTGGCCTCTGGGGGAATAATATCACCACCTTCATGCAATCTTCCAGCACCTATTGATGCCCCTCTAAGGGAATCTAAATATCCACCAACCTCACGAGACGAGAGAGAAGCTTCATAAAAAAATGCAAATTTATAATCAATTCAAAAATAAATTCATACATATAAATACATGTACATATTAATTTATTAAATCGTGTGAATCATACCACGATTGCATGAACCATGGGCATGCTCCATTGATGGAGTAGACACCTTTCTCCTCTTGGCTCCTAAAAAATAAAAAATGAAACTTATTAACAACTAATTTAACTCACAAAATTGATAAAAAAATCAATTCCATGTCTACACACATGTATTTATATGTATGGAGATTTAAGATTATATTTAAATACCATGAACATCCCTCGATCCATGATCCCCCTCTCTTGTAGAGATATGGGATTATGTTGATCTTCGTTGTTCATCCTCCATGATATATATATCTACAGTGGAAATTTACAATTTTTTTTTTAATTACTGTTTAAAATCAATTCAAAATTAATTTTAGAAAATTAATGTAATTTAGTGTACACAAATTATGTAAAACACAACTTTCAAAGCACTAATTGATGTGTGAAACTCAATATAAGCAAAAAAATTGTGCTTTACATGATGGGAGCACACTTGGTATAAAATTGAAAAAAACACATGGTCATTAAAAAAGAAGCGTGAAACTCCATTTAAACAAAGATTTGTTGAAGTCCTCACATTTTAATTTTATAAAAATGTGAAGTTCACCACTTGTTGCAAATGTGAAGTTCACCAAGTTGTGCTTTACATGGTGTGGTGGAAGCACACTTGGTATATAATTGAAAAAAACACATGGTCATTAAAAAAGATGCATTTATAAGTACAAAACACACACATATCCAAGATATGTGACAATGTCCATCAATAAATTTTGAAGGAGAGCGTCTCAACACTAATTCACCTTTGAGAGATGAATCTTGAATTTTTGAAGAAGAGCGTCTCAAAACTAATTCATCTTTGAGAGATGAATCTTGCATTGGCATTGCCCCATATAATTCTAATTCATCTATTAATTCATTTTTGATAGATGAATCCTAAATTGGCATTGCCCAATGCAATAGATCAACAGACATCTTATTCACATTTGTACGATGTCTTATACTAAAAAATTGAAATTGGCTAACAATATTGTTTTCTATTCCATGCAGTTCTTTTAGCCTCTCCTTCTTAACTTGGTACACACCTTTCATCTGGTTGCACACAAGTTCAGAATTGGTGAAAACTACAATTCCATTTGATCCATACTCCATATTTTTTGCCAAGCCTTCTATCAATGCAATCTAATATGCCTCGTTATTTTTTGTTCTTCCCGGTATATTCATTTTCCGTTGGACAAATTTTCTAGTCACAATATTGGAAAGCACATATGTAATCACTGCTTTCCATGGATTGGGATAGCAAGAAACATCTATGCATAATTTCCATTTTTCAACCATATTTAGTGGGTTTTTTATCCCTGAAAAAAAAAATTCAATAAAAATATATTAAATTGACATTTATTGCAAATGCATGGGAGAAATGACATATGTGCATGAGATAGATGACATGTGCATGGTTTATCTTAAAGTTTGACTTAAAGTTTATAATAGAATTCACATCTAGAAATGACATGCGTTAAAGATTGCATTGCCTAGAGTTTAAGGGAGATTTATGACATGTATATATATATGGTTCATGCATCATTTGCATGAAAGTTTGCCTTAATATTTATGGCATAAATCACATCTAGAAATAACATGCCTTATGAAAGGATGAGATCAGAGGCTACCTAGCCCTTTACAGACTGCTTTAGAACTTGTAGAAGTTAAGACTTAACCAACAAACTAAAATCCTATGGAAGTTCAGCCACTTTAGGTTTACTTTTTAGGCCTTAAAGTTTGCCTTGAATTAATGGGAGAAAGCCTTGAGTTTGGGGGATACTATGCTATGACAATTCAGCCACTTTAGGTTTAGTTTTTAGGCCTTAAAGTTTGTCTTGAATTAATGGGAGGAAGCCTTTATTTTGTGGGAGAAAGGAAATTTACATGGTTTGCAAAATTATTTTATGCACTAACTAAAACATCTAGTTATGTCAAAAGTCACACCATTATGATTTTGTGGGAGAAATGAAATAGAAATAACACGTGCCTTAAATTTTGCCTAAAATTTAATGGGAGAAGGGAGAAATGACACATGTACAAGGTTTGCCTTAGATTTGTAGTGGCTTATGGATATTAAAATGAAGAACTTATATTTATGTTCCAAATATTAACTGTAGGGGCATTTACTGGATATGTTACCTTTGAGAAAAGATGAGATCTAGAGGCTACCTAGCCCTTTATAGACTCTGCCTTTAGAACTTGTAGAAGTTAACACTCAATAGGCAGACTAAAATCCTATGGAAGTTCAACATCCTATGAGAGTTCAGCCACTTTAGGTTAAATTTTAAGGCCTTAAAGTTTGACTTGAATTAGTGAGAGAAAGCCTTTAGTTTGTGGGAGAAATGACATTTACATGGTTTGAAAAGTTATTTTATACACTTACTAAAAACATCCTTTAAAGTTAATGGGATCAAGCCAACATGACACATGCTTTAAAAACTTTGCCTAAGAATTTATGGGAGAAATGACACATGTACACGATTTTCCTTAAAGTGGTTGTTGTTTATGGATATTAAAATGAAGAACTTCTATTTAGATCTATTGCAGAGATTGACTGTAGGGCATTTACTAGATATGTCACCTTTCATAAAAGATGAGATCCAGAGGCTACCTAGCCCTTTACAGACTCTACCTGTAGAACTTGTAGAAGTTAACACTACCTATCCCAATTATACCCTCTGAAGTGTGTAGAGGACCCGTGGAATCACTCAAACTACTTTACGTAGACATAAGGGTGTATAAGAGTGTACTAAGTTAAAAAATATGGTCATATTATTGGATATCTTTCCCAAGAGCCCAAATGTACTCCTTAAGTGTATGTGGGGTCTATATAAGCATCTACAAAAACAAGTTAATCTTTCCAAGCTAAGGATGATGTATGAGCCATGTGTATACGCACATTATCTAGAAACCATCTAGGCCAAAATAAAGGGTACTAAAGTGGTTTGAAGAAAAAATAGCACCAAGAAGCTTTGAAGGAGGGGAATAAGAACTGGAAATAGGAGGATAAGAATAAAATAGCCACTACACATCCATGGAAGGGTAGTAGAAATAATTCTAACCATTGCAACATTGATGGTCACATTAAGGAGAATTGTTGGATGTTTGGTATGTGTTATATTCTTTATGTGAATACCCCCATACACTATATATTTTTCTAAGCATAGTGGTGGGAATAAAATGGGAGGAAAGGACCCCCACTTTAGGGTTTCATATAGACAAAAAATTCCCCACACATAGGTGTTCAGAGGTAGCGCACCAAAAAAACGTTTTTGGGAAAAAAAAATTCTCCCTTTATGATGGTTTTCATCACATGGTTTTTTGTTTTAGCATTTTTCTAGTGCATGGTAGTTTACCCCATGGTTCTATAGTTTCAGTTAAAGAACTAAAGTTTTATCTGATCCAAGATAATGGATTGGTAGTTTATAATTTTCGTGGGATATATACATATATACATACTTACATGTGTGTGTGTGTGATGCTCTAAAAAATAATATACTAATAAAAAAATGATCTTCTCATTTTGGGTTTCTCGAGTTAATTATATGTTAATGCATGTGTTTTACATTGAATATTTTTCATTTTATTAAGAATCTATTTGAAACAATTAACTATATAAGGTTAAAACCTATGTTTGTAACAAATTACTTTTGGTTTCAATGGGAAACTTTTATGGCTAATGTGTTTTTCTTGAAATGTAATAGACCCCATTAAAATGGGAGAAATATCGAAATGATTCCTATGGTGTAATAAAATAGTTGATTGGTTTACAGATATAGATGCATATATTCAATGAGCATAGTTTTGAGATATATAAGTCCAAAATGGAATAGTTGTTGGTGAACAAATATTAGTGGATCACTATGGATATATCTACTTCATTAAAAGGGATTTTTCTAGAAGGATGGACTAAGATGGAAAGAAGGGAAAATATCACAATTATATGTTAATGCATGTGTTTTACATTGAATATTTTTCATTTTATTAAGAATCTATTTGAAACAACTAACTATATAAGGTTAAAACCTATGTTTTGTATCAAGTTACTTTTGGTTTCAATGGGAAACTTTTATGGCTAATGTGTTTTTCTCAAAATGTGATAGACCCTATTAAAAGGGGAGATATATCGAATTAATTCCTATGGTGAAATAAAATAGTTGAGTAGTTTAAAGATATAGCTGCATAAATTCAATGAGCATAGTTTTGAGATATATGAGTTCAAAATGGAATAGTTGTTGGTGAACAAATATCAGTGGATCACTATGGATATATCTGCTTCATTAAAAGGGATTTTTCTAGAAGGATGTCCACTAAGTTGGAAAGAAGGAAAAATATCACAATTATATGTTAATGCATGTGTTTTACATTGAATAATTTTCATTTTATTAAGAATCTATTTGAAACAATTAACTATATAAGGTTAAAACCTATGTTTTGTATCAAATTACTTTTGGTTTCAATGGGAAACTTTTATGGCTAATGTGTTTTTCTCAAAATGTGATAGACCCCATTAAAATGGGAGATATATCGAAATGATTCCTATGGTGTAATAAAATAGTTGAGTAGTTTAAAGATATAGATGCATAAATTCAATGAGCATAATTTTGAGATATATAATTCCAAAATGGAATAGTTGTTGGTGAGCAAATATCAGTGGATCACTATGGATATATCTGCTTCATTAAAAGGGATTTTTCTAGGAGGATGGACTAAGTTGGAAAGAAGGGAAAATATCACAATTTTATGTTAATGCATGTGTTTTACATTGAATATTTTTCATTTTATTAAGAATATGTTTGAAACAATTAACTATATAAGGTTAAAACCTATGTTTTGTATCAAATTACTTTTGGTTTCAATAGGAAACTTTTATGGCTAATCTGTTTTTCTCGAAATGTGATAGACCCCATTAAAATGGGAGATATATCAAATTGATTCCTATGGTGAAATAAAATAGTTGAGTAGTTTAAAAATATAGATGCATAAATTCAATGAGCATAGTTTTGAGATATAGAAGTCCAAAATGGAATAGTTGTTGGTGAACAAATATCAATGGATCACTATGGATATATTTGCTTCATTAAAAGGGATTTTTCTAAAAGGATGGACTAAGTTGGAAAGAAGGGAAAATATCACAATACAATTGCGTCTCTTAGATGTTGAAGAATGTAGCTAGGTTCAGCCTTCATTATTAATATATTTGTCAAAAAGAGTTTATAATTATTGTTTCCTAACAAAAATCTATAACTAATATCAAAACAAAAAATTTTGTTAGGAAACAATAAAAGGCTAGACAAGCGAAAAATGGTTATACTAATGATGAGAGTGAGACCTTCAATTTAAGAAGGTTGTATAGTATGTCTCTTTCAATGCACTACAACTTTTAAGTGGACTAGTATTAAATTAAAAAAATATATATTAAAAATAATTCTAAATTAAAAAGAAAAAGAAAAAAAAAGACCAATGAACAGGTTGTTGGTATTTTGTAATTGAAATAAGTTAACTCAAGAAAAATCTACTCATTTGGAGAGCATTAACATAGTGATAGTGAAAACCTAGTATCAGTCATTTGGAGAGAATTAACATAGTGATAGTGACAACCTAATATCAGGTGTTTGGAGAGCATTAACATAGTGACAGTGACAACCTAATATCAGGAATTTGGAGAGTGGATTTGGCATAACAACATTCTCATTTGGCAAGTTTGGAGTGAAACATTTTTAGAAATCTTCCTTTTAAACCAGAAAATACTACTCTCTATGATTATGAATATAGGTCACAAATTTATGATGTAAAATTTTAGTCCTTATTCTGACATATCTGAAATGAAAATTTGAAATTAGAGTTTACCATGTACTATAAATCTGATTTCTTGTTAAATTTTTAACCATTTAATATTCAGAAATAATGAATTTTAATTCTGGAATTTGTTTATGAATTATTATATGAATTATTCTATGAATGATGAATCTGAATATAGAATAAGAATTGTGACTATATGAATAATGAATCTGAAAAAAGAAGATGAATTGTGATGGTATGAATGATGAAATTAGAAACATGGTAATCTGTAATTTTTATGTTTTTTTTTCCAAAATTTGATTCTTTTGGAAATTCGGTAATCTGTAATCTGTAAGCTAGACAAAGATAGAGAGATAGAGGAACTAGAAACAGAGATAGATATATCTAAATAGTCATTTCTCAATTTTTATTTGAGAGGAAGATAATTTTTATCTACTTGCAAAAGTCTCTTTTTTAGTGGAAGAAATGACAACACTAGTTAGCCATTCTAAGGGAAATGGATGTAGCTCACCTAATTCTAATGTATGAACATAAATTATAATGAAAAAAAAAAATCAAATGCAGAACCAATTCTTAGGGCCCACAATAGCCATGCTATACAAATCGTAAGGGCTCACAACATCCATGCTATACAAACTTGCAACCTCCAAAGGGCTCGCAAGCTGTGAACTCTCCAAGCCAAAGTGACACATCACACAGTTCAACAAAGAATGAAACATAAATCTTATATATTTCAAGAATTATAACGTGAAATTTTTTGACATAGATTCAATTCTAGCATGTCACAGACTCTCATACATGCACGTGATAGTTCAAACTGCATAGTGCATGAGACCCTCGCTAATATCTATTTTAGTCACTAGGTTCTATGTATATTATAAGGATCAGAGTAGGCCATAGATCCTGTAATCACCTAGGGAGGGTTCCAAACCAAATTGGAATATTTGAATCCCTGAATTGTATTAGAAATTCTTCTTGCAAATGGATTCAATTTAAAATTTGATGGATCCATTCCCAAGATGATGAAACAAATCCTTTGTCGAAAAAATGTTGCCAATATAAACATAAAAAATCAAAGTTGCATGAGAAAGAGAAGGGGGCGTGGAAGGAAAGAGTATGGTGGAGAGGACCACAAGCATATAAAGTAAACCTAAAACCTATAAAACAAAGACCTAAACATAAAAAGCATCATTTTTCACTTTCCTTTGCAATTTATAAGAGGTTTAGGCACGAAAGCACCTAACAATAACATGGATTTGGAGAGCGTTAACACAGTGACAGTGACAACCTAGTATTAGTCATTTGGAGAGAATTAACATAGTGATAGTGACAACCTAATATCAGGTGTTTGGAGATCATTAACATAGTGACAGTGGCAACCTAATATCAAGAATGTACTATAAATTTGATTTCTTGTTAAATGTTTAACCATTTAATGAATTTTAATTCTGGAATTTGTTTATGAATTATTATATGAATTATTTTATGAATGATGAATCTTAATATATAATAAGAGTTGTGATTACATGAATTATGAATCTAAAAAAATAAGATGAATTGTGATGGTATGAATGATGAAATTAGAAACATGGTAATCTGTAATTTTTATGTCTTTTTCCAAAATTTGATTCTTTTGGAAATTTGGTAATCTATAATCTGTAAGCCAGACACAGACAAAAATATAGAGGAACTAGACATAGAGATAGAGATAGAGGATCTCGATAGGATGGGAGAAGGGTATAATACTTGGAAATTTGTAGAAGACAAAGAGGACGAAGCTGCAATGAGAAGACGAGTAGAGAGATCACTGAAGACGTTGTGGAGGATGCAGACCAAATTCCCTGCAAACAAATAGAGCAAAAAATCCCCTGCAAAAAATTAAAATTAAAATCAAACAAAAACAAATCAACAAAAAAGAAATTACAAACAAAATTACAAGCAACACCTCACCTTGTTGTCACAGTGCAACAGAGAAACACCTCACCTCATCGTTGTGGTGCAACATAGCAACACCTTACCTCATCGTCCCTACAAACACACAAACACGAGACAAACAGATTTGAGATGGACAGACGCGGCGCAACAGAGCAACACCTCATAGACAGACGCGAGATGGACAGACATGAGCAACAAATAGATAATGACAATACGCCTGAAACCTATTAAGGTTTGTGGGCTGATATATTTATAAGAACAAGTTCGGCAGAACTATTTTAAAAGTTCGGGTAGACTATTAGTTCAGCCGAACTTTTATTGTCGATCTTCCCATCTTCAACCAAAAATATTTTTTCCCACACCGTCAGTACACCGTCAATGTAAATGGAAAAATGAGTTTGGCCGAACTAATTTTGAAAGTTCGGCCAAACTCTTGAACAGTTCGGCCGAACTTTTATAAAAGTTCAGCCGAATTGTTGAGAAAAAAATTTTCTCGCCCCCAATTTTCACAAAAGTGTAACCCAACTTTGGATTTTTACCCCCCTTACAAGAAAATTAATATAATTAACTTTTCTCTTTTCAAAGAATCTGATATTTTATGCAAATACATTTTAGTTAGAAATCTAATACAATGATTCATGCAATTAATATTTTATTTTCAATAATTAACATAGAAATTCATTTCAAGAATTCCAATATAATGGATATTATTATTGTGCACATATTCTTATTAAGAGTCTATAGGAATCATGCTAATATATCCAAGGAAATAATAATCTAATTTTCTTTCATAATTTCCTGGCAATCTTTACTTTGAAGATATAACTTAATTTCTTTCTCTTTTCATAAGACACATACATTATTTTCATGAAAAATATCATGATTTCTTTAATATTTTGTGTGCAAGTTTTAATTGTGTTTTCTTTCCAAGAAAACAATATCCCTAACTTATCTTTGACCATGCAATTTTTCTTTCATTAAATTAATAGGATTTCTTTATCTTTGACGATGAAATTTTCTCCCAAGAAAGTAATATGATTTCTTTATTTTTTATGATGGGTATTTTACATGCATTCTTTGTGAAAAGTAATATTACTTAAATATTTTGTGTGCAAGATTCAAGTGGATTCTCTTTTCAAGAGAAACAACATCCATGCAATTTTTTTTTTTTTTTTAAACAACATGGTTTCTTTATTTTTAATACGTAAAGTTCTCATGCATAGTTTTTTAGAAAATTTTTGCATATAAACCATGTATAACCTTCAAATGAAATAATTAATTCCTCTACAAAAAATCCATGCATCTTTCAAGGGTCTAGAACAATATTTACAATTAACAAACTAACCTATCATTCTTTGCACAAAACACATGCAATTTATTCCCAAAGAAAGTCATGGTTACTTATCTTTTGTGTGCAATAACCATGAAGTCCCATGTGCATACCTCATGTTCAGGAATACCTTTCGTTGGAGCCACAACATTCCTCATCAAAGTTGTGATGATCAATGCCTAAAGACTTCACATGAAGAAAACTCTAGTAGATGAAGATGAAAGTCATTTTTACAGTTTATGAATGAATTTAAAGAACCTGTAAAAAATTCTTTATCTCAATGAGTTATTATTTTCTTTATTTGATTCAAATTAGTTTCCAACTAAATCATACCAATTCTTTTTTTCAACCATTTCATTAAACATAGTAAAAATAATCTTTTCCATTGTGAATGCCAAAGTAAATGCAGTTTATTGGGATATTACACCTTCGGAAGAGGCGCGACACTGCACTCTATTAAATTAAGGATGTTTTGTTCTATCATCCTCAAGATGGACCTTGTAAAGGCTTATGACAGGTTGAATTGGTATTTTATGCATTCACTTCTCCATATTGGCATGGATCAAATGAATACCAATTGGATAAGGGGTTGTATTTCATCTAAAAACTTTGTGGTGCTTAATAATGGGGCTCAATTTGCCGTTTTCTCATCATAATGAGGCTTACGACAGGGATATCCACTATCTCTGTTATTATTCCTCTTAGAAATTGAAGGTTTGAGTAGGATGATTATTGCATCGAAGAATGAAGGATGCCTCAAATGAGTTAAGGTGACAAAACATATATGTCTTCAACATATTTTTTTTGTTGACGATATTCATATTCAAGGTGATGACATTTAAACTAAGTGGAATACTTTTAGTAGCAATTTTTCTACCTTTTGTTCAGCCTCAGTTATGATGATTAGTGAGCACAATTCTACCTTTTATTATAATAATGTCTTAGCACAGACTATCCAACACATTGAAAATATGTTTCCATATAAGATGTCTCCATTATACCATGGTTTTCTATGCTTGGGCTTTTTTCTCGAACCAAATTGATATATTGTGGAGAATTGGGGTTGGCTATTAAGAAAGATTGAAGGAAAGGTGAACAATTGGTGCTATATATGGCTCTCAATAGGGGGCATAATAAATCTAATCAAATTGGCATTGGCAAGTATATTTGTGTTATGGTTTTCTCTTGCAAAGATAACAAATTCTACTATCCATAAGATTCACCAATGCATGAGATTTTTTTTGTGGAATGAAAGAAGAAAATGTGCATACCACCATTTTGTCAAGTGGGATAAACTTTCCCAACTTAAGCACCAGGGGAAGTTGGGGTTTAAAAACCTCCATGGGTTCGATATTTCTCTGGCTATGAAGAGTACTTGGAGGGAAATCACAGGTGATGGCATTTAGAGTAGAATAATTTTCGAAAAATACTTACACAACCAGTTAATTATGGATTGGATTTGGTATTTTATGCCTCCCTCTTATAGTTTTGGATCGAATCTATGGAGGGGAATGGTGGTTATTGTTCCCTCGATCAAAAAGTGGGTGATGTGGAAGGTTGTAATGGAAATCAGGTCAAATTAGGATATTTTCCTGTTATTGGGGGACATTTTGTCTCTCAGTTATCCTTTGAGCTCATCATCCAACTCAAGTCTTGGGTTGTTACCAGACTTCATCACGGCTTTATGTTCCCCTTACAGCAATCTTCAACTAGTAGGTGGAAAATCACTCTTGATTTGGGACTATGAGATCTAATTGTTATGGAATGGGAAAATTTTATAAAAAACCTTTAAGTTTGCAATATTACTTTAATGGATGAGGACGGTTCTTCAATTTGGGCTTGGAACTCCTCTTCCGGGAATATCACTGCTTGCCATGCATATTGTGCCCTATCTAAGTTCTATCCAATGCAAAGTGCTAGTTGGTGGATTTAAAAATTTCAGATTGGCCTTTCTCTTTAAAATTAAAATGCTTTATATGGTTGGAATTAGAAAACCAAATCCAAACTTGTGATCATCTATTGTGGAAAGGACTACATGACCCAAAATTATGTGTTCTCTACTCAGGATTTTCACAAGAAGTAATTCACTTATTTTTTAAATGTGACTTTTCCAAGTACCCATGGTTATAAGTCCTTGGGGCATTAAACATTTAGAACATGGACCCATTGGCACGTCTAAATCATTTCCTTCTCTAGTGGGAACAAAACATGGGAATTTTCAAACAATTACCCATCTTCATTACGTGGGGCATTTGGAATGTCTGGAATAAATTCATCTTTTATGGCAGACCCAAAGTAACCACTGACATCTTAGCCCATATTTTGGGTTTCTTCTCGGATTATGTTAAGGCTAGGAAGCCTTCCAAAACTCAATCCTATTGCTTTCCTCCTAGCTCCGTATTTTCAAATGCAGGGTCTTTGATGGAGCTTTTCAATCTAGGGTGTGTGGAGGGGGTGCTACCATTTTCCTTCCAGGAAATGTGTACTTTCATTTTGGTTAAAATTTGGTGCAGGATCAAATACTAAAGCATAAGTGTCAGCTGCTTGGGCCCTTTTATTTTTTACAGCCTCATTGAACATATCCACTCTTCATATCTATGGTGATTCTAAGAGTGTGGTGGATTGGCTTTTGGGAAAGGGCCATCCGAGTGTCCTATCTCTAAAGCACTAGATGGAATGATCTAACATCTTAAAGGCCTCTTTCAAAATATGTTCTTCCAGAACATTTTAAGGGAATGGAATCAACAGACATACCTCTTGTCCAAAAAGGCATTGTAGGTGGAGGACACATGCATATTTTTTGAAGAATGAAGAGTTCTTCAGCTTTTGAGGAGAGATCGTTCCAGATTCCCAATGAGCTGCAACTAGCTAGCTCATTTACCTTGAATTTTCTTGAACCTGATAGTTTTTTTTTTATCATTCAATTTTTGAATTGTTTTTCTTTTGTTAACACAATTTTGTGTCTATATATATTTTGGAACTGAACAATATATCATAATTGGGTCTGAATTTTTCTACAAATTATATCGATACTCCAAAAAATTTTATATTGTTGATATCTCCTTTGTTATCATCTTGGTCAATAATTTTTTCTTAAATACCTATGTGGATATTGACAATGTTTATGAGGTTTTAGATCATATGTATTCTTATTTGTACTCTTGTTCATAATGAAAAGATAATTTCTTTTCTCTAGAAAAAAATATATATTCATATTTTTGTGAACAGTTTCATAAACATAAATTGCTAATTTTTTGGCATGCTTTCTCTCTTTTAGAAGATTCTTGGTAACTCCTTGAGGTGTACTATATAAGTTGAATATAAAATTTCTCTAATTTTTGTTTACAAAGCTAACACATTTTTTTTAAATGGTAATAAGTCTTTTTAAAAAGTGAAATATTTAAAGTATATTGTAAATAAAAAAGTTTAGTGTAAATAGAAAATTTTATTATTTATATAAAAAAATAGAAATTAAAAACTATATTTTAATTTTGTAATCATATAGTGACTTGGAACTCAGTTTTACGAGGTGTCTGCAACTTCTTTTGGGATTAGGTTTGTGCCTTGTTGCTGTGCACGGTGCATTGAGCTGTCGGCACGACGCATTAGGCATGCGTGGTGCTCTGGGTTGGCTCCTGCGGTGATGTACAGACTCCGCGCGACGCATAAGAGGCGCGCGGCGCTCAGGCTTGGTCGTATGGCGCATATGGCCGGTGCTCTGTTCCTGTGCCATTTCTTTCCTTCTGGTTCCAGGGCCTGTCTCTTGGGCGAGATATCAATCGATTATTTGCTTCTCCAGCCGGGGGTGGTCTCCCCATTCCCCCCCTTTGCTCAGCCTCCTCGCGTGAGGCTAGCGCTCGGGCTGCTAGCTGCTCCACCGTGCTCCTGTGGCCTCAGCGCCCTTCTTTTCATCCTGCCTTGTGCGTTTTCTGATCATGGAGGTTGGTGGGGAGCCTGATCCCCCTCCTTTGCCTCCAGAGGTTCTGGCATTCAAAAATTTGGTTGCTTTCGGCCCCAAGCGCCCTCCATCAGCGATACAACAGAATTTTGTTAAGAACATGGACTCAATCCCTTCAGTGGCCCTCCCTGAAGAAGATACCTGCAAGGCGGCTATGAATTTGGCTGATAGAGGTCTCATAGGCCAGTTCACGGGCCTCTGGCCTTCACCAAAATCGGTCAAGGAATGGAATCAAAGGAACTGGAAGCCTCTGATCAAAGAGGATGTCAAAAGTTACTTTGTGGGAAAGGGCTTCTTTGTGTTTGTCTTCGAAAACCCCAACGATAGAGCCTTAATCTTCAGAAACAAACCTTACTTCATGGGTCCCCAGGGCCTTTACCTAAACAAATGGTCTCCAGATTTTGATCCCACCCAGGATGTTCCCTCTACTGTCCCGGTTTGGGTTAGGATTCCCCATTTGCCTCTCCATTGCTGGAATCATAAATCCCTCCAGATTATAGGGAATGCTTTGGGAAAATACATAGATCAAGCTGCAAGAAAGGATCAGTATTCTTGCGCTCGCATCTGCGTTGAAGTGGATCTTGAAGAAGGGTTACCGGAAGCAATCAAACTCACTGTTGCTGGGTGGACGCATGTCCAAGAATTGGACTACGAACAGCTACCTTTTAAATGCAGACACTGCCATGGACATGGTCACTTTGCAAAGCACTACAAGAAGAAGGCCGAGGAACAAGTTGACAAACAAAACGGGGAACAATGGACACTAGTACAGAAAAATACAAACTCAAAAAAAGGCTTAGGTAAAGGCAATAAGAATGGAGGAATTAGCAGTTCCAAAACCAACCAAGAAATGGAAGCAAATCCAAATGGCACAGAAAGTGTCCAGCAGATCAACCAATTAAACCCAACACAGGAGAATGTGGATTAGGCAGATACTCCATCCTCAAACAAAGAGGGAGCGGAAGCAACACAGAGCGACTCCAATGAAAGCAGCCCCACCAATCCTACATACGCAGAAATAGCAAGGAAAAAACCAATGGAAAGCTCTGATTCATCGGAGGATGAAACCTATGAGCGACCATCGAAAAAAGCAGGAAGGAAATCTCGTAAAGAAAAGAGGGAGGAGGAGGAAGAAAGGCTCAAAACACAAGAAAGTTAGCCCACAATTGAAATGTCAATCGGACGAAATACCAGACCAAGGCCCTCCAAGGGAGGCCCTAACCCCCCGCACAGTAAATAATGAAATTCGTCTCTTGGAAATATAGAGGTCTGGGGAATCCCTCTAAAATAGATGCAGTTAAGGACCTATTGAAAACAGAACCCTTAGACATACTCATGCTCCAAGAGACCAAAATAGAAGGGCAGGCCCTTCTAGAGATCAGTAGATCAAAGTGGAATAAAAGAATGGGAAAAGCAGTCAGCGCAAGGGGTACCTCTGGTGGGTTGGAAACTCTCTGAAACGAAGACCTATTCCAGCTGAATAGCTCCCAAGAAACCCAGCATTGGATCTTCACGGAACTAAAACACTTTGCAAGTAAGCTAACTATCTCCCTCTTCAATCTTTATGTACCAGTTTCTTATTCTGAAAAATGTGAATGCTGGAACACTCTCAATGATTTTTTAGAGCTATCTTCTCCCACCAATATCATTATAGCAGGGGATCTAAATATTGTAATGAAAGCAAAAGAGAAGAGGGGGGGTTCCAGCATGAGAGACCCCATTTTGACCAAGGTGGAGGAGCTCTCTCAGAGTTGGGATATTTTAGACTTTAACCCTGTTCGAGGCATTTATACCTGGACCAATAACCGGGTTGGAAAGGATCACATCTCTGCCTGTCTAGACTGTTTTCTGGTGCAAAGCTCCATCATGATGAACAAAAAAATCATCATCACCAAAATTCTGCCTAAACTTACCTCTGATCATAAGCCTATACAGCTCCTCCTGGAAGATGAAGAAGACTTAGGTCCCATCCCTTTTCGATTCAGCCTTCTTTGGATAGAGAGAGATGGCTTCTTAGATACGGTGAAAGCAGCTTGGTCCAAATCCTTCACGGGATCCTCAAGTTATGTATGGGAGAAAAAGTTGAAATCTACAAAACATGCCCTGAAAGACTGGATAAAGAAACCAACCCCTACTCCTACCGAACAAAGAAAAGAGGCAGTGCAGTCACTACAGACCCTGCAAACTGATATGGAAAGTAAAGATATCACAGAGGCTTTGTTGGAAATAGAAATAAAATCCCAACAAATAGCATATCAATCTTTCCGAAAAGAAGAAGAATACTGGAGAATCAAATCTAGAAGCCTGTGGTTGAAGGCTGGGGATCAGAATACTTCCTTCTTCCACCGGCAATACAGAGCGAGACTGTCAAGGAATTATATAGCAGAAATCAAAACAACAGAGGGCCATGTATGCACAGGCTTCAATCAAGTCAAAGCAGCCGTCGAAGCTCATTTCAAGAATCTATACAGTGAAGGTGCTCAAAGTAATGATGAGGAAACTGCCGACTTCCTCTCCAACATACCTTCCCTCATCAGTCCACAAGATAACGCAATCCTCTGCAGACCTATCACAGAGGAGGAAATTATAAATGTAGTTTGGTCCATGGAGGCTGACAAGGCACCTGGGCCTGATGGATTCACAATCCATTTCTATAAATCTTGCTAGCATATTATCAAGGCAGACCTTCATAAAATGATAAGTGGATTCATGACAAAAGCAAAGATAGGTGGAGGAACCAATTCCACTTACCTAGCTCTAATCCCCAAAGATACCAACCCTGAATCATTTGCTAGATACAGGCCTATTTCACTGTGTAATGCTTCTTATAAAATTATGGCTAAGCTGTTAGCTAACAGGATTAAGCCTTTACTTAAAATATTGATCTCCAGTTCCCAAGGTGGTTTTGTGGAAGGAAGGCAGATTTTGGACAATGTAATCCAAGTCCAGGAGACTATCCATTCCCGTAAACAGAGGAAAGAGAAAGTTATGGTGATAAAATTAGATATGAAAAATGCGTTTGACAGAGTTAACCGCTCTTTCCTTAGCAATGTTCTTCTTTCCTTTGGCTTTTCGCCTCATTTTGTTCATCTCATAAAAGTCTGCATTGACAATCCATGGATTTCCCCCTAGTCAATGGTCGACCGACAAACTTTTTCCAAGCTCAGAGGGGCATCAGGCAGGGATGCCCTCTCTCCCCCTTTCTGTACATCTTAATGGCAGACTCCCTAAGTCGAAAGCTCAATGCAGAAAGAGCTGCTAGTAACATTCTGGGTCTCAAACCAACCAATGAAGCAGATACCCTGAATCATGCCCTTTTTGCCGACGATTCCCTCCTCCTCGGTGGAGCCTCTATTAGAATTGCCAAAGCATTTGACACGGTCCTCAGAAATTATTGCAGAGTTTCTGGAGCTGCTGTGAATGAGAGTAAAAGTGAAGTTTATAGCTGGAATATAGACCAGCAAGAACTTACAGGCATCACCACTCTTCTTGGGTTCAAAGGTCAAACAAATTGGGACAGATTCAAGTATCTCGGATTGCCCATATTATCAGGAGTTAATAAAAGATCTCTATGGAGTGAAATAATATCCAAAATTAAATCCAAGATTGCAGCATGGGGTGGCTACTGGTTGACCAAGGGAGGCAAAGTGATCCTGATCAAATCGTTGCTGTCTGCACTTCCAATTTTCTAGGCTGCTTTTCTTCTGGTACCAAGAAATGTGATGGAGCAGATCACCAAACTACTCAGAGAGTTTCTGTGGCAAGGAGGGAAGGGCAATGGGAAAAAAATGCACTCGGTGAATTGGGAAGTAGTCAAACAATCGATGGAGGAGGGGGGGCTGAACATAAGAGATCCCACGCACGTCAATTTAGCTCTGGGAGGTAAAATTTTGTGGAAGCTGATCCACGAGCCCACACACCCAGTAAGTAATACTCTGCGAACAAAGTATGGCATCAACAAAGCACTCAGCAATCTGAATAACACTACCACTGCAAATTTCACACAGGTTTGGAATTTATGTCGCAAAAGCAGCAAATTCTTCAAAAAATAGATCTACAGAATTCTTGGAAGCGGCAAACGAATTCAACTGTGGGCGGATAGCATCATGGGGAAAGCACCTCTGGCAGAAAACGAGGACATAACAGACCTTAGAAATTGGCTGGAGCGAGCTGGAGTGAAAAGTCTTTATGATCTTTCGAATTGGGACCAGCGTGGAGATTGGGCCGGCTGGGATTTTCATAGAGTTCCAGTTAGATTGGCTCATCAACAAACATTTCTAGAAGATATTTTGGAGGACGCTGCCCCGGTCAATTGATTTATAAAAGATAGCTAGGGCTGGGGCCTGTCCGGATTTTACACCACAGTAGCAGGGTATAGAGCTTTACAAGACTCCAGAAATAGTAGTCAAACTCCGGCTTTCTGGAAAAACGTTTGGGAACCTCTTGCCTTACCAAAAGTGAACTTCTTTTTTTGGACCTTGGTCCACAGCAAACTTCTTACGAGAGATAATCTGGAGAAAAGGAACATAGTTGGGCCTCACAGATGTGCGTTGTGCAGCAACAACTCTGAAACAGCCCATCATCTATTTATGGACTGCATTTTTGCAAAAGAAGTCTGGGGGTTCATTTTACAGGACTTTCAGATTCCTGCCCCTCTCCAAAATACTGTTGCAGAACTCTTTGCCTCATGGAGTCATTTCTACCCCCATCGAATCCCCCAAAAATCATTTTGGCGTAAAATCTGGATAGCAATTCCCAAATATGTTGGTTGGCAGCTATGGTTGGCTTGTAATTAGCAGATCTTCAAAGAGGTGCGGCTCTCCCCGCTGCAAGTTGCGGCAAAAGCCAAGTCCTTTCTTCTGGAAGCTGCCCAACAACAGTACTTAAAAGATGATCCTCTGCTTCTGCCCGAAGAAAAGAGGTGGCTAGGCCCTCTAGTGCCTCATCCGAGCATTTTTTTCCCCTCTCCTCGAAGTGGTAATCCGGGCTGGCGCTTAAGAGATAATGATGAATCCTTTCAATCTTGGTGGAGGTCCCAAAAATTATCCACAGTCTTCTTTGATGGGGCGTCCAAAGGGAACCCCGGTGCCGCTGATGCTGGGGGGGTCATCTACTCTCCGAATGGTTCTTCAAAAGTTTTTTTCTATTGGGGATTAGGCCAGAAATCCAACAATCAAGCAGAGATTCTTGGGCTTCTCAAAGCTTGGCTTATTGCACGAGACAAAGGTGTTAAAGATCTGCAGGTTTTCGGAGATTCAGAGATAATAATAAAAAACTTAAACTTGGAAGTTCGGTTCAACAATGTCAGCCTCAACAAAACTTTGGGCAGATTGTTCAGAGAGTTCTCTTAGGCTTTGATAGCTGCAAATTTTACCATATACTCAGAAAGTCAAATAGCGAAGCAAATCAGATGGCAAACAAAGGCATCGCTCTCATGAAAGGGCTGCTAATTGTAAACAATGAAAGTTTCATTCAAATGCCTTGAAAGTTGTAATAGATTAGAAACTGCAGAAAGTAGAAACTTGCATTATAAGCGAGGACACCCCGGAAAATTTTCCAGATAAATAAAATCCATATATCCGTTTCAGTTAAAAAAAAAAAAACTATATTTTAATTTTAAAATATTTAATAAAAAAATATTATAATTAATTTTTAATTTGATTTAAATTTTAAATTAAAACATATAAACAATTTTATTTAAAAAAACTGTTATGTATTATTTTAAAATTTAATTAAATTTGTAATTAAAAAAAAAAAAAAAACATTTATTTTTATAATAAAATCAAGATCAAAATCAAAATGCATGAACTTGTTGTTTTTATTATTTTCTTTTTTAAAATAATTCCTCATAAAGCTGAGATAAAAATAATTCTTAGAAATTGTTATTTCAACTATTTCCTAACATATATCAAAATAAAAGAATTAATTAAATATGAAATTATCATTGATTTATTATTAATTTATTATTTTTAATTAATTAAATTAATTATATATATATATATATATATATATATATATTATTTTTTAAATAAACATCATTAATAAAATAAATTAATATCAACAATATTATAATAAAAAAATTATATTTTTTCTTATTTTGATATTTAATACTAAAAAATGATGATGACTACGTTTACTAAGACTAATATTTTTATCTCAACTAAAATGAATAAATCTATATTAACCATATAATTAATACATTAAATGGTCCATCCATGTTTTCAAAATGAAACTATAAAATGAAGAGATAGAGCCAATAAATAATAGGCTTTGATATCCAATGCGGGCCATTTGAATGTGATATTTTCCATAATTGCATTTTGAAAATTTAAGTGTATTTACAATTTAGTGGAAAATATATGTATCATAACATTTAAAAATAAAATAATATTAAAAATATTTTATAAAAGATACATTTATAAAAATATTATTTTAACTATATATCATTAAAATATAATGTTTTGAAAAAAATAGATAAAGGCCATCAACAAAGTTGTGTAAAATTTAAGCATTTTGGTATTCTATGATATTACATAATATACTTATGTATTAAAGCATACAAATGATATGAATAGAATTTGCATGTGATGTGAGAATTATAGTACATGATGTAGAATTTGCATGTGATGTGAGAGTTATAGCACATGATGTAGTGGTGTCATGAGTTCATATAATACACATAATACATAGTGACATATATATAGTTTGAAGGAGTAAGCTATTTTTTGGAAAATGTTTTGGAAAATGTTTTGTTTTTTGTTTTTTTTTTTTTTAAATTAAAATTTTGATAAAATAGAAGATATTTGATTTGAGTTTTATTATGGTCTTATTTCTAATAACAATAAAAAAATATTTATTAACTCATCAAGATCAAAATCCATGAAACCTATTGTTTTTATAATTTTTATACAAATAGGCTTATGATTAATTCTTCATAAAATTGAGATTAATTCTTAGAAATTGTTATTTCAGCCATTTCTTAATTAAGATTTAGATAGATATATATCAAAATAAAAAAATTAATTGAATATAAAATTTTCATTAATTTATTAATTAATTTATATTAATTAGTTGTTATTAATAATATTAAAATATATATATATATATATATATATATATATATATATATATATATATATATATATATATTAAAAATGTAATTTTAATAAATATTAATATAAAAATATAATTAAAAGATTAATATCAACGACATTTAAATTAGTAGAAATTTTTTTAGTAATAATCACATGCACAAGAACGTGGTCGACGCGTTTCGAACCAACTAGTGTGGTTCATCATCAACGACATTATAATAAAAAAATGTATTTTTTTTTAATATATTTAATGTGAAATGATGATGATAATTAGACTAATATTTTTATGTAACATATGACTTAACCTACGTGTTTACACAAAGGTAAATAAAACTTACAAAATCAAGAATCGGTTATGAACGAATTCTTGAATCAGTTAATGTGAAATGAATTCTAGAATTGGTTAAGAGTAAAAATGCCTCCTCCATAAAGAACTCACACCCGCACATACACAGGATCTTCGCCTTTGGAGTTTTTAATGGGTTCTGCTATTTAAATCGGGGGCGGTCCGCTTATGGGGATATCTGGAGGTGAATTTATCGTGCAAGAGAGAATTCGAAGGAAGAGGAGAGGAAAGATGGCGACTCTGCAAGATATCACAGTCGCGGGAGTCATAAATCTATTGATTGCCTTCGCGTTTTTTGCTGGCATTTGCGTTTCTAAGGTTGCAGCGCGTAAACGACAGAGTATACTTTCCAAATGGTATCTCAATGGCTCAAGGAAAAGCCCCAGGCATTCCTCAAGATCAGCAGTGAGCAAATTTGTGAACTTGGACTACAGAGCATACATGCATTTTCTCAGTTGGATGTCGGATGCTCTTAGAATGCCCCAGGCGGAGCTCATTGATCACGCCGGTCTTGATTCTGTTGTTTACCCCCGGATCTACATTGTGGGGTGCTTTGGATGTTTTTTTTATATATATGTTGTGCATTAATGGACTCGAGAAAGAATTCAAGTATGTCTTTGAATGAGAGTCGACTGCTAAGGTAAGTGACTCTAGTTTATTTTATTTATGATATAGTCTTTTTCCTTGCGTTGAAAGGTATAGAAGAAGATTATATATATCATGATTGCCAAGATAAGTATTTGGCTAATTTTCATTAAATAATCTTTTGTTGTGAGCAGAGAGATATAAATAAAAATTATAAATCATATAGTTTTCTGCAAAAAAATTATTAGAGAATAGAAATATTAATGATATTTCTTATATTTCTGGATATAAATTACATATGCCAAGAAAATGGCATTTTCATTAGTTTATCTTTTATTGTGAGCATAGAGATATAAATAAAAATTATAAATCATATAGTTTTCTGCAAAAAGATTATTAGAGAATAGAAATATTAATGATATTTCTTATATTTCTGGATATAAATTACATATGCCAAGAAAATGGCATTTTCATTAGTTTATTGGAATTCGATAAACAAATTTATTGTTGACTATTTTCATAAGAGTGGATTTATCTTGGGAGTAGAAGATAAGTCCATTAAATTATGAAGTGATAGCAAGTCTTTTCTTGAATAGATTTAAGAGAGTTACTTTTGAGTTATTTTCATAATGAAGAAGAAAAGAGAAGTTTCTCACATTAATATTCTATTCATTAACCATGTGGTAAATAGTAAATTATTTAATGAATCCGTGAATAAGGTACCATGATAGTGGTAGAGGTTAATGACTTAATAAATCCATGGATAGTATTCATAAATCCATGGGTAGTTTTCCATGGGGTTGATGGAGATTGATTGTTTCATAAAACCATGGGTAGATTACCATGGTGTTTGCAAACATTAGTTATTTAATAATTCCATGAATAAATCACCATAGTGTTGGTAAGTTAAGTTAATTCATACATTCATGGTTAAAGGAACTAATCCGTTTATTCCTTAGATAAATAGACTTAGTGATTATTTTATACTATAATCATTATGATGTTAATTTCCTTATGTAGGAAGGTCTTGCATATACATGCAACATAGGTATTAGCCTTTATTGAAAAATAATATACATTTTGTATGTATAAAGATAGCTTGTAGTATTAAAACTACAATGAACATGAATGTTAGTATAATCTTGAAAATGAATGTTAGTATAATCTTGAAAGTGAGACATCTATTCACATTATCAATTGTGTATTTTTACATATGATTACATGCTTACTAGCATTGAGATTTTCTTTGGGAAGACTCTTGAAGAAGGTTATGTGCTTCGTTGTGTAAGCACGTCTTTTGAAATCATTATGCATTCGCATGCATGGAAGAGACAATTGTTATGTTAACTTGCATTCCATGCACTAAAGGTAATAGCTTAAGGGTAGCTATTTTTATTAAATGTATGTAAATCACGTGCATAAATATCTTAGCTGATGTATCAGTTTATTTTAAAAAGAAATCTTGGGGGATGTAGCCATTGTCTTGCAGGAATGTGTGCTTAGGCGACGTAAGCATTAGTTATTGTGATGACCTATAACTAGCACATATGGGGTATGTATTATTTAAGAGAGAATGACAAGGCACTTTACTTGCTTGTCATGATTACAATAAGTAGATGGAGACACTACTATAGTGATTGATTAATACTTTACGAATCTTGACATTATTTTGTGTTGAAGGCATCATAGCAGGGAATGATGGTGACAAGTACCAAAGTATATTATGCTTGTCATGTACAAAGGAAAAATTATGCTTGTCATGGTGGCAGGTAAATGCTTAATGTTCGTGCAGATGAGTGTGATTTGCAGGAAGGTCCAATGTACGATGGTCCGTTGTAGATACATCCATGCCACCAAGATGTAATGAAGACCAGGGGGTAATTGGTATCTTATTATTGAATGGCTTAAAGCTAGATATTGTACATTTCCTTGTAAATATATAAATGATGGTTAAGGGATGGACTCCCTTATAAGCCATTGAGTGATGAGCTGAACACCCTCACGAGCGTTTAATACTAAAATTAGACGTTTGCTGGTTTTCACCCTACGGGGTTTCCAGGGTATATTGGTGTTCAATGGTGTGATTGATTATTGTGTCCAGATGATGAGGTTCATTTTCTTTCTTGTTATGATGTTCAGAATGGCAATTATGTGGACTATATGAGTAATGAGATAAATGGATGTTTGCATCATAAAGTATTAAGTTAATATACTGTAATGGAGGTTGTTAAGGGTTAAGGAGTTACTATTCTTATTTGTAAACATTCTATGTAATGATGATTAACTTATAAAAAAAAAATTAACTCCTTACTTTTCCCTGTGAAGTTAATGGTGTACGTTACATTTTATCTCAACTAAAAATAAATAAATTTATATTAACAATATAATTAATACATTAAATGGTCAATGCACATTTTCAACATGAAACTATAAAATGAAGAGATGACCCAATAAATAATAGGTTTTGGTATCGGATGTGGCCCATTTGAATGTGATATTTTACATAATTGCATTTTGAAAAGTAAAGTGCTCTTAGAATTTAGTAGAAAATATATATGTCATAATGTTTAAAGATATTTAATAACAAATTATGTTTAAAGATATTTAATAACAAATTATATTTAAAATATTTGATAAAAAAATATATATTTATAAATAGATTATTTTAATTTTATATATTTGATATATATATATATATATATATATATATATATATATATATATATATATATATATATATTAAAAAATAAAAAATATTAACAAAGTTGTGTAAAATTTAAGCATGTTAGTATATTATGTAATATACTTATGTATTAAAGCGTAAAAATGGTAAAAATGGAATTTGCATGTGATATGGAAGTCATATTACATGATGTAGGTGTGTCATGGGTTCATGTAGTACATAGTGAAACATATATAGTTTGAAGTAGTAAACTATTTTTTTAGATGTTTTTTTTTTATTTTTTAATTACAATTTTGATAAAATGCAATATATTTTATATATGATTTGAGTTTTACTGTAGTTTTATTTATAGTAATGATAAAATCATTTTTATTCACTCTTTTCTAATTAAAAATGATAAAATCATTTTTATTCACTCTTTCCTAATTAAAAATGATAAAATATCAAATATTTTTTATCCGATTTAAGTTTTATTATCATTTAATTTTTAGTAATAATAAAATAATGTTTATTAAAATTTTTCACAAATTAAAAATGATTTAAATCATTTAAAATTAAATCAAAACTCATGACTCATATAAATTTTAACTTTAAAAGATAGTTTAAAAAAAGTTAGACAACTCTGAAAAGTTGCATTGCACTTCTTATATCACTTATAAAAAGATATCCACTTATCTTTCTTTGCAATTATTAAATTTAACATCAAATATAAATTAAATATTTTATGATTCCAAACTTTTTTTTCAATTATATTATTAAAATTTGATTAAAAATTTAAATACATTTTTAAATTCATAGATATTAATTACTTAAATTAAAATTTTAAATGCATTTTTAAATTCATGAATATTGATTACTTAAATGGTATAATTTAAAAGATTTTTTTTTAATATTAATTTTATTTATCTATTCACAAATATAATTTCAATGATAGAAATTTGTAATTTGATTTAAGACCCTGTAGATTTAGATGCTGATATAATATTTGGACTTTATTTCTTTTATGTTATTTATTTTAAATTGAATAAACGTATAGTTTTAATAATAGAAAATTGCAATTTGATTAAAACTATTGGTTGAAACAGGTTAGCAATTAAAAATAATAATGTGAATTTTTTTTTCAAAATATAAAATGGTACAAATTTCCATTTTGATATAATATATCAACCTCCCAATAACTTTATGTTATTTATTTTAAATTTTAATTAAACCATATTTATTTAATAGGTGTATCAGGAAAGGTGGTTGATTTGTCGAATCCAAATGATTCTCCCATCACATTCTCGATATGTTAGTTGATTAAGGAGCATGAGGGAGACATGGCGGTGGTCGCAAATAGCTGCGGAGGGGCCCGCCATTTCAACCGCCCCTGCGGTCCACAACACCCGACGGAACCGGACGCGTTGCATCGGCTCGCCGCCCGTCCCGTCCCGTCCCGTCGCGTTTTATTTTCCCAGATCAAGAACCGGATCTTCACGCGATCCCTTGGGAGCACTCCGACGGCGGCCCGATAACGACGGTTTCCTTCCTTAAGTCGTCAAAAGCTGCAGACGGATTTTCGTCGAAAAGATGGCGTCAGCACGGCGTCATAGTGACGTCACCCAATATAGCTGTGAATAATGACGGTTTCCAGCTCCGAAGAAATTTAGTCATTATGGCAACCAATTTACTGTAGTATTGATTTATTAATGAGTATATATTTATAGAATCTAAGCTTCTCTGATCCATAATATAAATTTGTAGAAATTTTTTCGGTAGTAATCACATGCAAAAGAACGAGGTCGACGCGTTTCGAACCAACCAGTGTGGTTCATCATCATTATATATTTATAGTTGGATAATGTGTTTGGTTAACTAGTTGTTTTTAGTGTGATTTTTTGGAGATTTTTTTCGATTAAATTTCGGCATAAATTCATTAAAATTATATGTTTGATGAGTAATTGTGCACAATTCAAGTATTTTAGACTTTTTTAAGAGTACTAAATCTATATATATAATCAACAAAAACTAATTTAAATAATAAAAATCAAAATTTTACTACAATTTTTTTAATATATAATACAACATATTAATAAATCTTTTTGATCCATTAATATATAAAACCATATATACACATTATACACATTATAATATACTTGATTAAATCCAATGACGAATTAATAAATCAATAGCACCCTATGTATTTGTTGCACAATGAATTAATAAATCAATAGCACCCTAAATATTTGTTGCACACCATATAATATACTTGATTAAATCCAATACTGACTCTATACCTACGGATTAATGAATCAATAGCTCCCTAAATATTTGTTGCCGTCACGGATCTTCTGGATGATTTAGATATCAAATTAAATTTAATACTGCTGTTATTATTTTAAGGCGGCTGTCGCAAAAGGCGCGCAGAGCGCGCGCGCGCGTTAGCAGCGGATTGCACGCCGTTAAAGCTGCCGCCGACAGCTTAGCTTGCCCGCCACAGCCGCTGCCGTAGTCTTTTCTATTATGATTGCAATTTTATATATCGACATCAGGGTCTTCTTGGGATTCGTACCCGAGACGTTACACAGATGTCAAGAAAGGGAGAGCATGCATTCATTCAGTCAGCGGAACTGCTGCGGAAGGAAAAGAAAGCGATAGCAGCGCCATTGATGTTTATGGAATCTTCCGAGTCCAGTCGCTTAATTTCATTTGACCGCTTCTTTAATGAGATGACAGGCTTTAAACCTCAGGCTGCTTAATTTCATTTGGCCGCTTCTTTACTGAGATGACAGGCTTTAAATCTCATAGCTTATATGCTGACTTGTGCTGATCGTCATTAGGTGCGTATTGGATTTCATTGAGGTTCTGAGTTCGACTCCCCTGCGCCTATTGGATTTCAGTGAGGTTCTGAGTTCGACTTAATGGATCGACCAAAATCCTTGGATGTTTGAAACTTCATGAATAGTTTTGAATTGAATCATTTATTTTTTGAGTTGTTTACAGACTAAATAGAATAATTTGGATTACAGTTTTTATTTTGGAATTTGATAAAAAAAATATTCAAAAATTAGATAGTTAGAGTGTTTGAATTGCATTTTTTATTGTGAAAATAGATTCAGCACCATCTAAAACCTACTCCACTCAGAATACTAAAGTTTAATTACTGTAACCCAAATTTCCATTTTCAAAAATCTTTACCCAAATTTCCATTTTCAAAATCTTACAAAAATTTCTAAATTATTTTGTCTATTTTTTAAAGTACTTTTTTATTTTTTCTAACAGTTTGATCACTTTATATATATATATATATATATATATATATATATATATATATATATATATCATTTCATTTATATAATTTTATCTTAACTCAATTATCAAATTAGTAATTTAAAAATTATCGGTGATTACTATTTAAAAATATAAATGGTGAAAAAATATATTAGTTTTTAAATTAATAACACAATCATCACTTACTGATATCTAACTACTCTAGATTCATTTTGAGTGGAGAATGATCCAATTCATCTTAAATATTGATTTGGTATGAGTGAAGAAGGATCCAATTTCATCTTAAATATTTTTATGAGTTGATATTATTTAAATATGTTGTAGTTTAACTGTATTTTTCCCTGAAAATTATTCTATAAAATTTTACAAAAATCTGGAAGTGATTTTTGTAAATCCATGTTATAGGTATCAAACTTCAATATTTTGGGTGCTCTAGAGGTTTTGATGGTGCTGAATCCGTTTCCACTATCAAAAATATGATTCAAACATTGTTATTGGAAGATTTATTAAATTGTTTTTGCCCAGATTCCAGCCACTTTTAACCATTCTGGCAATTCCTCTGCCTCATAGACAACTCCTTTAAATATTTTGTATAGTTAATTTTTTTGAATAGATTTTTAAGTTTTTTTATTTTAATAAAAATAAACAAAATTTGATGACAAACTGACACCCTTACACATCATACTAAAATGTAAAATCAACCCCTCAAGTCAAACATATATATAGAGACTCTTACCCGTATTGAAAAAAACCACTCCATAAATTTATAAAAAGCATTGATGGCTACATTTTCCTCTTTGAGAGCTTGATATCTTTTAAGCTGCGCTGTAGAAATAAAAAAGGAATGGAAAGCTTTTCGAAACGCTGAGCTGTAACAATTAAAAAGGTATGTAACGCTTTTTGAAACGCTGAGCTGTAAAAATTAAAAAGGAATGTAAATGCATTTTGAAAAAAATCTAATTAGAGATCAAATGGAATTCAACTCATTTATTTTGTTTTTATAGTTTATAATTATTAGATATTCATAAAATTTAATTATTAAAGTAAAATCCATAATTTTTTAAAATTTATATTTAAATTATTATGATAAATTTTATAATTTTTTCAAAAATACAATAAGGTAAATTTATATTAATTTATTATACTGATAGGTGTGTTTATTTTGTAATAAGACTTTTAGAATTTTGATTTGATTATCAATAATTATTAGGTAAATGGTGTGAATTTAACCTCCATACAATATTTTAAAATATTTATGTCAATTGACCTGTCTATTTTAAAATTGAGCATCTAAATTTTTAAATTAATTATCATAATTATTAGGTAGATGGTACAGAGTTAACTTCTACTGAAAAGTATACAAAAACTCAAAAGTTAATTTTATCTCGAAAATTGTTATGCCCCTTTTTTCCTTTTAAATAATTTGATTAATTAAAAAAATGTCATATGAATTGAGCTATGGATTTTTGGGTATCTAGTGTTGATAAACCATGATATTGACCCATAGTATTGTAACAGAGTCTAAAGTTTGAGACAAATTGTGAATTTAGGAATTGTAGAGGTAATTGCTTTGGTGATTTTTTGAATACAATTCACTATTTATATTCATGATCTCTTGCTTCATATAGAAAGTCAAGCCAGATTTTCAAGTGGATTTATTAATTGTACCAGTCTATCCCCAAGAAAAAATAAATTCATGTCCTCATATCAAATAACTCCAACATCACATGGCTAATTGGGGTCAAGGCTAATTCAAGGCAAACTTTGGTGGCAGGGGCTAAAGGGGTATGTCCCCCTTCCTTAATGGTTAATTGGGAGACTCAACAATCAGAGTAGAGGAATAACTCCTCATGGTTTAATAACAATCAGAGTGGAGGAATAATTCCTCGTGGTTTAATGTAACATTTTAATGCTTTGAAATTTTTTGTTAGGTTGATGAATGTACAAATGGAACATTGCATCATTTTGATCAAAAGCTTAACAATATGCTTATGTCAATCATGTATCTAAAGTGAGCTTTAGCCTAATGTCCTTTTATATAATAATCATTTTCACTTCTTGTTAAGAAAATAAATCTTGTTTATATGTATATATGTCTAACTTACACATTAATTATTTATATATTTTAATAATAATATTAATAATAATAAAGTTATAATTTAGTTAGTTTTTATAATTCTTTTAATTGAGTTGAGAGGCCCTTTATAGGCAAGTATAAGGGAGATGTGTATGTCTAATGTAATGTAGGCATGTGAACATTTTTGTAAAAAAATTATGTATGTAATTTAATGTTATGTTGATTTGGTTAGATTATTTAAAAATAAAAATAATAATTAAAAAATAATAATTAACTCCCTTTTGGCAAAATCTATATTAGCTCCATTTTGGTGAAATCTATATTAGCTTCATTTTCTTATTTTGAATTTTATATCACTGTTTAATTTATATAACTTTTTATTAATTCATTTTTTAATTTATATGAATTTATAACCCATGATATTGGCTCATGGTATTTGAGCCCCAAGTTTATACGAACCCATGCTATTGAGTTCCAAGTTTACTAGAACCCATGGTATTCTTGTGAAATATAGCTTATTTAATGGGGAAAGAGTTGAAGTAAATGTGCCCTTCATATCCCAACAATTTTAATCCTTTATATATTTTGTGAATTTAAATATGGTTGGTAAACATGTGTTTGGTTAAAATATAAACCTTTTACATTATGTTAGTGTAGTCTTTTGTTTTAGAATTTTTTTTCATATTATTATCTTCCCAAGTAAAGTTTGAATAAAATTACAATTTGAGTATTATATTTTTGTGTTATTAGGAAAAAATAAATAATTTATGGTTTCTCTCAAGTCCCTTGGTTTTTTGTATAGGCTTCTACACCACAATAACCAATTCTTTTTCTTAATCTTTCAATAAGAACAATAAGTTTAGGTTTTCATGTGGAAGGTGAAAGTAGTGCTAAGACCCCACTTTGAGTGTTTTTTCATTTAGATGTGTTTGTGTCATTTGGGTTGAAAGAGTGATATATTTACTCTTGCTTAACGAGTTGTGAATATTATCATCATGAGTAAGCTACAAAGAGCAAGGCTGCCACCTCTGAAGTTTTGCAAGAATCCTGCCCCTGTAGTTTCATCTCCTCCATTGATGTAGATCATCTCCTTTCTTCTCGAATTTGTTGTTCTAAACACCACAACTTTTATCTCCAATAAGTTTCAAAGATCTTCCTCTTTTCAGCCCAGACTTTAAGAGTTTCTTCTATACACTTTCTGAACTAAATTCCAACTTGTAGAAATTATATAACATATGCATGTATATATCCAAATTCTATTGATCTAACAATATTATCTTTTTGCTAAATACAGAATCCTTCCACTGTTAATCTTTTGCGGAAATTTAAAATTCAATTGCAAACACATGAAGCAATAAAAACAATCGCACATAACACAGTTGTTTAACGGGAAAGCCCGAAGCTAAAAACCCCAACTATCATATATTATGTATCATGGAGATCATGTAACAATCTCATACAAAGCTTAGTACATCAAGCTCTCAGTACAATCAATTGTCACACACTAACATGAAGAAATCTGCAAATCCATGCACTGATTTCTTGCCACCTGATAGCCTGCCTCCACTGCACAATCCCTGTTGAAGAAGACCCTTGAATGAATTCGAATCTACCTTGCCTTGATTGCGCAATCCTCATTGGAAACTCTAATGTGTGTGTGATGCAATCAATGCATCACTATAGTCACAACGGATAGTCCATCTCACACTTTCACCGATCTCTCCACTGGGTCTCCACTGGAACTGACATGCACTGTAGTTAACTGCTATATTTGTTCAGTTGATTAGTGAGTTATTATTTGTGAATTAATTAACTAATTAATTCACTTAACTCTGACTAGTGTATCTTTTAGTTAGACTAGATACAACTAGCTCAACTGAGTTTAACTCCAATAACTAAGTTAAATTGAATAACAACTCCATGAAATTCTCTTCCAACTCTGTCATAACTTTGCCACTTCAGTTCTAATTGAGTCCTCCATGCATGAACCACCAGTAAACCTTAGGAATTGCATAATTCCTTCAGCCCACTGATTTTCCAAATCTGTTTACTGAAATAAAGTGCTCCAAGAGAACAAGTTGATGTTTATTGTCAGATTATTATTAAGAGCTAATAATAATCGACATGCATATATTTTTAGATCGACGATCTATAAATATACTTCGCCCAATATTCAAAAAATAGAATTTCATCTATGTTTCCAACTTGACCAACCATTCACAAATAGCATCCTGCAACTTCTGAAATATGATCACCATGTCTAAAAATAGACATAGTCTAAAAATAGACTTACACCTAAAAATAGCCCGCAAGCCCACTTAGTGAAGGTGACTAATTTTCACTAAGCTTCATCATCGTGTTGAATCTCAACACAACTCTCCTCAAATTTTGTGGTGAATAGCTCAGCCACACATCCACAATCAGCTTTCCCCACTACTTTGTATTTATGCGAAATTCCTTTAAATTATTATGGATTATGAGCATGATATAATATTCCAAAATAACCAGTGTAAATCCACACACATATATATTAATTGAACACTTTTTGTGTATTAAACATATCAAACGAATACCTATTCCCAATAGTTTTTTTTTTATATTGAAAATTAAATAAATTTTCTAAAATTTATTTAGAAAGCAATTTCATATATATATATATATATATATATATATATATATATATATATATATATATATATATATATATATATATATATATATGTTTAAATTTAATGTTTTAAATTTATAAATTTAATGATTGGCTAAAAATAACTAGCCTAAATTCTTCTATACATCTTTAACATATTAATTGCATATTTTTCCCAATAGTTTTTACATTGAAAATTAAATGATATATTTTTTAAAATTATTTTGAAAGCAATTTCTTTTTTAAATTTAATTATAAATTTTAGAAATTGAATGTGTGTGTGTAAATTGCAAGAAATTTTCTACAGCCAATGAAATCGAACTGAAATCAAGAGACAACAATTTCTTCTACTATTCTACGAAAATGAAATAAATTTCTTCTACTATTCTGCAGGAAGGAAAACACACTATAAAAACACATGCAATAAGGTACATACTCATGGAAGTGAAATCATTTTATCTTTATGAGGTCCTTCTTCTTGCCATGGTTTTGGCTAGACTCTGTCTTGTCTTGTGCCTTCATTCCTTTTGGCCTTCTTTCCTTTACCAAATAGAGCACATTATTCTTCCTCACATGCAATGGATATGACACCATCTCTAGTGTTTCTTCTGATCTCCTCCTGTACCAAATCAGACTAAAGTTTCTACTATTGCTTGTCTCTTCCATTAACTGAATCCTGATAGTTGTGCCAGGATTCTAGAAGGCCAAGGAGTTATAAGCTCACAAGTTTAGATGACGGGACATTTTATCCTACTCCTCCCAGTTCATCTTGAACCTAAGAGAACCTAGATAGGTATTGATGAATGGTTTCATTTTTCTGCATTCAAATTTTCCTGAATTTATCTCTTAATGACAATTTCTTGGTATCACTAATGCCATGGAATAGATATGTGAGAGTTTTCCACATTGCAAAAGGAGTCTCCTTTTCATGCAAATTTGAATCCACATGATCTCTAACACCCTCTAGAATAATCCTTCTAGTCCTTGTTGTGTCTTTCTTCCACTGAGAAATTGTTTGTGCATATAATGTTGTTGGTTTTGGAATATCAGTTTTTGTATATTCCCATACACCATTTTCATCTAGGACAACTTCCATCCCGTTGTTGGAGCAAGACCCCCATGGGTACCTTTTTGGGTTAATTTTGTTTAAGTTTTTTTGTAAGCACTACGCACAGATGGTCAAAGGGGCTTTGAGGTGGGTCAAAGTCCCCCAATTATTGTAAAGGGTTAAAGGGAAAAACCATGAGTCTTAAACCATGGTATGTGCATGTTTTTTATAATATAAATATATAAGAGTTGAGTGAGGAAGGACATGAATAGATGAATGAAATCTTGGGTCATTTTTTTTAGGCATCTTTGTTATTCTGGGTTTTGTCTGGGTAGAAAGGCTCTTGCTGGCTGTGTGCATGGAGACCTAAGTCTTGATTTGTGTGCGGAATCTATTGCGGTGTGCGCAGAAAGATAGATAGTATTGAATTGCAAATCTCCCCATAAAGAAGTCATGTATGGCGAACTCATATTCTTATGTGATTTAATGTCTTAGATTATCTGTTATCTATTGTAGATCTTGATCTATTATGTTGTTGCATATTTACTTCTGTAAATGGTTAATTGCATCTATGTGCGAGTATTATTCTATGTTATATAAGTAGATATAAATGAAGTACAATTATCTATTGTGCGTGAAATATATCGAAATATTTTGTGACAATACATGAAAGGGTTAGATCTATTTACCATTGATTGTTGCTATAGGGTAATATGCTTGTGTGGTGGTTACTAAATATCCCTCTCAGGGCTTTCCGGTGCCCGAGGCAGACATTCAAATTAGCTGTAAAGTTCACAAAGAAGCTGCATACATGTTCATGTTTAAGTCTATAATCAACAAAGTAAAATGGAGAGATTACCTATTTATCGGTAGCGGATCCTATGGAGAACGACGAGTAGCGAAGTAGAGATCCCTCTTCACCGACTCCAAATCCAGATCCTGCAATCAATCAAAGCACCCGTATAATCTCTACAACAATATAGTTTGTTATCGATTAAACTAGCATATAAGAAACATGAAACAATACAGATCTAAGCCATTCATATCATGCTACATAGACAATTGAAAAATAATTGTGACATTGATGCATCGAATGGACAAAACAGATACAGTTCTATTGATTTATAAAAAGGAAGATTACAACCGTTGGTTGCACCAAGCCTTCCTCAGTCTCCCAATTCCTCTCCTTCTTTCTCTATTTCTGAGTGTGATGATGCTCAAGGCAGAAAGCTCTTAATGAACTTCGCCGATCTTCAAACCTCACACTACAATAATGAAACTCTGTTCTACATATATTCAATCCTTCGACCCTAGACCAAGAGCCCATAGCTCCATTTTATAGAAGAGGAGAGGGCAAACATTGCCAACCTATTCAACCAGTTTGTAATGGGAAAGATCAAGATGTTTCCATGTCCTTCCACACTTTTTCCTCCTTTAGGAGTCCAGTTGTATTTGGCAAGGCGTAATAAAAGGTTTGTGCCTTTTAGTTTCTATTTTGTACCAGTCCTTTATGAGAAAAAGCTGGAAGTGCCAGTCACTTTTCCGCAAGATATTTTTCCTTTTCACACTCAAACATGGATAATGTTGCCCCTTGGGCAAGACAGAGCATTACCCTAGGTTCTAACGCTCCCTTTACATATCTCAAGTGTGTTATAACACTGTTTAGCTGCTTCTGGGGTGCGTTACCTTAGCAGAAATGGGTGTTGTCTAGGTCATTTTCTTCCTTCCATGTTACCTTCTCCTCTGAGCTGATGAGGAGGTCATTTGTCCTGTAACAAATGCCCCCTAAAGTGTGAGGTCAGAGATGAAGACGATGGCTGAAATACTTTATAACAAGTGTAGCAGAATAAGAGGAATTGGAGGACTGAGGAAAACCTGAAACAACAACATATGTCAGCAAATATAGTATCTGTCTTGAGTCGAGCATTCCCATTCTCAGTAGCTAATCAACATGATTTCTCTAGAACAGAGATATGAACAGTATGTCCACTGATAAGTATAACATGAAAGTGTCTGTCATAATAGGATCAAACTTAAAAGTTGTCTCCAAAAAACAATATCGCAACTTGAGGGAGGAAACACAACTATAATGGTGTAATGCTCAACCCAAGTTCTTGTTCATCGCTTCAATAAACTACATATTCCCATACATGTGAATAAATGAGTCGTAGTTGAACATGCAGGAAATCGTCTGATTACCAGTAAATAACAGGAACTGTTAACAGATGCGAGGGTGCCCACCAATAATGATGATGGTCCCCAAGATGCATAGTACAATCTAGCGAGTCTGAATAAAAGGTTTTGATGTCGAACACTCATAGAATTATTCGATCAGGAGACAATAATGAGAACCCCCAACCAAACACAAGATGACCTGCCACTGATGTCTGCAAGTATCCGGGTACTGACGTGTTTCTGGATCAACTTCCTAGATAATATGTTGAAGTTGATAGGAAGAGATCTGTCAAAGGGTAGGCACTGAGGTGTCCTACATCAGTTGACATGAAATGGGAAAAGACGATTTTGTACTGATGGAAATAATCAAGAGCAACTGGGGATAACTGACGACAAATAAGTTCTGGCATATGATGACTTTGGTTGATATAAGGAGCAGTAGATAGCAGGATCCTCTTGAACAATAGAAGGCACTCTAACAGGGTACTAGGTAGCTTAGGCTTAGTGAACACCAAAGAGTATTATAATTCACCAATGCAGGAAAACTGGGAGACGAAGGCTAAACTCATAGACGGTAGGGTTCGCCTAAATGTGAAAGAGTTTTTTGAGAAGTGCCGTGTTCAAGATTTTGTGTTGCCAAATCAACCTTTAGAAAATGTAACAGAATAAGTATCCATGATGTCGAAATTTTTTCCTCGTCTGATTAAGTTTAACGAGTCCAGACGGGTAAACTTGGTGGTTTTTTCATATTTATAGAGTCTGAAAAACACCATAAAAGACAACTCCAGGGGGTAATTTTGTCATTTTTGATAACCGAGCGTGACGAAGGGAGAATAGTAAGCCTGAAACAGTTCATTTTCCGTGAGTTAGTCCATTGAATCCGGAATAGTGAGAAAGATATGTTCGATGGACATCTACCTTAGTTTGTTATGAGTACGAGGAGACGGAGTACACTCAATGTTCTTGGTGAAACTTTAATGAGTCCAACAAAGAAAAGCTTGATGTTTTCTGTGAAATTTTAACAAGTCACGCGGAAAAAACTCGGTGTTTTCCGTGAAATTTTAACGAGTCACGTGGAAAAAAACTCGGTTACTTTTTCTGTTTAAAGAGCTTTGAAAAATATGAAAATAATGGCTCATATGTCTCTGTCATGGTAGTTTAACGAGCTCGACAAAGGCAACTCGGGGTTTTTTCAGTTTTACGAGCTAGAAAAAGTCCCTAAAAGGAAAGCTTGAAACTGGGTCGAACATGGTTAGATCTACAGATAAACATTTAAAACCTATCACGACATCGATAGCATATATAAAAACCAATAGTCACGATGAAATATAGCATGAATTTACCTCTTTGTATCAGACTAGCGGAGTGAGTTTGACCTCCATAATGGCTATAAGAAGGTGACAGACCTTCATTTTCACTATGTTGAGTGCAGTGATAGAGCTCTGGAGAAAAAAGTGGTGAAATTTTGGCTATCGATTATGGACGATCCGGGTGACAGTTTTTCATTCCACGAGATCCAGTTAAAAGCTTGAACCTTTCTCTGTCATTTCATTGTGTTTTTAAGTCTTTTTGCTGGTTCAAAGTGTCAATTTTAGCAGGCCCTATAAAATTTAAGTGGCTAACGTGGGTGATGAGTGTTGTGCCCGCGTTAAACGCTCTTCCCGTGAAGAAACAATACGTTAGCACGCAATTTTGGGCACTATAGCCCACGTTAGCTGGCAAAGACATTTTAGAAACTCATTTTTTAGCATCTTAAAATGTTCCAGACAAAAAATAATCCAGTGAAATGGTTGCTTGTGTAGGTATAAGCTATTTACCATGATTATTTGGCACGAGAGGGAGCATGAGCGGGAATAACGTGAAATGGTTACTGATGCAACTACCTTGCTAGTTCTTTGGAGATGCAGATTGCTAAATTATGCTCGTTTAGAGCTGATGAGGTGACAAGAGGACCTTCTGAGATGGATAATTCAGCAATGGGATGACCACCAACATGTCTTTCATATCGGGGGTAATGAACTCTCGATTGAGAAAGACGATATCTATTTTTTGACTGTCCTATCATGCCAAGGGCCAAGGCCCAATCTGATAGGATCCAGGGCTAATCCCTGTACCACTGTTGATTTGATCCATACACACTGTATAAAAAATACTGTGGCAGTGAGTAACCGAGTGCCTATCGCACGGGTGGCATCGAGACCACTGAGGTATCTGCTGTGGATAATAGCTCGCTTGGTTGGTGCCAAGAGTCAGCACGTGGCCACCAAGGCCCAGGTGTTGTTAGCACTGGATTGTATGCAGCCCCAGGTATTTGACTGGTGTGAAGGGGTTGTCAGTCGAGTTCATCTAGTGTTGACAACATGTAAGACTCGGACCCAAAGAGAGTTTGGGTATGGTACATTTATCGTCTCATTCATACTAGAGCGGGTGCCAGCTATGAAGCCAAGAATAGTCACGGATGCATTGGGCCTGCAGGAGCCAAGACAGGCTTGTTAGGTAGCTTTGATTTCGCAGACTGGAGAGGGTCCAATCTGTCACTGTTTTGATGAGGGACTCTTCGAGTGGCTTGAAGACCAGATCATCATGATTGAAGATTATCCCTACGCAGGGATGAACTATACAGGGGATCCAGAGTTGGTATTGCCCTCGGGCACTCAGTGTGGTCTAGATGGTAAGAAAGAGCATGATCAGTGCAGTCTTGAAGTATTTTTTTAGTATATTTTGAATGTTTATGTAGTTTTTTTTTTAACGGGTGAAAATGTATGTTGATATGAAGCTTTTTTTCTTGACATAGATGTGGCACCTTTCCGTCCTGTCGTAGCCCCTCGCTATGAAAAGCAAGGAATGCAACTACCTGGGGCTAGTGCAACAGCGGAGGTTGCATAAGCCGTCGAAGAGGGTGATGACACACAGATTTTGCAGGAGCTTACAAGAAACCTAGAGGATTTAAGTATGGGTGTGCCACCTCTGCCCATGAGAGAGATCCCAGTCCATCTACAACGACATACCGTGGGTGTGCCAGAGAGATACTTGGTGCCTCTGAGGAGGATAGCCAGAGCAGTTGTCTGCTATTTTGAGCAGCAGGCTCAGTAGGAGGAGTAGATAGATGTGTAAATGTCATAGCAAGGCTTTAGCGGAGCAAATTTTTTGTAAAAAACCCAAGTTTTGGGAAGTTTTTTTTGATGTAATATAAATTGGACACGACATATATATATATGTGTGTGTGTGTGTGTGTGTGTGTGTGTGTGTGTGTGTGTGTGTATACATATTTTGATGATTTTGATCTCATGTGTTTTTAAATGTTTATGTATTTTCTGAAGTAAAAGATATATACTCATGTATGACTCTTTCTATAATAAGTGTGACAAATGCCAATATAAAACATAATTTTCCAATGAATCAGCTAATTCATTAAATTCTCTAGGAATGTGCTCAAACACAATGGTTTGAAAGTGACATTCTAAAAGTCTGACCCTTAATAAATAACGTAACAAGATAGGATGACGGACGTGATAATGATTGTTTAACTGTATAACTATGAGTTGGGAATCTAACCTGACCACCAAATTGGAGATGTCACGAGAGGCAGACTCTGTGAGGAGTTGGATCACCGACATGTACTCAACAATGTTGTTGGTGGCATTTCCCAGGAAGATTTCCCTGGAACCAAGGAGTTCTGACTCAGGTGTGTAGAGGACCCAAGCAACTGACACAATGTGCCTAGTATGACGAATAACACCTCTGCATATCCGATTTATGATAAGGATGACAAAGGCATCTGTGTAAAAAAGAAAAAGAGTGTGTATGAGAAAAACTAAAAAACCCAAAATATCCAAAGACATCAAAACAAAGGCAAAACTCATATACAAAAAATTACAAAGCATATGCCTAGTGGAGAACTAGGCAAAGTACTTCTTCAGATAGAGCCCGTTGCGGGGCTCCGTGAGTGGAAATCCATTACAATCCTGAAGTTGATAAGCTCCTTTTGAGAGGACTTTGGTGACTATGTAAGGAACAAGCCATAATGGTTGAAGTGTTCCTTCCCTCAAGAGGTCGTGTCTCTGATCGTAGAGTAGAACGAAATCACCCTCTTGGAAAGGACGAGGCTTGACAGATTTTTCATATTGAGCTTTAACTCGGTGCTGGTGAGATTTGAGCTCCAGTGTGGCATCTCAACGAGTTTCATCCAAGTGATCGAGCAAGAGCAAGAGCTATTTTGTGGCAGTGGTGTCAGGTAGGAGTTCAACAACGAGCTTGAGTGATGGAATCTCACACTCGATTGGGAGTACTGCCTCTAGGCCGAATGCAAGTTGGAATGGCATGAAGCCTGTGGTAGTTTTTACCGACGTACAGTATGCCCATAACGCGGAATATAACTTCCGATGCCATGTGGTTTTATGATTGCTGACTAATCGATGAATCATGGTTTTGAGGATGCTATTTACGGCTTCGACTTGACCATTTGATTGTGGATAGTAGGATGAAGAATGATCTTGTCGAAATCCTAGCATGGAAGTTAATTCCGTCATCATATGGTTCTAAAAATGTGATCCATGATCTGTGAAAATTGAAAGGGGTACACCGAAACGACAGATAACCTGATTGAACAGGAACAGAGCGATGGTTTCTCCATCAGCCCTAAAAGTGGGAATGGCTTTTGCCCATTTTTTTAAAGTATTCGACTGCCACGACAATGTAGTTGTGTCCATCGACCGAAGTGGGGTTGCATGTAACAAAGTTTATTCCCCATTTAGCAAAAGGACCAATGGAGGCAATCGGGTGGAGAGGGGCGGGGTGAACATACATTTTATTCATGAAAATTTGACATGGATGAAACTCCTGGACTGTTGTGATGTAGTCTTTAAACAAAGTGGGCCAATAATAGCCTGCACGCAAGATTTTCTGGGCAGTAGCTATGCCAGAAAGATGATCACTGCACGCCCCCGCATGACAGTCATTTAAAAAGTTTTTTGCTTTGTCAAAAGTGAGAGCGCCGAAGAATGGTATCAACACCATGATGATATAGAGTATCGTTGAGTATGAGGTAGTGTTTTGCTTGGTGGTGAATACGACGACGTTCGTCGAATGTGAGAGTTGGGCAGAAGCGTTGAGTTTGGAGGTAGACCAAAATGTCTCCATACCAAGGATCATAAGAATCGATTAAGAAGATGGATTCATCAAGAAATGGATCATGAGCTACATCTCCTGGGTCGATTCTAGGAAGGTCCGACAGTAATTCGGCGAAGACTAGAGATTTCTTTGCTTTGGCAGCAGTGAATACCAAGTCAAATTGTTGGAGGATCACTATCCATTTGGAATATTTTCCCCCAATAACTTGGCGAGACAAAATGTGTCACATGGGATTCTCCAAAGCAATAACAGTAGTATGACGTAGTAATATATAGTGTCGGAGTCGGGTGATAGTGAAGACAATCGCGAGAGAGAGTTTTTCCACATGTGAATATCGTAGTTCGGGTCTGATGATACCTTTTGACATGTAATATATCACATGTTCACTATCGTCATTGTGAACTTGAACCAGAACCATGCCAAGTGAGGAAGGTGAGGCTGCCAGGTAAAGAAGAAAGTCGCGTGAATAATTGGGGGCATTAATAAGTGGGGCAGAAAAGAGTGCTCATTTCAAGGCATCAAATGACCATTGAGCTTGGTCATCCCATAAATATAGTTTTCCCTTATTTAATAAGTGCATAATGCCTTTCATCATCTCGGCATAGTTCACTATGAAACGACGTAAAAAGTTTTCCTTCCCTTGCAAACGTTGGAGTTGCAGAATGGATTGTGCTGTGGGTAATTAAATGATTGCCTTAACCTTATCGGGATCAACCCTAATCCCATGCTTGGAGACAATAAAACCTAGAAGGCATCCAGACTCGACAAAAAATACGCACTTATGTGGATTTAGACGTATATTGTAGAACCTACACCGAGCGAATATTTGTTTCAGATGTTTGAGTTGATGGGATCGCCTCTTGGAATGAGCTGGAAGGTCATCCAAGTAAGCTTGTACAATATGCCTAATTTCGTGAAAGGCATAGTCCATAGCCCTTTGAAAAGTTGCTCCCGCATTCTTCAAACCAAATGGGAGTTTACGATATGAAAAATTTCCCCAAGGTCAGATGAAGGCAGTTTTATGTTGGTCATCTTTTTTAATCGCAATCTGGTTATATCCTGAGAAACCATCCATAAAGGAAAAAGACTCACATTCGGAACAATAATCAAGGATCTGATCTATGGACGACATAGGATAATTATCTTTGGGACAAGCAGTGTTCAAATCGCGATAATCAACACAAAATCGGATGCTGCCTTGTTTTTTGTCTACAGGGACCGGATTGGAAACCCATTCTGTCAAAGGAACAGGATAGATAAAACCAGCGTTCAAAAATTTTTCGACTTCAGTCTTAATGGCGGCCGCTTTGCGCGGGTGGACAGCTCAGAGTCGCTGCCGAATAGGTTTGGCATTGTCATAAACCTTGATTTCATGCTCGAAGATAGATGGATCTATGCCAGGCATTTCGTCATAATACCAAGCAAACACATTGCGGAATTCTTTAAAAAGGGATGTGAAGTGTACAATTTCCTCAGGATTGCAATATACTCCAATTTGAATATTTTCCACGATACCCGTTTTGACCGAGATATCTATGAGAAAGGTTTTAGAAAGGTTGCCCAAGTTCCCTTCTGAATCGATAGTTTGAACAGTCGTGTAAACAGAGGAGATGATCTCAGGTGGGTCAAAAGATGGGATATGAGTAGTTATCACATCTGAATCGAACATTGAAGCACGATGGTGGAACTCTCCCCAAGGTCGTTCTTCTAAAGACATGATCCCTTGAATAGATTCGTCCGTAGGCATGAATTCATCGAGGAGATCCTTAATAAGAACCATGATAGGCAGGAGGTTTGTACCATTGGTCGAAACCATAGCCATGGAGGGTTCAGATGTAATCTGGATGGCTTGATAAGCCAACTCGGCTGGTGAGAGCGGCATCTGATCTCCATAGGAATCAATTTTTGAAGGTACCGGTAGGATCCATGGGTCGATAGAGATATCCAAAGTGGTAGATATCATTGCAACCATACGTGGAACCTTAGGCGGCAGGAGAGGAAAGCAACCCATCATGGAAGAGGCCTTTAGAAGACCGGTACCAATACTGACGTACGAGTCAAGAATGCCTCCTATTAGGGGTACAATGCTATTTGGTAATGTGGTATAATCAGGGGTGCAAAAGGATAATTGATCCACCGTGACTATTTTCCCATCCAATGGAAAGAGGATGAGTCGGAAAACTGAAGAAACAATGGCAGTCATTGCGTATGACCAACTACGACCCAGTAATATATTATAGTCAAGATGAAGATCTACGACTTCGATGTCCACCGTTATCATTTTCCCACTAAGGGAAATGGGAAAGCTAGCAAGGTAGCCTTTTGGGAGGAAAGTATGGCCATCAAAATCTTTAAGGGAATTCGACGGTGGAGACAAAGTGGGAGAACTTAAAGCGGGCCAGCAAGTAGTTGACATAACGCAGGTCGAAGCACCTTCGTCTATGACAGTATGATGGATTGGTCTCCCTTTCGACACAACTTATATTTGGAATGCAAGTTGGTGTGAGAGGCGAGGTTTAGATTTCTCCATGTCAAAAATAGCTAGTGTATAATCCTGGGGGTCAATCCCACCAATGGCCGAAAGCAAGGCTTTCCTTTGTGCTGGGCAAGTTTGCAATACTTCGAGAGTAGACATAGCTAACAGTGCCTATGCCAAATCTTCTACAATATTGTAGTTTTGGGTGGCACGTGCAAAGATGTTATGAGTCATGCGTCAAAGTGTTCCTTTGGGGGGACGAATTGCGGGGTCATCAGTTGGATGTTCGATATGCAAATCGTTGGGCGGTGGTGGATTCAAACTGGTACCAGGTTCTTGAGTATCAATGATAGGATTTACATAAAGTTTGGCTCGTGGTTAGAGTTCAACACTTTCTACGCCATAATGGAAAACGATCCTTCACCGGAACGATGTGTACCTCCATCGCCCCTTTGCGGGGGTTGTGGTGGATTTGCAATCATGTGTTGTTGTTGCTGTTGTTGATTAGGGAAGGGATTATGAAGGACGACAGGTGTCCTTCCAGAGTCCCTGTTTGCGATAAAATCTGTGCATTCCTACAGCCGAGGACATTTGCATGTCAAGTGGTCCTCCGCACAGATTCTGCAAGGAAATTTCATGGGTTTCTCTTTCCCTTTTTCATTTTTAGCAGTGTTTTTTTGATTGGGATTATTCTGATGATCTAAATGCTCTTTCGAAGAAGATGAATTTTTCTTGTTCTTCTTATTTTTTCCACTAGGTTTTGGTGAAACTTGCACAGAATTTACCTCAGTGGTGGGAAGAGTAGTTGGTTGGTTAGGGTGGTGGCAGCCGAAGATGGCTGGGAGGTTTGCCCACTAGGTTGTTTTATGGCTAAACCGGATATTGCACCAACGAGGCCATTAGCGTGTGCTCCAAGTTTCTGAGTAGAGGGAAGATTCAGATTACTAGGGGCATAAGGGAGTAAATCATATAGCGTGCCTGATTGCGAATAGATCAAATCTAGATGATGTGCACGACGAATGGATTGATCTTCTGTGACTACACCAGGCAGAGAAATGTATTTAGCTAGGTTTGGTAAGAGTGACTTACAAAACCAATTAGATAAGAGATGATCTGGGATTGGCACTTTGACTAACCTCCTCCTACGTCTCCATTCATGAATGTGATTGGAGATGTGGGTGGCGGTGTCTTGGCGCAGTGAGGTTAATATTTTCGTGTCGGTTTTGTATCTAATAGGTAGTTGGAAGTTTTTAAGAAATTCCATAGCTGAAGCACCAAAAGTGTTGACGGCTTCGCGTGGTAACTCAATGTACCATTTGGTAGCATTGCCTGTGAGAGTGCGGGGGAAAATTCGAAGCCGGATACTATCATCCACCATGGAGTTAGAGACAGACCATAGATGAAAGGTGGTGACGTGCGTAGCTGGATTGTCCCCTTGTTTCCCGTTGAATTTAGGGATGTCAGATGGAATCTTGTGCGGTACTGGAGGCCAGAGCGGGTTGTGATTGATGGGATCATTGGTTAGTTTGTAGATGTTGGGGATGTCTAGAGCTTCCAAAAATGACAATTGCCTGTCTGCCCCCGAGTCCAACCAAGGAAGAATAGGCTGACTATTCAGACCATAGGGTCCGCCCATCAATGTGTTACCAATAATATAGGTAAGAATTTGTTGATAAAATTTCCCCGTGGGTGGGGGTGTAGGAACGTATGGCTATTTTCCGTATGGTATATTGTACTGGGGGGCTAACAGTTGGTTTCCCCTAGCGTAAAAGTTTCCCCCTTATCCAAATGGATTTTGGGGTTGGTTTGCCCATATGGACGCAATAAAGCTAGCTAGAGACATGCTGCTATTTTCATAGTTAAGTAATGGCATAGATCCTATACCGAAGTTTTTACCACTCAAGGGAACAGTGTTAACAGTGGGCTGTCCCATTTGTCTGGATAATTGTAGGGGTGCCGAAGTGCCCCCACTCATCTGTGTGTTGGTGACACTGCCCCCTAGCATGATAGCCAAGGGGTTTGAACTCAGTAAAGGGTTCCAACTGAAAGGATTTGTAAAAGAAACCGAAGTAGCTGCGCTCGTGGGAGCGGGTACCGTAGGTCCTAGCGTAGTCACCGTAGGAGTAGGTCCTGAAGGATTCAGAGACCCACTAATAGTTATGGTGGCTGCAGTGTTGGGACCAGACATAGGATGGCTACTGTGGATGCTGATTAGAGGCGTAGAACTGGCTACCGGAGGGGAAGATGGTGGCGAACCTGGGTTGGTTGCCATCGGCATTGACCCCATGGGTGACGGTTGTGAAATGGATGTTGGTGTAGCCGAAGACATATCTTGGCTGGGCATAATCTGAACTAACACTGGCACTGATAGATCAGTGAGTGGAGGATTGCAAGGAGGTACGAATCCTTCCGTAAAAGGATCCTCTAGAAATTCTATGTGGTATGGTGCTATGTGAAAATCAGGGGGTGTCACTGGAGACTGCTCTTCTAAAGAAGGCACGGGTTCACCGAGACTCGAATCCTCCTCTGGTGTCAACGGAGGGAGACCTTGCTATTGTCGAGACAGATGACGAGGGTCGAAAGACGCCACGGTGACCTATTTATTTTTATCAAATTTTTATTATTTGTTGTGTATTATAAAGTCTCAGTGATAGTAACTACACATCGAAAAAAGAAAAAAGAAAAAAGAAAAAAGGACTTTCTAAAATCAATCAACAATCAGCCAGAACAGGGTGGCCCCATCTGAGTACTACCATTTGCTGGAGATGAAACCCAGTATCACAATAGCATACAAAGAGGGTTAGTCATAAACACAGTTACGGTTACTCTAGAGCTTCACCCGAACCTCAGACAATAGGTGTAAGCACTCTCATGAAGACGAGTACCCTCCCAAAGACCGAAGACAGAGTAGGTCCATCTGTTTTAGGTACCAGGACAACCTGTCCCAGTCACCTCGTGTAAGTCCCTAAAAATTTTGGCCACTAAAGATACCTCAAATCACAGACATCATCAGGGGGGTCACGGTCGTAGACAACACGCTATATGGGCAGAACACCTAGATCCCCAATCTAGTTTCGACATCCCCGAATGGAACCCCAATATATAGCATGCCCACTGAATGCAATCGAAGGTGGGCTACCTTCTTATGCACCCTGGTGTTGTCTCACACTTAATTCCGGTGGTAGTGGAGTGGTCCCGATAATATGAGTGCAACAGTATTTCACTTATTAATGACTCTAGTCTCAAGTTTTGAGATCTTGGGTGATTTTCTCACTTCTCCTACCCCAAGATCCTAGCCTGAACTACTGTTGGTGTGAGCTCAAAAAAATTTATATGATTAATTTTACTATCGCTTGATTCTTAGTGTACTTAATTATTAGTCTTGCGGAGGGGGAGTGGACGTATGAAATGTGATGAGACTTGACTCAAAAACCATGCCGAAAATATGCTCTAAATATTCAATTTCAATGAAGAGTTTTTCTACAAGGAGAGATTTTTTCAACATCCATGCACCAAATATTCAAATAACGCAGTTCATATTTAAAGATTTAGACATCTATCTATCCTCTCTTAACAACCTTTTAACCATTTTTTTTTAGAAATAATGCAGCTAAGTATAGAAAACTAAAACTAAAATTTCTTTTTTTCACAAAGCAGATGCGATTGACATTTAACTTTTCAAAATGAGAACAAAAAGACAAAAATTCTAGCTAGTAAATAAGCACAAGGATCCAACAAGAGAAACTATTCTGATGGCCAATAACTCCACAGCCAAAGGGGAAACACAACAAGGGTGTAAACAACTGTTTTGGTTGGGTAATGTGGGCAAGAAGAGGCTACAGAGCATTAGTAATGAGACTAACGCATGGTATCTGAGCAAAGACAACATTATAACACTCTGAAACACTTACAGGGGAAGCGTTAGTCAGGATAAAGTTGCACATATGGCTAGGCAGGGTCTGATCTGGACTCTATGAGCTTTTGAGATGTTCACTGAGCATATAAGTTGGTCGAAAGGATATGTGAACAGAAGGAAAAATGGAAAGTGATAGGAACAATCCGAAAACTTGGGGTTAAATCCCCAGTGGAGTTGCCAATTCTGCTATAGGGTAATATTCTTGGGTGGTGGTTACTAAATATCCCTCTCAAGGCTTTCCGGTGCCCAAGGCAGACAGTCATATTAGCTGTAAAGTTCACAAAGAAGCTGCATATATGTTCATGTTAAAGTATATAATCAAAAAATTAAGATGGAGAGATTACCTCTTTATCAGTAGCGGATCCTATGGAGAACGACAAATAGCGAAGTAGAGATCCTTCTTCACCGACTACAAATCTAGATCCTGCAATCAATCAAAGCACCCGTATAATCTCTACAACAATATAGTTTGTTATCGATTAAACTAGCAAATAAGAACATGAAACAATACAGATCTAAGCCATTCATATCATGCTACATAGACGATTGAAAAAAAATTGTGACACTGATGCATCGAATGGACAAAACAGATACAGTTATATTGATTTATAAAAAGAAGGATTACAACCATTGGTTGCACCAACCCCTCCTCAGTCTACCAATTCCTCTCCTTCTTTCTCTATTTCTAAGTGTGATGATTCTCAAGGCAGAAAGCTCTCAATGAACTTCGCAAATCTTCAAACCTCACAATACAACAATGAAACTTTGTTCTACATATATTCAATCCTTCGACCCTAGACCAAGAGCCAACATCTCCATTTTATAGAAGATGGAGAGGGCAAACATTGCCAACCTATTCAACCAGTTTTTAATGGGAAAGATCAAGATGTTTCCATGTCCTTCCATGCTTTTTCCTCCTTTAGGAGTCCAGTTGTATTTGGCAAGGCCTAATAAAAGGTTTGTGCCTTTTAGTTTCTATTTTGTACTGGTCCTTTATGAGAAAAAGATGGAAGTGCCAGTCACTTTTCTGCAAGATCTTTTCCCTTTTCACACTAAAACATGGATAACGCTGCCCGTTGGGCAAGACAGAGAGTTACCCTAGGCATTAACACTCCCTTTACATGTCTCAAGTGCATTATAATGTTGTTTAGATGCTTCTGGGGTGCGTTAACTTGGTAGAAATGGGTCTTGTCTAGGTCATTTTCTTCCTTCCATGTTACCTTCTCCTCTGAGCTGATGAGGAGGTCATTTGTCCTATAACAACTATGCGTACGCAAATCTATTATATTATTTTCCTTAAGTTTGATTAGATCTGCCACATCAAAAGCTCTCTCAGGGTGCAGAAACCTGGTTCCAACAACCCCACATACTGCTTCGGTTATTGATGAATGGTTTCATTTTTCTGCATTCAAATTTTCCAGAATTTATCTCTCAAAGCCAATTTATTGGCATCACTAAGGCTATGGAATAGATATGTGATATTTTTCCACATTGCAAAAGGAGTCTCCTTTTCATGCAAGTTTGAATCCACATGATCTCTAACACCTTCTAGAGTAATCCTTCTGGCTCTTGTTGTGTCTTTCTTCCACTGAGAAATTATTTGTGCATATGATGTTGTTGGTTTTGGAATATCAGTTTTTTTATATTCACATACTCCATTGTCACGTCGAAAAACTTCCATCCTGTTGTTGGAGCAAGACCCCCTAAGGTGATCTTTTGGGTTAAATTTGTTTAATTTTTGTTGTTCGCACTGCGCGCAGATGGTCAAAGGTGCTTTGGGGCAGGTCAAATTCCCTCAATTATTGTAAATGGTTAAAGGGAAAAACCATGAGTATTAAAACATGGTTTGAGACCATGGTATGTGCATGCTTTTTGTAATATAAATATGTAAGAGTCGAGTGGGGAAGGACATGAATATATGAATGAAATATTTGGTTATTTTTGTTAGGCATACTTTTTAGTCTGGGTTTTTGTCTGGGTAGCAAGGATCATGCTGGCTGTGTGCACGGAGACCTAAGTCCTGAGCTGTGTGTGAACTTTGTTGTTGTGTGCATAGAAATATAGATTGTCTTTAATTGCAAATCTCTTAATAAAGAAGGCATTTGTGGCGAACTCAGATTCTTATGTGATTTAATGTCTTAGATTATCTGTTATATGTTGTAGATATTTATTTTTTATGTTGTTGTGTATTTACTTATGTAAATGGTTAGTTGCATCTATGCACGAGTATTAGTCTATGTTATATAGGTAGATTTGAATGAAGTAAATTAGCTATTGTGCATGAAATAAATCGAAATATTTTGTGACAATATGTGAAAGGGTTAGATCTGTTTACCATTGACTAGACGTATGAAAATCTATTATAGTATATTTTGTATGTTTTATTAGATCTACCACATCAAAATCTCCCTCGGGGTGCAAGAACCTGGTTCCAGCAACCCCCCATACTGCTTTGAGTGAGACTTTGGTTTGCGCAAGAAAATCACTGTCGAAAGGGCCAGTAGTTGGAGGGTTTTGTTGGTTATGAAAATACTATGAACCTGGGTCAGGACCCCTTAAGCCAACACCTGTCTTTCCAAGCACAAAAATTTGAGGAGCCCTCTAATGCACATTCAATCTTCAATCCATTGAAATATTTTTTTCTTACACCGAAGAGAATCTGCACCAAAAAATATGCAAATCAAAATTTCTTTGAGAGGAGATCTGGAATTTTTTTTCCATGTAGCCTTCTAATATTCTCATACCATGTAGAAATTGCAAGAAATTTTCAACAACTAATGAAATCAAATTGAAATCAAGAGTCATAATTTTCTTCTATTATTATGCAGAAAGGAAAAGACACAATATAAACACATGGAATAACATGCTACCATCAAAACACCAAAAAAAAAATGATTTTACAAGAAAAACAAAATGGGGGAAACCCCTCCTCCATTTGTATTATAATATATGAGAAAAAAAAATTGATCAATTACAATGATTGCTTCACACATGAAGCAGACCCTGTACTGCAATTTTGATCTCCTCCTCTAGAGACTTCTCTACAAAATAATTAGTCAAATCTTGGCATCCCGATCCTCCTATTTCCTTGCGCAATCCTAGAGGATATTAGTCTAGAAAAAATAAGATAATCACTTATTTTCTTGCACAATTCCCAATAGAAGAGTCTCACCTACTACATACAAATTGTATACACTCTCTAGTATACAATAATAATTGCATTGATGCCTTTTTCCTCCACTCAACTAGGCAATTGGAATTCCATGCATGATTGAGTCTATTTTTAGTAAATTGATCAGTTAACTGAGATATCAGTGAGTTAGAAATTGTTATAACTACTCAACTTAACTCCTATTGATTCTACTAAATACTAGAGCTTAGATAATTGAGTTAAACTAACAATAACTCCACTAGATTGCTAAATGTTAGCAATAAACTCATACACAACTCTACTTTTAGCCTATAACTTGAATATACTAACTTAACTAGGAGACAAATCTGTGTCACTCCAACTAACTGCAATCCAAGTCATTGTGCTGATGTAGAAAATAAAATTTCTCCATTTGAGTAAGGCACAAGTCAAATGAAGACTTTTCTTGCTACAATTCCAACTATATATATATATATATATATATATATATATATATATATATATATATATATATATATATATATATATATGAGATGATCCAAAATACATAAATCTTAGTTTAAAAGTTAGAATAGAATATTTAATTAAATATTCTATTCTAAATTTTAAACTAAGATTTATGTATTTTGGATCATCTAACATTACCCCCTGTGATCCAACAATAGATACCAATTTCATCCTTGAACTTATTAAATTTAATCTTGCCAAGTGGATTTGTAAAATATCGAAGATATGATCTTCTGAAGGACAATAAATCGGCTCGATGACATCCTTTGCAATAAGTGTTCTGATGCAATGATATTTTGTATCCACGTGCTTTGTGTTGGAATGAAAAACTGTATTTTTGGCAAGATTTATGGCTGAATGGCTGTCGATGAATAAAGATATAGCTTCTGCTTGAGGAATTCCCAAGTCCTGCAAAACTCTACGCAACCAAACAATGTCACATGTTACTTCCCATGCGGATATGTATTCTCCTTCTACTAAAGAAGTGGCCATTGTAGCTTGATTCTTGCAACTCCAAGACACTGGGGCTGACCCCATGTTCATAAAATAACCTAATATTGATGCCTGATCAACAATACTTCTAGAAAAATCAACATCAGAATATCCACCAAGTACAAATTTCTTAGTATTTTTTATAAAGAATACCAAAATATTTTGTTCATTGGATATATCTAAGGACTCTTTTGGCTGCATTCCAATGGTTGTTGCATGGTTCATGCATAAAGTGCCAAAGAATACTAACTACATAAGATAAATGTGGATGAGTGGTTGTTAGATAGATCAAACTGCAAATCAACTTTCTATAAGTAGTGTTGTCCACCATTTCCCTCATTCAAATTTTGAAAGTTTCAAGTTTTGTCCCATGGGAGTGAGAATGAGTTTGCAATCTTGTGCCAAAATCTTTGAATAATTTTGGTTACATACTTACCTTGAGAAAAGAAAATATGATGTGGATGTTGGAATACTTCAACTCCAAGATAGTAATGAAGTAATCTCAAATTTTTCTTCTCAAAAGGAGCTTGTAACTCCTTCTTGACTTGCAAAATATGATCATTATTGTTTCCAGTAATGATCAAATCATCTACATAAATTAGAAGAATTACTATATTTTTCCCTTACTGATAGACATATAAGGCGTCATCAGAGTCACTTCGCTTAACACCAACTTTGTGAAGGTACTTGTCCATTGTGGCATACCAAGCTTGCAGAGCTTTTTTTAATCTATATAAGCCTTGATCAATTTGTAGAATTTATGTTCCTACCCTTCAATCTCAAAACCTGGTTGTTGTGTCATATACACATCTTTCTATAAATATTCATTGAGGAAAGCACTTTTAACATCCATCTGATGAAATTTCCATGCTTTTTGAGTTGCTAATGCAAGTACTAATTGGATGGTGTTCCATTTAGATGTAGGGGTAAAAGTCCCCTCATAATCAATGCCTTCTTGCTATACAAAACCCTTAGCAATAAGTCTTGCTTTGTACTTGTTAATGCCTACATTTTTATTGTACTTAATTCTGTAAACCCATTTTCATACAATGGGTTTGAAAGTTTTAGGACAATCAACAAGTTTCCAAGTGTTATTTTCTTTTAATTCCTGGTATTCTTCAAGCATAGCCTTTTTCTATTATGTATGTTTTACTACCTCTTTGTATGTGGAGGGCTCAATAAAATCATTTGTTGCCAAGTAAAATTTTTATTCATTTATGTGTGACCCACGTGAGCTTGTTTTTTTCTTCTCATTAGGCCTAACATCTTTCAAAAGTTAAACAACCAATTTTGGGAGTTGATGTTCACTTGTTTGAGGATCTGAGTAATCACCATCATTGTAAAGTGGGTTGATGTAAACAAATGTTTTTCGATCAACTAAAGATTTAGGGGATGGCGAGTCACTCTTAGATGGACTGTTGTTGCTATGAGATTCTGACTATCAGAAGATCCAAATGGTGTAACTAAAGTAGGTGGACTGGATGAATCATTTTTAAGATAAAGGAAAATCAAGTTCATAACAATGTTGTGAACTTGGTTGACTTTGTTTTTCCTTTCCTTTTATCTCCCTTAGTTTCCAATTTTTGTAGAAGATTTTTAATCTCTGTGGAACTCTTTCTTTCTGTTTCATCGAAAATCACATCCTTGCTCACAATAAATTTTCCTTGTGTTTTGGTGTTGTTTCTGGATCCATCGCATTAAATGTATTCTTATATAGATGTTTCGAACCATCTACCGATGTTCATTGTCAAGATATAAAAGTGTGAAAGACTGATCTCATGAGTGATGTATAAATAGGGAAGGGCTAAGAGGGGAAATAATGAGTCGACAGGTTTAATTTGATGAGTTATTTTTATTAATTTAAAGTGTTAATTTAAATTATTATTTATAATTGTTATTAATTGTAGAGTAATAAATAAAGAATGGATTTTTATTAGTGGGATAATTTAAATTTAATTTACTCATAATTGTTATTAAACATTGTAATATTAATGTGTTATTTTAATTTTGAATTATTATTTACTATAGAATTATATATTGGATTGGATTAATGATTATGACATAAATTTAATTTATATAATTCATAATTGATGTTTATTGTTATAAAGGAATGATATATGGCTAAATATTATAGATTGAAATTATTTTAATTAAATGATAAGTTATGAAATTAATTTATTGGTTAGAGGCTCTTTAATAGAAAGTAAAAATAGGGTTTCATTGGACAGAATCCAGTATCCTTTATTCTCATCGAAATACCCAATCATTATGCATTTCAAGCTTCATGAATCAATCTTATTTCGTTTTTCTTTAGGAACTAATGCATAACACATTGATCCAAAAACTCTAAGATGTTTGAATCCAAACCATGCTTCGTAAGGGGAAATTCCATCCAAAGAAGTAGTAGGAGACTTGTTCCTTAAGTAGACTAGTGTATGTATTTCTTCTAGCCAATATATAGGACTTAAATTTTTGAAAGTTTTCATGGACCTTGTCATTCCTAACAAGGTGAGATTCATTCTTTCGGCTACTCCATTTTGTTGTGGAGTATAGATGTTTGTAAGATGTATTTTTATACCATTTTCCTTGCAATAAGTTTGGAATTCATTAGAAGTGAATTCCCCTCCATTGCCATTCCTAAGAGTGCCAATATTATCTTTGACTTCATTCTCAACAAGTTGGCGAATTTTTTTAAAATATTCGAATGCTTCTGATTCTTTCTTCAAAAAATTAACCAAAGTCATTCTACTAAAATCATCAATGAAGAGTAAAAAGTATCTGCAACCTCCTAAATAAATTTGTATGGGTCCACAAATGTCACTGTAATTTTGATCTCCTCCTCCAGAGACTACTCTGCAAAATAATTATCCAAATATTGACATCTTTCTCCTCGTATTTCCTTGCGCAATCCTGGAGGACATTAGCCCCTAAAAAATAAGAGAAGCCCATATTTTCTTGCTCAATTCCCAATAGAATATTCTCACCTACTGCATACAAATTGTATGCACTCTCTAGTATACAATAATAAATACATTGATTCCTTTTTTCTCTACTCAACTGGGCAATTCGAATTCCATACGTGACTGAGTCTATTTTTAGTAAATTGACTAGTTAAATGAGAGATCAGTGAGCTAGAAATTGTTATAACTTCTCAACTAAACTCCTATTGACTCTACTAAATCATTACAACTTAGATAATTGAGTTTAACCAACTATAACTCCACTAGATTGATAAATTTTAGAAATCAACTCATACACAACTCTACTTTTAGCCTATAACTTGAATTTACTGACTTAACTAGGAGTAAAATTCGTGTCACTCCAGCTAAATGCAATCCAAGCCATTGTGATGATGTAGAAAATAAAATTTCTCCATTAGAGTAAGGCACAAGTCAAATGAATACTTTTATTGCTACAATTCCAACTATATATATATATATATATATATATATATATATATATATATATATATATATATATATATATATATATATATATATATATATATATATATATATACAATAATAAATACATTTATTACTTTTTCCTCCACTTAACTAGGAAATTCAAATTCCATGCATGACTGGGTCTATTTTTAGTAAATTGATCAATTAACTGAGATATCAGTGAGTTAGCAATTTTTATAACTACTCAATTGAACTCCTACTAACTCTACTAAAGACTAGAACTCAGATAATTCAATTTAACAAACAATAACTCCACTACATTGCTAAATTTTAGCAATTAACTCATGCAAAACCCTTCTTCTTTCCTATAACTCGAATTTACTGACTTAAATAGGAGACAAAGTCATCTCACTCCAGCTAAATGTAATCCAAGTCTTCTTGTTGATGTGGAAAATCGAATTTCTCCATTTTCTCAAGGCACAAGTCAAATGAAGACTTTTCTTGCTACAATTCCAACTATATACATACATACATACATACATACATACATATAGATATATATATATATATATATATACACACACACAAAATAATAAATACATTGATGTCTTTTTACTCCACTCAACGAGGAAATTCGAATTTCATGCATGACTGGGTCTATTTTTAGTAAATTGATTAGTTAAATCATATATCAGTGTGTTAGAAATTGTTATAAATACTCAATTGAACTCCTACTAACTCTACTAAAGATTCTAGCTCAAATAATTCAGTTTAACTAACAATAGCTCCACTAGATTGCTAAATTTTAGCAATCAACTCATGCACAACTATACTTCTAGTCTATAACTCAAATTTACTGACTTAAATAGGACACAAAGCCATGTCACTTTAGCTAACTATAATCCAAGTCATCCTAATATTGTGGAAAATCAAATTTCTACATTTGACTGAGGCAAAAGTCAAACGAAGAATTTTCTTGATACAACTCCAAATATATATATATATATATATACATTGATGCATTTTTCCTCCATTCAATTAGGCAATTTGAATTTCATTCATGACTAGGTCCATTTTTAGTAAATTGATCAGCTAACTAGGAGATCAGTGAGTTGAAAAATGTTATAACTTCTCAACTGAACTCCCATTGACTCTAATAAATACTAGAGCTCAAATAATTGAGTTTAACTAACAATAGCTCCACTAGATTGCTAAATTTTAGCAATCAACTCGTGCACAACTCTACTTCTATCATATAACTCGAATTTACTGACTTAACTAGGAGACAAAGCCAGTCACTCAAGCTAACTATAATCCAAGTCATCACGTTGATGTGGAAAATAAAATTTCTCCATTTGACGAAGGCACAAGTCAAATGAAGACTTTCCTTGCTACAATTCCAATTATATATATATATATATATATATATATATATATATATATATATATTCAATATTTTTTCAAATATCTTCTCAATATAGATTTAATATTTTGAATTCATGAATCTCGATTAAAATAAATTTCATTGTTATGAAATTTTAAAATGTATATCCAATTCGAACATAAGGAAACATATATTTACAAGTCTAGATCCATCTTAAGTCTGGATCTACCTAGAGATCAAATATCTTGAGGTGCAAACCTATTTTGAAGTGAAAAAATATTTGATCCCTCTCAACCCTTGGTAGATCCAAAGTTAAGATGGATCTAGGTTAGTTTTAGCAACATGACACATATCATGAAGTAAATGTTTTGATGTTTCTTATAGATTGATGCCTACCAAAATTTACGAGGCATTTAATTTATATGGTTGAGCTACTTTGAGTATAATTCTCAAACCAAAGGCTGAGATTGATTTCAAAAGTAGTTATGTCCTTTCCTCCCTTCAAATTAAATTGATTAATTTAAAAAAAATGCATATAAACATGTGTGATATGAATATGAGTTATAGCCATTATAAAGTGGGGAAAATCTCCATGATTTTACATACATACATACATACATACATACATACATACATATACATATACATATACATATACATATATATTTATAAGATTTCCAATCATGGAGATTTGCTATATATAATATTGTTACATATATATATATTAATTATTTTTAAAATTAATAATAATAATAGTAAAATTATAATATAGCTATTTTTTAAGAATTTTTTTTAGCATTGTGAAATATATTATGAAATGCGTGTTTCTATAAAACTAATTATGTAATTTATATAACTAATTTTATATTTATTTTGTAAAATAAAAATATAATCATTTTTTTTCTTTTTTCTTTTTTTAAATTTATGTAACCTTTTTATTTTTTATTAAAACATTAATAAACTTATTTAAGAAAACCAAAAAAACCACAATCGAAGGATAAATCACTTCGTAATAATTCATGAACAAGTTACCTTGTAGAAAACATTGTTGAGATTCAACAAGATGATGATCCTAGTGAAAATTAAGCACCTACACTATGTGGGTCCCTCAAGCTATTTTTAGGTGATATGTCTATTTTTAGAATTTGGATCAAAGTCTATTTTTAGCAGTAATATATTTATAGATGGTTGATAAAATTATATGGATCGATGGGAATTTAAGTTTGGAATGCATGTGTGAAGTTGTTTCATGGAATGCATGTCGATTATTGTTAAGCCCTTAACAATAATTAGACAATAAATAATTATCTATTTTCAATGAGCACTTGAAAATAGTTAAATGAAGTGGAAAATCAGTTAGCTAAGTGGATTTCGAGTTGAAGTGGTTGGTTGGTGGACCATGCAGTGGACTTCGTTGTAACTGAGTGAGACAAAGTTGTAACAGAATTGGATGGGTAGTTATGTGAGTTGTTATTTAGTTTAACTCAATTAAGTGAGTTAAACTCAGTTGTGCTAGTTGTAACTAAAGATACACTAGTGAGAGATCTGTGAATTAAATATTAAATTAATTCACATGGAGTGATCTCACATGCAACTGAATAAATACTACTATTAACTACATGCTTTTCAGATCCAGTGGAGACCCAGTTGAGAGATAGGTGAAAGGGCCTGGTTGACTATCAGTTGTGACTATAGTGGTGCATTTAATGCATCTACACACACATTGGAGATTCCAATGAGGATTGCGCAGTCAAGGCAAGGGAAGATCGAATTCATTCAGGGATCTTCATCATCAGGGATTGCACAGTGGAGGCAGGCTATCAGGAGGTAGTAAATTGGTGCATGTGTGACCCAATTTTTGTAGGACAGTGTGAGACGATTGTATATTATACTGAGAGCTCTTGGAGTAGAGTTTTGTATGAGATTGTTTCATGATCCATGATATACATAATATATGATAGTTGGGGTTTTTAGCTTTATGCTTTCTCGGTAAAATATTTTGTGTTATGTGTAATTGATTTTTCTTCATGTGTTTGCAATTGGTGACTAAATTTACACAAAGAATTAATTAGAAGGATTATTTATTTACCAGTGGATATAATTGTTAGATCAGGAGATTCCGATAATACATAACAGTATTGATAAATTTTTACATGGTATTAGAGCATAGAAGATTGCAATATTGAAGTAGTAGCTAAGTTTTGTTGGTGGAAACAATTCAAATTTGCTGTAAGAATTTCTTGTTGCAATAGTTGAGTAAACATCGAAATGGATTTCAATTGTTTTCAGTTAGAGTATGCACTCGAGGGCAGCTCGAATCAAATTCCATGGAAGGATAGGATGGAGGCCGTGCTTGAAGATAATGGCTTGAAGGAGTTCATTGATAGCGATGTTCCTAAGCCCACTTCGGCGGATGCTGCATTACTTGATGCCTGGAAAAAGAAAGTAGCGAAGACGAGAAGGATTTTGTTGGAAGGTGTGAGAGACCATATTGTCTCAAGCCTTCATGGGAAAGCCACTCCATTTACAATGTGGAAGGCTTTGAAAGGTCTTTTCCAAAGCAATAGCGACCATAGGAAATTGGTGCTGAAGGATAAACTCATAAAAATCAAGATGGAGAAGGGCGAAAATATTCCAAAGTATCTCACAAAATTTGTCCAATGTTGGGATGAAATGGGGAGTGTGGGAATCACTATTTCTGATGATGATTTGGTGAGCTTGGTTCTCTTGAGACTTCCTAAGAGTTGGCACAGTTATCAAGACTATGTCAACAGACGAGAAAAATTACCCGATTGGGAACGATTGTGGTCCGATCTAGTGCAGGAGGAGTTCAGGTGGAACACCAGGGATGGTTCTTCACAAAGCATGATGATGAAGAGGATTGTGCTTTGGCTGCCAAAGTAAGGAAAGGGAAGGGGAAGAAATTCCACTCAAAATCCGAGGCTAAATGAAAGAAGCTGGATTTGTCCAAGGTGAAGTGTTTTCACTATCATGAACATGGGCATCTCACCACTAACTGACCACAGAAAAAGAAGAACAAGAAGGTTGTTGGGGCTGCAGCTGGTGAGGCCCTTGCCTCGCAATTTGAACTTGATTTCTCCTTGATCTCATGCTTGGTTTCAAGTGCAATGGGATTGATGTGGTATATTGATGTTGGTGCTTGTGGTATCTTGATAGTGGTGCTTCCTTCCACATGATGGGAAATAAGGAGCTTTTCAGTGACTTGGAGGAGAAAGATCTCCAAATGTATATAGAGATGGGCGACGATGGACGATACAGTACGACCGACATTGTTACCATTACCTTTGAGAGGGAGTCAGGTAAACCGTTTCTATTTAAATATGTTGTGCATGTTCCAGGTCTAAAGAATAACTTGGTCTCAGTCGTGATGTTGGAGGACAGAGGTTATGACGTTGTTTTCAACGATGGAAAAGCTTTCCTATGACATAAAAAACGGGTCAAACCAAGAGGATAGGGATTCGAGTTAAGAATCTCTACAAGCTGGAGGTAGATGGATGCATTGAAATGGTGGGAAAAGAAGAAGAAGTGGTGAGCCGATATGAGGGCGAATTATGGCATAGGAGATTGGGCCATGTTCACCATGGCGCCCTGAAGATTTTGCAACAGATTTATACTGGACTTCCCAAGGGTACACTTGCACAGATAGATCAGTGCAAGGGATGCACTATGGGTAAGTTTTTGAAGACCACCTTTCATGAAAAGGAGAACCGTGCTACAGTGATCTGGAGAGAGTTCACACAGATGTGTGTGGACCATTCTCGGTTGCATCAACAATAAAACAAAGGTATTATGTTATTTTTGTTGATGATTATTCTCGTAGATGCCAGATCTTCTTCATGTTGAAGAAATATCAAAAGTTATCAAAGTTCTGTGAGTTTAAAGCATTGGTGGAGAAAGAGTCAGGGAAGCAAGTGAAGGCTTTGTAGAGTGATAATGGTGGTGAATATATCTTGAACGAATTCATAGACTTCTGTAGCAAATAAGGAATTCTAAGATAACTCATAGCGCCTCATAACCCACAACAAAATGGGGTCACGAAGAGGAAGGATGGAAGGATCGTGGGTGTTGCACGAGCTATGCTGCATGATCAAGGCCTACCAATGCACTTGTGGGCAGAAGCATGCAACACTGCGATTTATGTGCAAAACCGTTGTCCTCATAGAGTACTTGGCATGAGTACACCTGAAGAATCTTTTACTAGTAAGAAAATGGATGTTTCTCACTTTAAGATTTTTGGCTCATCTATTTATTTGCATGTGACCAAGAATGCTAGGAAGAAGCTAGAGCCAATTACTAAAGTTGGGATATTTGTGGTGTACACAGAAACACCCCATAATTATCGTCAGTATTTTCCAAACAGTTGAATGACTGTGGTGTGACGGGATATAAAATTCAATGAGGAGAAAGCCATGAAGTTGTTGCTTGAGAGGTAGCTAGACTTACATGCAGAGGAGGAACTTCTTGTTCCCAAATATGAGTCTGTAGATGTTGATCAGCCACAGGAGGAGGTTCATGGAGTGGAGGAGTCCACTCACACAGAGAAAAACATCAAAACTGGCAGAAGGCATACCACAGAAGCTGAGAGGCTGAAGCTTGATGCGACACAGAATGTAGGATTCCCTACTTCACAGCGTAGATAGAGACGGTCTCTTGACCAATATATTGGATACATGGCTCTCATGAGAAAATGCATTATGACTGAGCCATCTTCCTTTCAGGAAGTAGTGCATGAGACCACATGGGTAGATGCAATGGTGGAGGAGTATGAGTCCATTGTAAAAAACAGTGCTTGGGAAATTGTTCCAAGGCCGGTCAATAAATGAGTGGTAGGTTCACGATGGATCTACAAGGTAAAGCAAGTTGTTGATGGGAGTGTTGAGAAGTATAAGGCAAGATTTGTGGCCTGGGGCTTCTCATGGATCAAGGGGATTGATTATGAAGAAACCTTTGCACCTGTCGCACGGTATTCTTCCATAAGGACCATCCTTTCTCTCTCCATGCAAATGGGTTGGCACATTCATCAGATGGATGTGAAGACTATGTTCCTTAATGGGATCATTGAGGAAGAAGTGTACATTGAACAGCCTGAAGGATTTGAGATCTTTGGCAGCGAGTCGCATGTGTGCAGACTCAAAATAGCACTATAAGGGCTGAAGTAAGCACCCCGTGCTTCGTACACTCAGATTGATAACTATTTCATTGGACTTGGATTCACCAAGAGTGAGGCAGATGCAAACCTATACCAGATTGTGGTGGAAGGTAAGCTTTAAATCATTTTTATTTATGTTTATGATTTAATACTAACTCGTGATGAGTAGTTGATAGACTCATGCAAGGAGGATCTTGCAAAGGAGTTCGAGATGAAGGATATGGGTCTCCTTCACTATTTCCTTGGATTGGAAATATGGAAGCGAGAAGGTGAACTGCTTGTGTCTCAAGGAAAGTATCAAAGGAGATACTCGGTAAGTTTCACATGGAGGGCTACAAACCCATGGATACTCCTCTTCCCAGAAACTAGAGGAAAGAGGATGCTACATCGGTAGAGGTAGTGGATGCTACTGTCTATCAGCAGTTGGTGGGTTCACTCATGTATTTAGTTAATACAAGACTGGACATATGTTATGCGGTGAACTAGCTTAGTCAAGCGATGGTTAAGCCTACCAAGCTCTTTTGGAAGGCGGGCAAACATGTCCTGAGGTATCTCAAGGGCACATCTGAGTATGTCTTATGGTACAGACATACGGATGAGGTGAAGTTGCATGGCTTCACGGATGCAGATTGTGCATGTAGCCCAACGGACAGAAAGAGCACATTAGTAGGGATTTTCAGTATCGAATCTACAACTGTTTCTTGGTACAGCAGGAAACACAGATCTATGGCACTCAGTTCAACGGAAGCAGAATACATGGAATAAAGTCAAGCTACATGTGAGGCTATCTGGATGAGGAAGATCCTAGTCGGTTTGTTTGGTTCTCATTTAGATCCTATAGTGATTCATTGTGATAATCAGAGTTGCATTAAAATCTTGATTAATCCTGTGTTTCATGATAGATATAAGAATATAGATATTTGGTATCATCATATTAGAGATTGTGTGCAGTGGAAGATCATGTTGCTTGTGTACATTCCTATAGAAGATCATGATGCAAATATTCTAACAAAGGCGCTCACTAGGAGGAAATTAAAATACCATAGAGACAGGATCAGGGTGAAGGATAATCCCTTTCTGTTGAGAGGGAGTGTTGAGATTCAACAAGATGATGCTCCTAGTGAAAATTAAGCACCTACACTAGGTGGGGCCCACAGGCTATTTTTAGGTGATATGTCTATTTTTAGAATTTGGATCAAAGTCTATTTTTAGCAGTAATCTATTTATATATGGTTGAGAAAATTATATGGATGGATGGGTGTCTAATTTTGGAATGCATGTGCGAAGCTGTTTCATGGAATGCATGTCTAAAATTAGAATGCATGTCAATTATTGTTAAGCCCTTAACAATAATTAGACAATAAATAATTATCAATTTTCAATGAGCACTTGAAAATAGTTAACTGAAGTGGAAAATCAATTAGCTAAGTGGATTTCGAGTTTAAGTGGTTGGTTGGTGGACCATGCAGTGGAATTCGTTGTAACTGAGTGATACAAAGTTGTAACAGTGTTGGATGTGTAGTTATGTGAGTTGTTATTTAGTTTAACTCAGTTAAGTGAGTTAAGCTCAGTTGTGCTAGTTGTAACTAGTTGTAACTAAAGATACACTAGTTAGAGATCAGTGAATTAAATATTAAATTAATTCACATGGAGTGATCTCACATGAAGCTGAAGAAATACTATTGTTAACTACATGCATGCCAGATCCAGTGGAGACCTAGTTGAGAGATAGGTGAAAGGGCCTGGTTGACTATCAGTTGTGACTATAGTGGTGCATTCAATGCATCTACACACACATTGGAGATGCCAATGAGGATTGCGCAGTCAAGGCAAGGAAAGATCGAATTTATTCAAGGATCTTTATCAGCAGGGATTGCGTAGTGGAGGCAAGCTGTCAGGAGGTAGTAAATTGGTGCATGTGTGAACCAATTTTTGTATGACAGTGTGGGATGATTGTATATTGTATTGAGAGCTCTTGGAGTAGAGTTTTGTATGAGATTTTTTCATGATCCCTGATATACATAATATATGATAGTTGGGGTTTTTAGCTTTATGCTTTCTCGGTAAAAAATTCTGTGTTATGTGCAATTGATTTTTCTTCATGTGTTTGCAATTGGCGATTAAATTTCTGCAAAGAATTGAGTAGAAGGATTTTTTATTTAACAGTGGATATAATTTTTAGATTAGGAGAGTATGGTAATACATAACAGTATTTATAAATTTCTACAAACATTTTAATCATCAAATTCCATCATACCATGTGTAAAAAGATATGGAATCCATCCACGAATTTCTACTCGAAAATACAATGTAAATAATTTTTTATACATGGTAATTATACATGCACTTGAAGTGTGAGTTGTCTTTAATGTGATTTTTTGAAAAGTTTTCTGATTTATTTTTCCGATGTAATTTGTCTAAAATCTCACATGAATTCATTGAAATCACAAGTTTGATGGGTAAAATCTGCACAATCCAAGTTCCCTAAGGGTTTTTTAGGGTGCTAAATCCATATATGCAGTAAAAAAACTAGTTTATGTAACACAAATCAAGATTTCCCCTAAATTATTTCTATTGGATTCTAGCCAGAAAATCCACCAGAAACTCTGAAAAGTCGCATTAAAGACAACTCCCTCGAACTCGCATTTCAATTATCCAACATAGACATGTTTATCCATTGCATGATATTTGTCCTACATTTATTTCTTCAATGCTAAGTACGATTATAAGTACTAATATATTTTTTTGAATGTTTTATTATTTTGTTGGAAAAAAATGTATAGATAATAAAAATCATATTTTCATCAGATTAATTTTTATCTTGTGTTATTAGTCCCTACCTCCTTAGGGACTGTAGCATTCTCCTCGCAGTAAAATTGCATTGATCATGTAATACTTTGTTGTTTTTTGCAATTTTAACCAAATTTTTGAGAATATGATGAATTTTTCTATTTTTACATGAATTCATTTTTTTTTTTCTAATTTCCTAGAAATATTATTTCTAATTTTTGATTGCCCTAGAAACTTCCATGGGACGTAGTTCCCCTGGTGGAGAGCATTTTATTTTTGGTATTTTTCTGTGTTTGACAATTGATTAAAAAATAAAAAAACTAATTTCTTGAGTGGCCATTTCATCGGTGAGTGCTATGACACTAAAACTGACATTGACATTGTTTTGGTACCCCTCTTACACATGATGACATGACTAATGCAGATGTAGGTCCTTTTTATGGGTGGGGGAGGGGTGGTGGGGGACTACACAAGTCATTGTATGAATATAATTTTACAAATTTCTCGATCGTATATCGTATGAATGTTTATGAAGAATGAGGTATGTGCAGGAGATGGGAAATGCTATTATGTTTTGTTGCACAGAGTTTTTACTGTGTAGAGTACAAAGCATGTGTGGGAGAGAAGTTCCATCGAAATTTTGAATTTAGAGCTATGAATTTTTGCAAAATGATTAATATTGTTAATTTCCATTGATTTTCCTAGGCCATGCAACCTTGATATTCCTTATTCTATCAACATCAGGCAACCCTTGTTGATCTCTTTATAGTTCGTATAGTGAATGAAGCTTCTCACTAAAAGTGGATAGATAATTGTATATGAAGCGTGTGTAGAGGTGATTGTGCGAAGGAAGCTTGTATAGAGGTGGATGTGTGGAAGAATCATGTGGTTGTTTGGAGGTGTTTGTGTGAAGGAAGCATGCATCAAAGAAGCGTGTGTGGGGTACGAAGTATGTGTACTAGGAGAGAAATTTCATAGAGATTTTATTTTAGAACTATGAATATTTGTGGAGGACAAGGTGTGTTTGAGAGAAAATAATCATTAATGTTGTTAATTTTCATTGTGTAGGGTTTTTATTGTGGGTTGTACTGGAGAATGGTTGGTGGATAACAGAATTTTGTATTTCTACTTCTTTTCCATATGCAGTAACGCAAAACCACTTGCACACAACTAGTTGCATACTCTATAACCCTTTACAAATACTCATTAAAAATTGAATATTGTAACTTTCATGACTTACAATATAATAATTAACATGGATTTCACACAAGAAAAAAATTCCTACAACAAAACAAGTTTCTATCTTTAGTAGGAACTTTTTAAATAGTTATTTGATTTAAGTAAGAAAATTGTATATGCCTATAAGAAGATTACTTACAAAAAAATAGTTTACACTTGATCATTGAAAAATGAAATATGGAGTTTCTTGACAATACTTCAAGTAACGTGAGTGCTTTGACAATGTGTTATTTCTCTTAACAAGACATTTCATTTGCAGAGCTTTTAATATGTTGAGATTTTATATTGGAAACTTTATTCGGTATGGATGAAATTAAGATGGGGTTTTTTTTGGGAGAATAGGGGTGCATAGAGAATTTAATGTTAAAATATTGTTATATTTTGTTATGCATATATTTCACCGTGTGGAGTACAAAGTATGTGTGGGAGAGAAATTATGTACAACTTTGATTTTAGAACTATGAATCTTCTTGGAGGACGAGATATATGTGAGAGAAGATAATCATTAATGTTTTTGGAAACCTGTAATCACTAATTGCGGGGTGGGGGGGGGGGTGAATCAATAGTGTGATTTCTTAATAATTTTAACCAATTTAAAATTTAACTGAATCGCCCACCCTAATTAGAAGAAACTTATTAAACATTTGAAGATCTATGCATAAATAATAAGCATCAAGTAAACCATATGAGAAACATAACCATGAACATAAGCGCAATAAATTATCAACACATGAGACACAAGTATTTCTGGTGGAAAACCTTTTACCAGGAAAAAAAAACCTTTGTTGCTACTACACTACTCTGATTCTTCTATTAAGCAAATATTGTCTTGTACATAGATGAATAACTCCCATCAGTCAAGAGACTCAACCTAATATAGTATAGGCCAACACCCATCAGCCTTGAGACATGATTTTACTGATCGAATTGAAAGAGTATGTTCTCAGATGGATATATATACTTCCATCCACTAAAGGCCACCACAATCAATGATCCTCACCTAAATCCGATTGGATTATCCAACTACGATTGGATGGAGACACTGTTCCTTTTGCTAAAGCTTCGAAATAATTGCCCTCACACTCATGAAGTCACTTATCCTCTCCACTATGTGGACCATGTTTCATCTACTTTAAAAATGGATCCAGGACTTGTCTGCTCAAATTGGTTTAGCTTTGGAATACGATCTCCAGCAGTAAGACACCATCAATAAATCAATAAAAAACACCACAAATAACATGCTCTCAACTCCAGCAAATAGTGGCACAAATGCAACCATCAATAATACAATCATTTAGTAGCATACACTCTACTACATATCCTCCAAATAAAATCAACTACAGTAGCCATGAATCTGATTTGAAAACTAATTATTTGCTTCAAAATTATGCTACAACATTTCTATTTGCACAACTACCCAATGTAAATCTTCTCTCAACTAGATCTAAAGCAGTCTCTCTATGCATCCTTCACTCATTCACTCTCACACTGAATACATCTCCAATTTGAAGAATATGAAACATTAGGGGTGAATTTCACCTTTGGAATGGGATCAAGAGTACACAAAGTTGATGAAGTCAACCCATTATCATCAAAATTTGTGCACTTAACATGTTCACACCAACTGGAGTACTTAATCAACCATTTTCAATATTTACTAATTAATATAGAAGCCTATAGGAATTTCCAAGTCAAATTACACCCGATGTGTGCGAGGAATCCATAGAATATTTCGTGAAAAGGTTAAACCACATGCATAATTGTGGCTAGTATTTGCTACGACCGTAAGGATAATCCTATCTCCATGCAGTTGGAGCCCTTCAACCACATGTGTAGGATTAGCTCTATATGGTTGGGGAAAAACATAAGTAAAATCATTATAAAATCAGCCCATAACCTATGACACACATTTGGTTACCTTAATCAGCATCTGAACTCACCTCCAAACCTCTGTTACAAACTTTTACACCTCTTCAAATGGAAAAAAATGTCTCCAAGTTACAATGTTAAATTTTACCTAAGGGCTAACAAAAAAGGGTTTGCATGACTGCCAACAAGTCTTATACTCTCCAAAAACATATGTACAAGTTGAAATGCATGTGTACATCATTGTAGCATCTATTCAACATCAATCACATCAATGCCATCATCTGACCATCATGAGTCTGACATCATAAAATTTACATCAATGGCAACGCAACCATCTCAATGTCAACTCAAATAGTTGCAACCATGCCACAAGGAAGGCATCCAAACATCAACTAGACTACATAGGGTTTACATCAATGCCAACATGAGCTAGCTACCATCATGAACAAATTCCAACATTGACTAGCTAGAACCATGCACACCATAGTTCCAACGATATACCCCTTTGGAATTGATGGCAACCATATACAAACTCGACACCAATATCCTCTATCACTCTCTCTTTCATATCAATGGAAAAGGGTCAACTCCATCTGATAAGGAAGCAGGAAATGAATCACAAACACTGGAGCATCTAATTTCCAAATGGCTGAAATATGATGCATGTCAACCAATGACCATACTTAGCAGCAAGAAACACATGAACCAAGCAACATCAGAGCAACATGTCACCAACCATACATGCCTTGACATAAGTAGCATCAAACATCATACAACCCAATCAACCTCTAGCAACAGAAACAATATGCCAACATGAGGCAACCATAAGAAAGATCAATCACAATATGCACATGAGGCAAAAACCCAATTATCCATAGAAACCACATAGAAACAACATCAATGGCCATCTTCAACCTCTCTTCCCATATAATGATGTAAAACCTCAATTAACATAACATGAGGCACATCATAACACCTCGAAGCTGATCATAATGCCAACAATGTATGGCTGAAGTAACAAGAGAAATATTACTCCCCTTGAACACATGCCATCTCCAAGTTGTAGTGACCACTTCCACTGCAACATTTGCTTTCTTACTAAGAAAGAAGCACCATATGTACTAATAATACACATAAACATGAAATAAATGACATATATATTGATAAATAGATGGTTGTATTACTAACATGATACCTCATACATGACCAATATATGACCTCATGACTCATGACTAGAAAACCCATGAAAAACATAGTACAAGTACATAGTGTCATGAGAATTTTATGATGGATTTTACAATGAATTATATTGTTTCCATCATCATCTCCTATGGACCAATTGTTGAAATTTACGATAAGAAATAGTGAAATTGGTATCCAGAAACAACATCCATAAAATGGCATCCAGAAATGGCTACCATGGAGGCTTTTTCATTTAATTATTTCTTAATTAAATTAGAAGAAATGTGTGTCAAATTTATTTATCCCTTAAATAAATTGGACAATAAATTGTAATATTATCTCATAATCACTTGTAATAGTTAACTGAGTGTGATAAACTCAGTTAGCTCATGAAATTTGAGTTGAGGGTGGTTGGTGAGGCATGTAGAGTGATTCTTTTTGTTTTAGAGTCTAAGTTGCAGTTAGTGTATTAGTTTAATGCATGAGAAATCAGTTAACTCAATTAATTGAGTTAAAATTAGTTTAACTAGTTGTAACTGATTGTTGCACTAGTGAGAGGTCAAGTGAATTAAATCAGATTTAATTCACATGCAGTGACCTTTCAAGTGACTGGTGATTTACTATTAATAGCTGCATGCATGTCAGTTCTGATGAAGACCCATTTGAGATAGAGGTTAAAGGGAAGTTATCTATCAGTTGTATTTATAGCAAATTTCTCGATGCAATTATATACACCATAGGATTCCCATGATGTATTGCACGATCAAGGAAGGCTAATTATCCTATTTAATAGGGATTAATTTCCTAGGGATTGCACAAGCAAGGAAAGCTAAGTAGAGGCTGAGAATCGGCTAAGTACCGACCCAATTTTGTCCAAATCAGTGTGAGATAGTCAGGATAGTGCAAAACACTCTTGTGAGAAGAGTGCATTGTATTTTTTCATGATTCCTTGCTTCATTATACAATAGAGATAGAGGGGTTTTGATCAGAAATCTTTCCCTGTGAAAAAATATCTGTGTTGTGGATTGATTTTCTTTCTCTTACTTGGTGTGATTGTGCGATTGTGTTTATTTTCCACAAAATTAATTGTAGAAGGATTCATATATTGATTGAGTATATTGCATGATCAGATTGAATCCATTGGTGTAAATATTGTTTGTATAATTTCTACATGGCGTCAGAGCACCAAGAATCACAGTAGTGGAGAAGAAATTAAGTTTGTGTTGAACAGAATTCAAGCTTGAAGATACTTTCTTTGAGGCGACAAGCGGATCAAGATGGCTTTCAATGGAATAGGATTGGAATATGCGCTTGAGGAAAGTTATAATTATATGGCATGGAAAGACAAAATGGAGGTATTTCTGGAGGAAAATGGGTTGAAATAATTCATTGATAATGATATTCCCAAGCCTGTAGCAGCAGATGTCGCTCTTCTTGATTCTTGGAAAAAGAAGGTAGCAAGGGTGAGGACGATATTATTCGAGGGAGTTCGAGATCACATTGTCTCGAGTCTCCATGGCAAGGCGACTCCATATGCTATGTGGAAGGCCTTGAAATATCTGTTTCAGAACAACAACGACCAAAGGAAGTTGGTGTTGAAAGATAAGCTCAGGAAAATCAAGAAGGAGGAGGGTGAGACGGTACCAACATACTTGGCGAAGTTCACTCAATGTGGAGATGAGCTTGGAAGTGTTGGTGTGACGGTAGTGGATGATGACTTGGTGAGCCTAGCATAGTTACCATGAATCGGTGAATGGGAGGGAGAAGTTACCAGATTGGGAGTGACTTTGGTTGGATTTGGTACAAGAAGAATTCAAGCGGAATATCAGGGATGGATCTTCATCCAAGACCAATAATGAGGAAGCTTGTGCCTTGGAAGGTAAGGCAAAGAAGGCCAAATGAAAGAAATCCCAAGGTGAACTGGGAAAGAAATACATGTCCAAGATTAGATGTTTTCACTGTCACGAGCTTGGGCACTATGCTTCGAATTTTCCACAGAAGAATGCAAGCAAGAAGGAGCCTACCATTGCAGCGGGTGAAGCATTGGCTTCACAGTTAGAGCTTGATTTTACTCTCATTGCATGTAGGGCCAGTAGTGTAATGGGATGCATGCGGTATCTAGACATTGGTGCCTCGTTCCACATGATAGGGAATAGATATATCTTTAGTGACTTGGAGGAGAAGGACCTCAAGCAGAGCATAGAGTTTGGAGATGATGGGAGGTATAGTGCAACCGATATAGGTGTAGTTACCTTTTAGAGGGAGAATGGATCCTATATCATACTAGAAAATGTTTTGTATGTTCCAGGCCTAAAGAATAATCTTGTCTCTGTAGCAGTATTGGAAGACCGTGGTTATGAAGTGATGTTTAGAAAAGGAATTTTTTTCCTTAAACACATAACCATGGGACAGGTGAAGCAGATCGGTTCAAGAGCCAAGAACCTGTATGCTCTTGAGGTTGAGGATGCATGCAAGGCTTTGAGGAGAAAATAAGTGGTTAATGACTTGGTGGCTGAGAGGGAGAAATTATCTCTCAACATGCAGCCTCAGAAGTAGTCTCATAAGTTTGTGGAGAAGCCACAATTGAAGAAGCAGGGAGGAGACCGAGTGGAAGATTCCACTCAAGAAAATACCTCCAGGAGGGGGAAATTTCGAGCAAGAAGGGAAGAGGGAGTACATGAAGCTATACCTCCAGGTGTGAGGTGGAGCGATGTGTAGAATTAATACCAATAATAAATTTGGGTAGGATTCAATGAGATGGTGTGTCTCATGGATTGAACTTGCTACGAGGAGCTCGTAGTACAACAGTAGTAGGAAGGATTGGTTAGATTGATGCAGTTATATGTGAGGAAGACAAAAGTCAGAGTGACAAGTGTCAGATACTGGAGCGTAGATCAAAGTTGGTAGCAGTGCAGAGTGCATGGATCCAGATGTCAGCAGCGTAGAGAGTCCAGTAGACATGTGCAGTAGGATCCAACAGTCAAAATAATTTGATGACAAATGTTTTATATTGATTCAGTTGTTTGAAGGCTATTAAGTTTCAGAAGTGTTGCATGCAGAACAGTCCAAAGATACCGGATCAAGATAGATTGATTGCTTTCTTGTCGATAGGGAGTGTTGAAATTTGCAACAAGAAACAGTGAAATTGGCATCTAGAAAAAACATTCATAAAATGGCATCCAGAAATGGCTACCATGGAGGCTTTTTTATTTAATTATTTCTTAATTAAATTAGAAGAAATTTGTGTCAAATTTATTTATCCCTTAAATCAATAAATTGTAATCTTGTCTCATAATCACTTGTAGTAGTTAACTGAGTGTGATAGACTTAGTTAGCTCATGAAATTCGATTTGAGGGTGGTTGGTGAGGCATGTAGAGTGATTCTATTTGTTTTAGAGTCCAAGTTACAATTAGTGTATTAGTTTAATGCATGAGAAATCAATTAACTCAATTAATTGAGTTAAAATCAGTTTAACTAGTTGTAACTGATTGCTACACTAGTGAGGTCAAATGAATTAAATCAGATTTAATTCACATGTAGTGATGTGTCAAGTGACTGATGATTTACTATTAATAGCTACATGCATCTCAATTCCGAGGAAAACCCAGTTGAGACAGAGGCTAAAGGGAAGTTATCTATCAGTTGTATTCATAGAAAATTGCTCGGGTACAATTACATACACCATAGGATGCCCACGATGTATTGTGCGGTCAAGGAAGCCTAATTATCCTATTTAATAATGATTAATTTCCTAGGGATTGCGTAGACAAGGCAGGCTAAGAAGGTGCTAAGAATTGGCTAAGTACTAGCCTAATTTTTTCCAGATCAGTGTGAGATAGTCAGGATAGTTCAAAACACTCTTGTGAGAAGAGTGCATTGTATTGTTTCATGATTCCTTGGTTCCATATATGATAGAGATAGAGGGATTTTAAGCAGCAAGCTTTCCCCAGGAAAAAATATCAGTGTTGTGGATTGATTTTCTTTCTTTTAATTGTTGTGATTGTGCGATCGTGTTTATTTTCCGCAAAATTAATTGTAGAAGGATTCAGTATCTTGCTCTAGTATATTGCATGATCAGATTGAATCCATTGGTATACATATTGTTTGTATAATTTCTACACCAATGACTGTAAAATATAACAAACATGTATGTTACAATGCCATTAGCCCATACAGGGGGGTGAAAAATAACTACACGAAATTCCTCTAAAACATGCCTACTAACATAATGATCTGAAAATGGGCAAATTTGTTATTGCTATGCAAGCTCCCTCATCACCATTAAAAATGTGTTTAAGGATCGTCTCATTTATCCATTTGTGAAGTGGTTTATGTGTTTAGTTTCATGTGCCCTTGAATATAAAATTATGAGTTAATTAACAATTAAAAAATAATTTATAGAAAATGAAATACAGAAATATAACTCAGAACAATCACATAACACAATGGATGATGATTGAGTTCACCCCTCCTGGGATACATCTCCATGGACCTGCTTTAACTAGCTAAGCCCTCTTGGGATTATGAGTTAAAAGTCTGATTACAAGCATATGTGATGCTCCAATGGATTTTATGACTGTTCCATTGGCTTCAGAATACATGAAACCCAAAATATGACTATTCAACCACTGAATTTGGTTACCATCTCCTCTAGGCTTGACCACCATCCCCGGTGGCCATGGGCTTGTTTAATATCCAAAGTAAAAAAATCACCTTCAGATGTGCTCCAACACCTCTATAAATTGTACCATTGTGTTCATAGCATCAAATACATCAAAAATTTACTATTCACTCACTGAAATTTCCCTTCAGCAACTCTGGGTATGGCCTTCCCTCCTGGTGGCCCTAGGCTTCAAAATTCTTCAATGTGCGAAAAACACCTATAGATGAGCTCCATTTCCTCTGAATGTTGATCCAATGGATTCAGAGCATGCTAATCTGCTAATAATGACTATCTATGAGAAAACATTGGACGAAAATTGACCAAGATAGGACTCATTAAAGTTTCCCCTAGATTCTGCCTCTAAATCTGGAAAAATGCTAGTTACCTCCACCAAATCTGGAAGTTCCACTAAATTTGGGAACCTACTAAAAATTTTCCAATTGATAACTAAAGATTAATTAAAATATAAGCATTCTTAGTGCGCAATAATCCGCACTTAACTAGGTGCATAAGATTGAGACACTTGTCATGTTTTCATTGGAAGGAGGGATAGCCCACTCCATTCCTGCCCTCCAAAGACCACATCAAATTTAAATAAAACCGCTACGAAAAAAATTTAAAATTGTATGCTTGTGATGCATTGGTAGAAGGTTTGAGTGTTTGGGGAGAGATCACGGATTCAAACCCCGACCTTCACCGCTCCTTCCATGTTTTTGGCAACATTTAATTAACCTATGAATATTACGCTCATAACATATGCCATCCGCCATTTAATTTTTAAGCTCAACATTAATATAAACTAATTCACTTGGCATTAAAATGCTGCACCATTTGGATTGCCCAAGTTTTAACATATGCCACCATTAAATCATTTAATATGTCTCCAACTATACGTTTGAAATTAAAGGTATGTGAATGTATATTCAAATGTCACCAAAATATAAACCAATGGACTCAAGCATTAAAATGATCCACCATTTGGATTGCCCAAGTTTTAACATATGCCACCATTATATTCAAATGTCACCAAAATATAAACCAACGGACTTGGCATTAAAATGATCCACCATTTGGATTGCCCAAGTTTTAACATATCACCACCATTAAATCATTTTAATATGCCTCCAACTATACATTTTTAAATTAAAGGTATGCCCGGTATACCACAAAATATATATATAGAGATAAAGCTGATTTAATGTTTGGAATTTGTAATATGTGAAATTAATATTTAATATAAGTTTGGATTAATTATTAATATTAATATATAGGTATATAATAATATAATATATGATTAATTATATATATATATATATATATATATATATATATATATATATATATATATATATATATATATAAATCCAACATTAATTAAAAAAAAAAACCCAACTATACAAATTTATAACTCAAATCTAATTTTGGAGGATATTGGGCAATTTTACCTTCAAAAACCAAACTGCTGAATCTCACAGTGACACTTGTCACAGTCTCATTAGACATAAAACTGAAGAATATTCTTTGCATGTTGACTAGAATGCCATGTCATCAGCTGTATCTGTTCTACAATATTTTAAAAAAAAGTCCCTATTCTGAACGATGATCAGCATACCATAACTCCTTCATCCGAATTTGGTTTTCAACAAAATGAGTTGCGTTGGATTCCTTGCGATGGGCTAGTCACTTTCATTCTATTTTGGTGTAATTTTGAGCACTTTCATTTTTGAGCTAATTTTTTCGCCTAATCCATATTCTGATCACTCCTTCCCACTGACATGATTTTGGACCCCAAAAGATGGTTATCTCATGAGTGCTAAACACTCTTATGTTTCCCAAGTTCTATCATCATGATTCTACTTGGAGAAATCACTATGACAACCACTTGGTCACTAACATGCCTTGCCTTGCCTTGCAAATGGCTTGGCTCTTCAACCATTGTTCTCATTTTGTTGCTGACCCAATACAACACTTGCTAGTTGCTTGCTGATATAACACTTTTGTTGTACCAAATTGATTCCTCAGTGCCTTCCCACTCTATGGTTCCAAATTCCACATCTAGAAGAATGCATTCACCATCTCCTTCTCTTCTTGGAGTCAATACATAAAATGTCTACAATGGATGCAAAATTTTTTGACATCTTGTCACAAACACACATGCAACAAACATAGGTTGACAACATATCCTCTTTCTCCTTCAAAGCAACAAATTCCACATCATGTTAACATCACCATATACTCTCACATCTTGGTGTCATACTTATCGACCAAACACAAGTCGACAAAAACATGCCTCTTCAAACAACTGACTCTCAAGTCAAGCATAAGCATGTGTAAACAAAATGAATTTCACATCTAATGAAACACTTTGTCAACATCTCCTTTTCATCTTTGGAGATAAAATGAACTTTTCCAAGTATATATGACATGCATGCAACACACAATCGACCAACACATGTCGATAATCATGTATGTGCAAATGATCAACACTATCAAGTTGACAACATACATGTTAAACAAAGAAATCGACCAACACATGCCAATTACTCATGCATGTTCAAGCACAATGAAATCATCAAAATTCCACTGTTCATATACAAAAAATATCATGCATATTTACAATTCTTCAACTCTCTCACAAGTACAATCATAACTACAAAAGCTCCATTTATATGTACATGTAATTAAAGCTAAAATGAACAAATTTTGTTGCAATAAAGTGAGTCAACATACTACACTTTTAATCACCTTCTTGGTGTGTACATGAAACATGCATTCCATTGGAAAATAAATGCATCAACATCAAAAGGCATGCAAAGCCTTAATTGGATAAGAAATCTAACCATTTCTTACCAAACCATTCAATGGCTCTTCTTTCAGTTGCACATCATCATCATGCGAATCATCATGACCCACATCAATTATGGAATCTTCTTTTTCATTCTTGCCATTATCTTTCTACACCTTCTTCAAATATCGTGGATGACTTTCTGGATACAAATTCCAACACTTGTCTACAAGATGACCTTGCTTATGGCAATGAGTGCAAAACAATTGCCTCTTATTTTCAACATAATCTTCTTTGTCTTTGGCTTTCTGCCTCCTTTTCTTTAAAAGTTTCCTGTGCATGGCTATCTTCTTCCAACACCTTGAAACATTATGGTTATCCAAACCACAAAAGGAACATGCAATTTTTCTCCAAATCTTATGTGAGAGTTTTCCATGTTTATCATAATGAAAAGCAACTTGATTAAAAATGGATTCATACCTTGAATGTTCACCTTTATTTCTTTCTTGAGGAGGTGAATTTGATGAGGTAATAGCTCTCTTCGGAATGCCAACAATGACTTCAATGAACTTAGAGATTTCAACATCCTCTTTTTTTTCCATTCTCATTAGCTGCATGCTTATGAACACCTTTTTGCAAAGTGGGTGTAAAATTTTTGCATTCCTCATGAACACTATATTCATAAGCTTGAGGTAGTGAACCTGAAATTAAATTCCTTCTTGGAACACCTTCATGTGTGTCCTTGGATTTAGACTTTTCTCCATCATGTTGTCCATAACCAAGATCTAAATACTAAGGCCTTTCCTCAACAACAATTGGATCAACTATGCCTTGTGCATGTTTGCTTAATCCTTTACCTTCATAGCCCATCGTCATCAATAATTTGGACCCTAGTCCTCTAGTGTGTCTTTCAAAAGAACCTACACATTCATTTTGAGAGAAAATTGAAGATAAACTTGAATTTGATACCTCTTTTTCAAGCACATGTTTGGCTAAGGCTTCCTTAGCAATATGGAGTTGAGTCTCCATCTCATGCATCCTTGCTAAGTTTTCATTCAAAATATGGAACCAAGTCTCCATCTCATGCATCTTTCCAAGAAGCTCTTGCTTCTCCTACTTCATGGAAGTCAACAGCTCTTGAAGTTTAACACTCTCCCTCTTATCTTCATACTTCTCTTGCATCCTATTAGTCATGATGTAGAGTTTCTACAACAACTCTTTATAAAAGAGTTTAGTTAGGGAAGATTTAATAGAAACACTACTTAATGAAGTTTCCATCACAAATGCAATGCAAACAATTCAAGATTAAACTTCGTACACAAGATTAAATTCTGATTGCACAATTCAACAACCAATAACTATAGAACCAATAGAAGAATTAGCTATCCTTGGCTAAGATGAGATAAATTTTTCTCTAATACCAAATTTATCTGAATATGGGAAAACTTGTTATTGCTATGCAAGCTCCCTCATCAACATTAAAAATGTGTTTAAGGATCGTCTCATTTATCCATTTGCGAAGGGGTTTATGTGTGTAGTTTCATGTGCTCTTGAAGATAAAATTATGAGTTAATTAACAATTAAACACTCATTTACAAAAATTTTTTTTACAGAAATATAACTAACAACAATCACATAACATAATGGATTATGATGGAGTTTACCCCTCCTGGGCTACATCTCCATGGATCTGCTTTAACTAGCTTAACTAGTTAGGTCCTCTTGGGAATATGAGTCAAAAGTATGATTACAAGAATTTGTGATGCTCCAATGGATTTGATAAGTATTCCATTGGCTTTAGAAGACATGAAAAACTCAAAAATGAATATTCAGTCATTGAATTTGGTTACCAAATCCTCTAGGCTTGATCTCCATCCCCGGTGGCCATGGGCTTGTTTCATATCCAAAGTGAAAAAGTCACCTTAATATGTGCTCCAACACCTTTATAAATTGTACCACTATGTTTAGAGCATCAAATACATCAAAAATTGACTATTGAATCATTGAAATTGGTCTTCAGCAACTCTGGGAATGGCCTTCCCTCCTGGTGGCCCTAAGCTTCAAAGTTCTTCAATGTGCCAAAATCACCTGTATATTAGCTCCATTGCCTCTGAAAGTTATTCCAATGGATTCATAGCATGCCAATATGCTAAGAATGACTATATTTGAGAAAAAATTGGTCGTAAATTGACCAAGATAGGCCTCATTAAAGTTTCCCCTAGATTTTGCCTCTAAATCTAGAAAAATGCCAGTTAGCTCCACCAAATCTGGAAGTTCCGCTAAATTTGAGGAATCCGCTAAAAATCTGCCAACTGTTAATAGGGGATTAATTAAAATATAAGCATTCTTAGTGCTCAATGAGCCACACTTAGCTGGGTGCTTAAGATTGAGACACTTATTGTGTTTTGATTAGGATGAGGGCTAGCCTACTCCATTCCCACCCTTTGAAGTCCGCACCACCTTTAAATACATCCTCCGTGAAATGTAATTCAAGTTTGGTGCTTGTGACATGTTGGTATAAGGTTTGAGTGTTTGGGAGGAGGTCACTGGTTCAAACCCCGACCTTTTCCTCCTCCATCCACATTTTTGGCAACATTTAATTAACATTTTAATATTGTGCTCATAACATACGGTCACTGGTAAGAACCCCAACCTCTACCTCCTCCGTCCACATTTTTGGCAACATTTAATTAACCTTTGAATATTGTACTCATAACATACACCATCCACCATTTAATTTCTAGCCTCCGCATTAATATAAACCAATGGACTTGGCATTAAAATGCTCCACCATTTGGATTGCCCAAGGTTTAACATATGCCACCATTAAATAATTTAATATGCTTCCAACTATATTTGAAATTAAAGGTATTCCAATGTATATTCAAATACCACCAATATATATATATATATATAAAAAGCAGATTTAATGTTTGGAATTTGTAATATGTGAAATTAATATTTAATATAAGTTTGGATATATATATATATATATATATATATATATATATATATATATATGATTAATTAAAACCATATCTATATATATATATAATTCAATCCAATCTTAATTAAAAAAAAAATTCCAACCATACAAATTCATAATCCAAATCCAACTTTGAAGGACATTAAGCAATTTTACCTTCACAAACCAAATTGGAAAATCCTGCAGTGACACTTGTCATAGTGCCATTGGACATAAAAACTAAAGAATATTCTTTGCATGCTGACTGGATTGCCATGTCATCAACTGTACCTTTTCTGCAATATTTTAAAAAAAAAATTCTTGTTCTAAACGACGATCAACATACCATAACTGCTTCATCCGAACTCGGTTTTTAGCGAAACGAGTTGTGTTGGATTCCTTGTGATGGCCCAATGGCTTTCATTCTAATTTGGTGAAATTATAAGAAATTTCATTTTTAAGCTAATGTTTACCCTTAATCCAGATTCTGATCACATAATGACTCAATATATTGATGACTGGACCCTCTACCAACATAAAATGATGAATCAATGATAAATACATGGTTGTAATAAACTGAACATAATATCCCATTCATGACTAGTCCATGTTATGAAACCAACTCACAAAATAGAAGAAAAGATAGATCAATGCCGTAGAAATCATCCTCTTCGAGGGGGAAACCTCCTTTACATTACATAAATGAAAAATTCTTGGATGATACAAATGAAAAAACATCCTTTTTATATATAGGAATCCATGGGGTCACAATATAATCGTAGCTGACCTAGCAATAATAATGTAAGGGCACAATACTAATAATATGGGACTACAGGGGTACAACAATAATAATAAGGGGGCTACACTAACAACAATAAGGGACTACACTAGTAATATAGGGCCCTAACATGCACCTCTCCTTCAAAAATGCATTTTCCTCAATGCTTGAGTAGTTCTGGATGCTTCTGTATAAAATTATCATCCTCCCATATGGAATCTTCAGTGGGTAAGTTCTTTCACTTTATGAGATACTCTGAAATTAATCAATTTCTTAATTGTCGAGTTCTTGTTTCCGTGACTGATTCAGATTCCAAAATGACTTTTCTTTCCTCATCAAGTTCTAGTAACATTGTTTGATCCAGAATTTTGTCACCTATAACCTTCTTGAAGCATGAAACATAGAAAACTGGGTGCACTCGAGAAGATGCAAGAAGCTCCAATTTGTATGTCATAGTACCAATATTTTGCAGCACCTTGTAAGGAACATAGAGCTTTGGCGATAATTTATTCTCCTTCTTAGCTTGCTTGAGGGAAATTTGTTTGTATGGTTTTAGCTGTAAAAATACCTAGTCGCCTACATCAAAACTTCTCTCGTAGCGATGTTGATTTTCCTGTTGTCTCATTTGATTTTGTGCCAAATTTAGGTTATCCTTTAAGAGTTGGAGAACTTGTTGTTGATGCTCGATGTGATCTTCCACTGCTTGAACCTTATAATTTTCTCTTAAATATGATGTGACGGATCGCGGATGATATCCATAAAGTGTCATAAATGGAGTCATTTTTGCTGAAGTGTGGAAGGATGTGTTATACCACCATTCAGCTAGAGGTAACCAATTGACCCATTGGGTTTGTTTATCAGATACAAATAAACAAAGATATCCTTCCAAAAATTTGTTCACTATCTCAGTTTGCCCATCGGATTGAGGATGATAAGATGAGCTATGAGCTACTTGAGTACCCAAACAAGAAAATAATTCTGTTTAAAAATTTCCAGTGAAAATGGATCTCTATCGCTTACAATAATCTTTGGGTTTCCATGTAGATTTTGAATTTTTCCCATAAATCCAGTAGCAACTGTACTCACTTTAAATGGATGAGATAATGCACAAAAGTGTGCATACTTGGTAAGCCTATCAACTACCACCATGATGACACTTTTTCCTTTGGACTTAGGTAAACCTGTGATAAAATCCATTGAAACCTCCTCCCAACGTTGATTTGGAAAGGATAAAGGTTGTAGCAGACCCGAGGTCTTAATTGTCTCAACTTTATTTTGCTGGCAAACCAAACATTCTGCCACAAACTTTTGTATATCAGATTTAATGCCATCACAAAAAAATCTTTCTTGACCCTATGGTAAGTTTTTTAAAATCTCGAGTGTCCTACTAAGTGAGAGGTGTGAAATTCCAACATAATCTTTTGTTTTAGTTAGGAATTCTTACAAACATATAAACGATATTTGTACCATAAGGAATCCTTTTTCCAACTAAATGTATCAGATGTACTGGGATCTTGCTGCAACTTTTGAATGAGTGTCCATACTTCTTCTTCATTCTTCCATCCCTCCCTTGCTTCGATTATCCAATCTGGTTGGATAATATAAATGGAACAAAGCAATTCTTCCACATCCTCATCCTTTCTTGAGAGTGCATCTGTAACAACATTTAGATTCCCTTTTTTGTAGATGTTTTCAAAGTCATAACCCAACATCTTTGTAACCCATTTTTGTTTCTCTTTTGAAGATAGCCTTTGTTCCAAAAAGTATTTAAGAATATCATGATCAGTTTATACCTTGAAGTGTCTTCCCATTAGGTAAGATCGCCATTTCTTTAGTGCGTGTAGTATTGCCAAAATTTCCTTCTCATAAATACCTTTTTGTAAATACTTTCCTTTGATTGGATGACTTTTAAAATCAATGGGTCTTTCTTCTTTTATTAAACATCAACAATTTCATTTTCTAAGGCATCACATTCCACAATAAAGGTTTTGTGAAGTCCGACATAGCTAAGACTGGTGCTTGGCACATTGCTTCTTTAAGATGTTCAAAGGCCTTAGTTGCTTTAGGAGTCCATGATAATGCATCTTTCTTCAATAATGTTGTTAGAGGTGCTGCTATGTTCCCATAATTATTAACAAACTTGTGACAATACCTTTTTAACCCAAGAAATCCTCGCAACTCCTTTATGGTTGTGGAGAATTTCCATTCCTTAATGGCTTTAATTTTGTTAGGGTCTACCTTAACACCCTCTTGAGATACAATATGACCTATATATTCCACCACTTGTACTCCAAAGAAATATTTGGAGGTTTTTTCATATAATTGTTTCTCCTCCAATAGTTTGAGCATGTCAACATGTTGAACATGATCCTTCCAAGACCTACTGTAGATTAGTATATCATCAAAAAATACGAACAAAAAATTTCTAAGGAAGGGTTTGAAAATGGAATTCATCAACCCTTGAAATGTAGAAGGTGCATTGGTAAGGCCAAAAGGCATGACCAAAAATTCATAGTGACACTCATGAGTTTGACATGCTTTTTTTAGAATGTATTCAATATTCATTCTAATTTGATGATATCCTGAGTGAAGATCCAAATTGGTGAAATAAATTGCTCCATGTAATTCATCAATCATAGGAATGGGAAATTTATCTTTAATAGTGAGCTTATTGAGCTCCCTATAATTCAGACACATGTGCCATGATCGATCCTTCTTGTGCACCAATATTATTGGAGCATAAAAAGAACTTTGACTATGTTGAATTATACCAGCCTCTAGCATTTCTGGAATCATACGTTCAATTTCGCTCTTTTGGACATAAGGATATTTGTAAGGCCTGATGTTTGGAGGAACACTTCTTGGAATCAAATGAATAGCATGATAATGATCATGAGTAGGTGGGAGTCCTTTGGGAGTTTCAAACACCTTGGAATGATTGTCCAAGACTTTATGGAAATATGGAGATATAGATGATTTTGATGTTGGAACTTATAGTGAGCATAATTATGCAATGACACCTCATTGTTATTTATTTAGAAGCTTTTTAATGACATTAGAGCTTATTATCTTTCCCAAATTTCCTTCGATACCCCTTAATTCAACTTCCTTTCCTTTTGAATTTTTTTTTAGGAAAAGTTCTTGAAAATTAAAAGCTACCATCCCCAAAGATTGTGACCATTGTACTCCTAGTACAACATCAACACCACCCATTTGAATTTAAAGCATTGGACTACTCAATACATATTCCCCCATGTTTATCTTGATATTATGGCACTTTCCAGATAAATTTATAGTTCCTTCATTTTCCACCATCACTTGAAACTATGGCGCTGGGTATTGGAAGCAATTTAATTCCTTGGCTACCTTACAATGAATAAAATTATGGGTACTACCCAAATCGATAAGAACTATTACATTTTTATTCTTGATATGTATTTTTTTATATTGAGATTTTGAGGATTGGTAACTCCTGCCAATGCATTATAGGATATGGCAAGATTCATTTCTTCATCCTCTAGGGTTGATCCCTGGTGTATATCCTCTTCTTTTGAAGTTACTTGTTCCTTTTCTTCCTCCTCTTCACAATCTATGTAAAATAATTTCTTCTCAACATCCTTATGACCTTTAGTGTATTTTATATCACAACTATAGGAAAGCCATTTTGCTCTTTTTTCTTCCAATTGTTGTGGTGTCAACCTTGTAGGTTGTGGAAGTCTAGGAGTAGCAACACTTCCATATTTATAGTTTTGAGCGGTAGGCTTCATTGTCGCCATAATTTCGCTTTCAGTTTTTCTTACCAACTTGAATGCCTTCTCTAATGTATCAGGTTCCCAAAGGCGAACCTCATGTTGGATGTTATCCTTTAGAGTCCCGATGAAGACATCAATCCTATGTTCCTCTAGAATATTATTTACCCTTATATTCAATTTTTGGAAGTCCTCAATGTGCTCCATCATTGAACCCCTTTTTTGAGATTTATCAATTGGCTAAAGAAGGTGTTGCTCTTTGTATCCTTATAATGCACTATCATTTCCTCTGTAAAAATTTACCAAGTGACTAGTGGTTTACGAGAACAAAGCCATCGATAGCGTACAAACTGATTTTGTTCTGAATATAAAGTTTCAATGCATACCTTTTGTGTGTTTTGGTATTATGGAGCTCAAAGTATTGCTCCATTTGTAGTATCCAAGTTATTGGATCCTTGCCATCAAACTTCCTCATATATATCTTTGGAATATGGTTGGTCTTAAATCCAACATTAGAGTCTATGAAATCATGATTAACATTTCTTTTGTTCTCATCGTGAGTTTCCTCTACTACCTTTTTGCCATTAGGAAGCTTTTCTTGTAGAAAATTTTCCAAACCTTCCTTGAAACCTTCCATGTCTTTCTTCAAATATTCCATGTTGCCTTCTATACCATCCATCTTAGCTTCCACACCATCCATATTAGCTTCCATGCCATTCTTCAAACCATCCATCTTAGCTTCCATGCCTTTCTTCAAACCATCCATATTAGCTTCCACGCCATCCATCTTAGCTTCCATGCCATTATTGAAACCATCTATCTTAGCTTCCATTTCATTTTTTGTTACTCTTTTCCACAGTGAAATTTGTTTCACTTGTTCTTGTAATTTTGATATATCATGTTGCACTTCTTCCTCTTCATGAGCCATAGTAGAGACTTCTGAGGGATTAATGGGTGTCTAATTCTTATTAGGGGGAATTTTAGAACCCAATACTGATATATATGCTTCAATTGCCCTTGGAATTACTTCAAACTGATTTTTCAAACAAGACTTACACAATTTTTTTAAAAATACACACATTTTTCTTGCCTTTGAGGAGCTCAATATTGAAAGTGAAGTATCTTTGTAATTTCAGATCCCCAAGATTTTATCTTTGGTCCTTTAGCAGCCCTCTGAGGTTTCTTTCCAATGCTATAGGTCAGACCTCGTTTGGATTCTTCAAGGAAAATTTATGCCCAATCTCCCACAATGACCTAATTATGGACTGGTTTAGTAGGGCGAACTTGTACGACGTTCCATGTGTCACTGTTTCCTCTTTCAGCTCTGAAATTGATACACAGGAAAATATAGTTCGTCTACCTTTGGAAATTACAGAATTCCAATCTGATGCCTAAAGAGAGAGTTATGATGATTTCCCCAAGGTCACCTATTTGAGATGAAATTCGAGAGCCTGCAAAAACCCTAACTTCCACAGATCATATCTCCGAAAATATTGCAAACAAAGATCTGAAATTTTTCCACGAAGTTTCTTCGGAGTTCAACAGAAATGGGTTATTTTTTTATCTTCATAACCTTCGTAGAAAAAAAGTAGTTAAAATTCCATGATGACATGTTTGAAGCAGTGAAACCCTAGAATCCAAAGCTCTGATACCAAATTTTATGAAACCAACTCATAAAATAGAAGAAAATATAGATCAACACCTTAGAAATCAACCTATTCGAGGGGGAAAACTCCTTTACATTATGTAAATGAACAATTATTTGATGATACAAATGATAAATCCTCCTTTCTATATATAGGATTCCATGGGGTCACAATATAATCCTAGCCAAGCTAACAATAATAATGTAAGGGAACAATAATAACAATATGGGGATTACAGGGGTACAACAATAACAATAAGGGGGCTACACTAACAACAATGAGGTACTACACTAGTAATATAGGGCCCTAACAGTCCATGTATCAAGTCACAATATGCATGTCATTGCCACATTTTCCTCATTCTAGAGTAGTTGAAAGATTATCAATAAATGTTGCAACAAGGCTGATATACATGTATTTTCCACTCATACACAATAAATACATTAGTTTTAAAAATAATGAGTGATAGGAAATATAAAAATAAAGAAAAATCCTTGGATACATAGCTCTCCTTGAGCATGATATACCTCATATGAAGTGATTCGGCTGATCTAAAAATGCATGGTGGAATTGCAACAAAAATCATTGTTGTTGGTACTACTCAAGCTTCCAATGCTACCCCTAAGATCATGGTAGTCTCTTACATAATGTTGTAGTTAATTAGATCTAACATGAAAGAATGAACTGCAGTAGGGGCTAATAGCTTATATTCTGAATATGATGAGGAAGAATACTCTCTTTTTATCCTATTTCTACTTACTCTTCCCTTCAACAAGTACACATTATCTGGTGTCTTGACTCCTTCAGAAAGCACTCTCTTTGATCCTTATTTTCGGATGATGTAACCTTTGGAGTTGAAAACTACTTCCTTATCTCCACCAACCATTTGTCTCACACTTAATATATTATTCTTTAGGAATTCAATGAGCCAAACATCATCAACATTTTTCCTCTTCTCACAAGATTGGCTTTATCGCTTCCCAACACTCTTAATGTTTCATTTCCTTCAAACTCAACACGGTCAATCTTGGTTCTCTTCATGAAGTGAAATTTACTCCTATCTCCTGACATATGGCGTGATCATCGACTATCAAAGCACCACATGTCATTCTCATCATGTGATAAAATTGCAATGCCACATCTTCCAAGCAGCTGCTCCTTCTTCCACATGTTTCTTGGTTGATTCCTTGTTTGTGTATTTTTCTTTGACTATTTCTTTTGAATTGAAATCCTTAAGGATCTAGGCATATTAAAACCCTTTTCCATGTGACCAAAATTATGACACACGTAAAACTCTATATGAGCAATATATGTAGACAAAGGATTTGAACATTTTCTACTCATATTGTACCTCCATCTTCTCACGCTAGATTTGCAATCAATGGATTTGTTCCCAAACATGTTACGAGAAAAAAAATGACCATTAAAGGAACTTGTATACCTGAAGGTACATAGTCTTATTGGTTGATCATTCTGTTGCATAGATGTGTGCATTCTACTACTACAAGTAGCAACCACATGTACAAAATTGCAACAATTGAAACACTCAATCTCGTGCATCAAGGGGGAAAAGAAGTTTTGATTTCTCCTCTGAAAACTACTACTTTCAACCATAGGAATCAATGGTAATCTAGATGTGAAAGCTCCTTTTTTTTTCTACTTTGTTGCTGCTGGTGAATTTATATTCTCTCTCCTTTATTACTACTTTTTCCAGTCACATTCTTTGTTACATGCTTCTTTGCTTCTTCTGTATTTTTTCTTTCATGCATGCAAGACTTTCTTTCCTTTTTAAAAAGTTCTTCTATATTTTTTTAATTGTTGTGGTGCTATTTAATTTCTCTAGTTGTTAGTATTTTTTTTCTTCAAGCTACTTCCTTAAATTGTTAGTCACAACTTCAAGTGCTTCAACATAGTTATTTCTATTATTTGGCTTATGGAAATTCACTTCTTCAATTATTTTTTATTCTTGTAGCTATGTCCTTAAAGTGGTTATCTCCTCCTTGATATCATTTTCCTTTTTATCACATATTTGCAATTTCTAGTCATGCTCCTTGCACGCATTAGTTAGTCTACCAATTTCATTAGAAATCTCTTCAGAAACAACTAATGTAGATTCATATTCAACCTTAAGTGGCATATAACTATGATCATCCTTTTTTTCACTAACCAAATCTGAACCATTGTCATTACAACCATAAAAAATATAACTCAAAAGTAAATCATTATGACGTAAACCTTCAAATATGTTGTCCTCTTTCATAGCTGGTTCAACTAAAGCTTTGTTCTTCTTGGATCTCATCATCTTCTTCTTTCTTATCTTTTGAACCTCTTCATCACTACTGCTAGAACTTTCTCCATACAACATGTGAAATCTATCCCAAACCTCAGATTTTAAATCTCCAACCATTTCTAAGTCTGCATTATTGAGATTTTTTAGAATAATTCACCTTTCTTGAGAATTAAGCTACATTTCTGCAGATAATTGAGAATCATCATCATATCCTTCACAAACCAATATCCACGAGTTAGATCCACAAGAAAACAATTAATATTTCACACTTTCTTGCCATACCTTGAAATTTGTAGCAGTAAGAACATGTATTCCTTCAGAGTTCATTCTGATTTTTTTTTTGCAAATTTTTGACAACAAACCCTAGATGTACTCTCTAGAAATCGAGTTGCAACCGAGAGCCCTGCTTTGATACCAATTGTTGAAAAAAATTGATCACTAATGGGGGGGGGGTTAATTAGTAGTGTGACTTCTTAACAATTTTTACCAATTTAAAATTTAACTTAATCACACACTCTAATTAGAATAAAATCATTAAAAATTTCAAGATCTATGCATAAAACATAAGCAACAAGAAAAACATATGAGAAACATAACCATGAAAAGAAACACACGAAATTATTAACACATGAGACACAATTATTTCTGGTGGAAAACCCTTCACTGAGAAAGAAACCACCCTTGTAGCTACTGCACTACTCTGATTCTTCAATTAAGAAAATTATGTCTTTTACATAGATGACTAACTCCCATCAGTTAGGAGACTCGACCTCATATACTATTTTCCAACACCCATTATCCTAGAGACTTAATTCTATTGATCAAATTAGAAGACAATGTTCTCACACATATCTACAAACTACCATCTACTGAAGGCCACCACGATCAATGATCCTCGCCTAACTCCAATTTGAATATCCAACTTTGATTGGATGGAGATACTGTTCCTTTCACTAAAGCTTCGAAATAACTTCTCCACACTCATGAAGTCACCTCTCCTCTACACTATGTGGACCACGTTTCATCTATTTTCATACAGGATCCAATACGTCTCTACTCAACTCGATTCAGCTTTGCAATACGATCTCCAACAACAAGAAACCATCAATAAATCAATAAAAAAATACCAAAAATAACATGCTATAAAGTCTAGAAAATAGTGGCACAAATGCAGCCATCAATAATACAATCATCCAGTAGAATAAAATCTACTCCATATCCTCCAAATTTACTCTTCTGCAACAACCATGAATCTGATCTAAAATTTTCACACCTACACAATGCAACTCTGCTTTCAACTAGCTTTGAAGCATTTCTTCTCTATGCAACCTTCACTCATTCACTCTCACACTGAACCAACCATCATAAGGCTCCAAAGTGAAGAATATAAAACAATAGCGGTGAATTTCACCTTTTTCCTAGAATAAAAGGTGAAAAATGTTGACGAAATCAACCCATTATCATCACTACTTGTGCACTTAAGGTGCTCACACCAATTGGAGGATTTAATCAACCATTTTTAACCTTTAACAATTAATCTAGTAATATCTAGGAATTTCCAAGTCGAATTACACCCGATGTGTGCAAGGAATCCAAAGCATTTTTCATGAAAAGGATCAACCACATGCACAAATTTGGTTGAACTCGACTACAACCTCCTAGATAAGCATGTCTCTATGCGGTTGGAGCCCTTCAACCACATGCACATGATTACATCCATGCGGTTGTGAAAAAACATAAGAAAAAACATGAGAAACATAGCCCAAAATATCTGCCACATGTTTGGTTACCTTCAACGACATATGAACTCACCTCCAAACCTCTATCACAACCTTTGAGACCTATATAAATGGACAAAACATGTCTCCCAAATGCCACTATCAAAGTTGAACTAAGGGCCAACAAACATGGGTTGGAATGACCGCCAACAAGTCCTCTACTCTCCACAAACATCTATTCAAGTAGAAACACATGTGTACACCACTATAGCATCTCATCACCATCAACAACATCAATGCCATCATCTGACCATGATGAGTGTGACACCATAAGGTTGAAATCAATGCCAACATAATTATCTTAATGTCAACTCAAATAATCGTAACCATGCTACATGGAAGGCATCCAAACATCAACTAGACTACATAGGGTTGACATCAATGCCAACATGAGCTAGATACCATCATGAACCAATGCCAACATCAACTAGCTAGAACCATGCACACCATAATTCCAACAAATGTTGTTAATTTCAATTGTGCAGGGTTTTTACTGTGGTTTGTGCAGGATAATTGGTGGCACATAACAAAATTTTGTAATAATGCCTCTTTTCTATATATAGTAACCTTTTTAATTTATAATATAAGATTTAATATGGGTTTCACACAAGAAAAAACTTCCTATAATAAAACATGTTTCTATCTTCAATGGAACTTTTTTAAATACTTGTTTTCTTTAAGTAAGGAAACAATATATGTATATAAGAAACTTACTTACAAAAATTGGTTTAAACTTGATCATTGCAAAAAGAAATTTGGAGTTTTTTAAAAATGATTCAAATTATGTGAGTGCTCTAACAATGTGTTATTTCTTTGAATGAGACATTTTAATGTGCAGATCTTTTACTGTGTTGAGATTTTATATTGGAAAATTTATTTGGTAGGGGCGAAATTAGGTTGGGTTTTTTTCGGGAGAACGAGGGGTGCATAAAGAAATTAATGTTAAACCATTAATTTTAAATCTGTTATTATTATTGTTTTTCATTGTATGGATATTTGACTATGCGGAAGATGGGAATACTGATAAATGTGATGCATGGAAATTAATTGTTATTTTTGAATTCAATCACAATTCAAAAATTCAAAAAATGATTGACATTGTTCACGATTGGGCTCTAGAAGCTATTCTAAATTGAATTTATTTATTAACGAGTTACAAGAAAAAAAAAATAATAGATATGTAAATTAGTACATATCTTCAATATAAAAAGTGACTTGGGCTTCATTAACTTCTAACTGAAGCTGAAAAAGGGTGGAAGATTGGTCAATGACCATGATATCTTCATCTATTTCATTGGCATCCTCTTCAACATTGAAATTATCTACTTGGGCCAAACAACTAGTTTTGTATTGAGTAACGATTTACAAATACTCATTTACAATTGACTACTGTAACTTTTATGATTTACAATATAAGCTTTAATATGGGTTTCACGCAAAAAGAAACTTCTTGCAATAAAACATGTTTCTATCTTCAGTAGGAATTTTTTAAATACTTATATTATAAGAAGATTACTTACAAAAAATGGTTTACACTTTATCATTACAAAATGAACTATGGAGTTTTTTTCTCAATGCTTCGAATTACGGGAGTGCCCTGATAATTTTTTATTGCTCTAAATGATATATTTCATTGTGAAAAGATTTTACTATGTTGAGATTTTATATTGGAAACTTTATTGGGTAGGGATGAAATTAGGGCAGGGTTTTTCTGGGAGAACGGGGGCTGCATAGAGAAATTAATGTTAAACCATTAATGTTAATTTGTTATTGTTATTATTTTTCAATGTAAGAAGCTTTGACTATGCATAATATGGGAATACATATCAATGTGTGAATGGAAAATAATTGTTATTTTCAAATTTATTCACAATTGTTCATGATTGGGTTGTAGAAGCTATTATAAATTGATTTGATTTACTAACGAGGGGAAAAAATAACTAACAACTATGTAAATTAGTACATATGTTCGATATCATAAGCGAGTTGGGATTCATTAACTTCTAGTTGAAGCTGAGGAGGGGAATTTTGGTCAATGGCCATGATATCATCAAGTCTTTTATTAGCGTCCTCTTCAACATTAATGCTCTCTTCATGGGCCAAATTGTCCAGACGAAAACTCAACGGTTCATTTGCCAATTGTTGTCATTCCATCTTTAATTCCAATATTGTCATTTTCGGATTTAGAAGGTTGAAATGGACCCGTGCTTCAGATTTAATCATTTCAGTATGCTTTAAGACTAAATCGATGAGAAATTGTAGAACATCGGCTATTCTAGCTAAAGAAGCAGTGAGCTCTTATTATACAACTCCAAAATTGTGTTCCATAGACTTCAATCTATGTTATAGTTTCCAATAAACTTGTCGAATTATGGTTCTAATTGCTGATTTTATGTTTGTAGAGTCATTTAGAAATGTAAATATATCATCGATGTAACTTTCCTTGATCTTTAGTCTATGTTTTTGTTGTTAATTTCAAGTTTGAGTCCGCATAGTGTAAATGTTGATTGTCTCAATGAGGCGTGAAGAAGGTTGTATGAGCGAGAAAATAAAGGCATGGGAGGAAATTTATGTTGTCGATACATAATTAATTTTACTATGAAAAAATTTAGAATTTGTATTTTTTTTTTTTCCCTTTTGTGAAACATTTAATGTTTGGAGAATGGGAATGTACGCGAGAACATGGGCACAGATGGAAAATTAATTTCAAACTATTTTTCTTTTAAAAATTTTACAGATTTATCTATGCTGAGATTTAAAACTTTTTCATATTTAGATATGTGCGAGAGAATGCATGTGCAAATGTAAATTTATAACTTTAATTCTTAGTGTAATGATATTTCACATTTTCTTATTACATATATAAAAATTTTCTTAAGGTAAGGTTTTTTCAGTTTGCATTTTTGTGATTAAAGATTTGAACAAATTTCATTTTTCAAAGTTTTTCCTAGTAGTCAGTACAACATTTAGTAAATTATTTAGAAAATTTTAGAATTAAAATTATTTTTGTAAATTTTGTGATTAAAAAAAAAAAATTGTGAGTGGAAGTGTGTATGAATTATGTGGAAGGTCTATGATTGTGTGGAGTGAAACCTTGAAATTTTCTTCTGTAGAATGTATTTTCTCTATAGTTCTGCAGATATTCCTATTTATACAAAGATAGCCATAAACAAATCTTTCATTGTGCTAAGAACACAACCTTTAATCAATTGATTAACAAAGTATAATAGACATGAAATAAGAAACATTACTTTTTTGTTCTAAATAACATAGAAACTATTCATCATTAATAACGTTCAATTTATTAAAGCTTACTTGCATTCAATCAATGTGATGGATTATTGGCCAAAGTTTTCATTTTTCAAGTGGAGAAAAGCAACACGTATTTCATTAATTAAAAGACTGTTACATGTTCCTGTTAATATTCACAACCCTCGCTTGATTTTATTGGTGGATGATTGACCAAGTTGTTCATTTTGTTAATTATACAGTTTTGTGCTAAGGGTATGGACATATGATGTCATGATTAATTTCTGGTGCTTTGGCAGTGCATCATTTTCCCATATTTTCAACACATAACATTATGATTTGAATCATTAATAACATTGCACTTTGTAAAAAATACTTGCATTCAATCAATACTATGGATCATTGACCACATTTTGCATTTTTTCGATTATAATGTTATGTTATGAGGAGATGGGGATATGATATTACCATTAATGAAAAATGAATCATTTTTTGTTCACTGACACTGCATCATATTCATATTCTCATCATAGAACATTGTGATTGAGTAGGGGCTCTTAGTAATTGTAGGGATTCTCTTCAGAGATATCTGGTGCATTTGAATCACAACACATAAACAAACGATATAAGCTCTTGTTAGTTGTAGATATTCCTTTAAATATTCTCTAAATTAATAACACAAAATTATCTATTATTGGTGTGATTATTGCGGTACTTGATTCTTTTGTTGGGTTCATTATATTTGAGGTATTTTTATAGTTGTAGCAGATTCACAAGACTTGCTATTTTCGGTAGACAATTATTAAACTAGCTTTATCATTAGTACTTATAGATCAATGTTCATACACTTATGTGTGAGAAGTACTAAATTTTTTTTTTGTTTAGTTCAAAAATGATAACTTGCAAGTGTCATGTAGAAATTTATTAATACTGATGTATTACTGGATTCTCCTGATCTAACAATATTTATCTTCTTTCTAAATACATAATCCTTCCACTGTTAAACTTGTAGAAATTTAAAACCCAATTGCAAGCACATGTGAATAAATTTAATCGCACATAACACAGTTGTTTAATGGGATTTCTTAAAGCTAAAAACCCCAACTATCATATATTATGTATATCAATGGATCATGTAATAATCTCATACAAATATTAGTACATCAAGCTCTCAATACAATCAACAATCATTACACATTATCATGCAGAAATTTGTATATCTATGCACCAATTTATTGCCTCCTGATAGCCTGCCTCCACTGTGCAATCTCTGCTGAAGAAGAACCCTGAATGAATTCGAATTGGCCTTACCTTGACTGCACCATCCTCATTGGCATCTCCAATGTGTGTCAGATGCATTGAATGCATCAATATAGTCACAACAGATATTCCATCTCACCCTTTCACATATCTCGCCACTGGGTCTCCACTAGAACTGACATGAAAGTAGTTAATTGATGTATTTGTTCAGTTTTTAGTGAGTTATTAGTTGTGAATTAATTAAATAATTAATTCACTAAACTTTCACTAGTGTATCTTTCAGTTAGTCTAGATAAAACTAGCTCAACTGAGTTTAACTCACTTAACTGAGTTAAACTAAATAAAAAATCCCATAACTACTCTTCCAAATTTGTCATAACTTTGCCACTTTAGTTCTAACTGAGTCCTCCATGCATGAGCCACCAATAACCCTAGGAATTGCATAATTCCTTCAACCCACTAATTTTCCAAATCTGTTCACTGAAATAAAGTTCTCCAAGAGAATAAGTTGATATTTATTGTCGGATTATTATTAAGGGCTAATAATAATCTACATGCACCTATTTTTAGATTGAAGATCTATAAATAGACTTCACCCAATATTCTAAAAACATAATTTCATCTATTTTTCACATTTGATCCACCATCAACAAATAGCATCTTGAAACTTATAGAATATGCTCACCATGTCTAAAAATAGACATACACCTAAAAATAGCCTGCGAGCCCCACTTAGTCAAGGTGCTTACTTTTCACTAAGCTCACCATCTTGTTGAAGCTCAACACTCCCTCTCAACAAGATAGGGATTATCCTTCACCCCGCTCCTGCCTCTATGGTATTTGAATTTGCTCCTGCTGAGCGCCTTTGTCAAAATATCTGCATCCCGATCTTCCGTAGGAATGTACTAAAGCAACATGATCTTCTGCTACACACAATCTATGATATGATGATACTGGATTTCAATATGTTTAGATCTATCATGAAACACAGGATTAATCGAGAGTTTAATGCAACTATGATTATCACAATGTATCACTCCAGGATCTAAATGTGAACCAAATAACATGACCAAGCTCTTCCTCATCCAAATAGCCTCACACGTAGCTTGACTAGTTTCCATGTATTCTGCTTCCGCTGAACTGAGCGCCACGGATCTTTGTTTCCTACTGTACCAAGAAAATGTTGTAGGTTTGATACTGAAAACCCCTCCAGATGTTCTCTTTCTGTCCGTTGGGCTGCCTGCCCAATCTGCATCCATGAAGCCATGCAACTTCACCTCATCTAAGCCATACTCAGATGTGCCCCTGAGATACCTCAGGACATGCTTGCCTACCTTCCAAAAGAGATTGGTAGGCTTAACCATTGCTTGTGAAAGCTGGTTCACTGCATAGAATATGTCCAGCCTTGTATTAACTAAATACATGAGCAAACCCACCAAATGTCGATAAACAGTGGCATCCACTACCTTTGCCAATGTAGCATCCTCTTTCCTCTAATTTCCCGGAAGAGGAGTATCCATGGGCTTGCAGTCCTCCATGTGAAACTTACCAAGTATCTCCTGAGCATACTTGCCTTGAGACAAAAACAATTCACCTTCTCGCTGCCATATTTCCAATCCAAGGAAATAATGAAAGAGGCCCAAATCCTTCATCTCAAACTCCTTTGAAAGATCTGCCTTGCATGAGTGTATCAACTGCTCATCACCTGTTAGTATTAAATCATCAACATAGAGAACAATGATTAAAATCTTACTCTCCATCACAATTTGGTATAGGTTTTCATCCGCCTCACTCTTGGTGAAGCCAAGTCCAGTGAAATAGCTATCGATCCATGTGTACCAAGCACGTGGTGCTTGCTTCAGCCCATACAACACTCTTTTGAGTCTGCACACATGCGACTCACTGCTGAAGATCTCAAATCCTTCAGGATGCTCAATCTACACCTCTTCCTCAATGATCCCATTAAGGAATGCAATCTTCACATCCATCTGATGAATGTGCCAACCCATCTGCACTAAGAGAGCAAGGATGGTCCTTATGGAAGAATACTGTGCGACAGGTTCAAAGGTTTCTTCATAATCAATCCTCTCGGTCTGTGAGAAGCCTCAGGCAACAAATCTTGCCTTATACTTCTCAATGCTCCCATCAGTAGCTTTATTTACCTTGTAGATCCATCTTGAACCTACCACTGATTTATCCACTGGCCTTGGAACAACCTCCCAAGAATTGTTTCTGACAATGGAGTCATACTCCTCCACCATGGCATCTACCCATGTGGGATCCTCCGCTACTTCTTCAAAATAAGATGGCTCTGTCACAATACACTTTCTCATAAGAGCCATGTATCCAGTAAATAGGTCAGGTGACTATCTCTGTCTGCGCTGTGATGTAGGGAATCCTACATTCAGTGCTGCATCAAGCTTCAGTGTCTCAGCTTCTGTGGTACGCTTTCTGCCCTTTTTGATGTTTGCTTCTGCATGAGTGGACTCCTCCACTCCATGAATCTCCTCTTGTGGCTGATCCACATCTAGAGGCTCATCTTTGGGAACAAGAAGTTCCTCCTATGCATTCAAGTGTAGCTCCCTCTCAAGCCACAACCTCATGGCTTTCACATAATTTAATTTTATATCCCTTCACACTACAGTCATTCGACTGTTTGGAAAATACACACGACAATTATGGGGTGTTTATGTGTACCCCACAAATATCCCAACTTCTGCAGTCATCTCTAGCTTCTTCCTGGAATCCTTTGTCACATGAATGTAAACAGATGAGCCAAAAATATTCAAATGAGAAATAGCGGGCTTCTTAATAGTAAAATATTCTTCAGGTGTACTCATTCCAAGTACTCTATGGGGACAACGGTTTTGCATATAAACTGCAGTGTTGTATGCTTCTGCCCACAAGTGCATCGCTAGGCCCTGGTCATGCAGCATAGCTCATGTAGCACCCACGATCGTTCTATTCTTCCTCTCTACGACCCCATTCTGCTATGGGTTATGAGGCGTTATGAGTTCTCTTCAAATTTCTTCTTTGATACAGAAGTCTTTGAATTCATTCGAGATATATTCACCACCATTATCGCTCTGCAGAGCCTTCACTTGCTTCCCTGACTCCTTCTCCACCAATGCTTTAAATTCACAGAAATTTGAGAATGTTTCGCTCTTCTTCTACATGAATAAGATCTAGCATCTACGAGAATAGTCATCAAAAAATATAACATAATACATGTGTTTTTCTATTGAAGCAATCGAGAAAGGTCCACACACGTCTGTGTGAATTCTCTCCAGGATCACCGAAGCACAGTTCTCCTTCTCATGAAAAGTGGTCTTCACAAACTTACCCATAGTACATCCCTTGCACTGATCTAACTGCGTAAGAGTACCCTTGGGAAGTCCAGTAGCAATATGCTGCAAAATATTCAAGGTGTTATGGTGAAGATGGCCCAATCTCCTGTGCCATAATTCGCCCTCATCCCGGCTCACCACTTCTTCTGCTTTGACCATCATTGCAGCGCAACCGTCTACCTCCAGCTTGTAGAGATTCTTAAATCGAATCCCCACCCTCTTGGTTTGACCCATTGTTTTATGTCGTAGGTAAGCCTTTCCCTCACTGAAAATAACGTCATAACCTCTGTCTTCCAACATTGCGATCGAGACCAAGTTCTTCTTCAGACCTGGAACATGCATAAAATATTTCAACATAAATGGTTGACCTAAATCTCTCTCAAAAGTAATGGTTCGAATTTTGGTCGCACTGTATCTACCATCATCGCCCATCTATATATGCATTTGGAGATCCTTCTCCTCCAAGTCACTAAACAACTCCTTGTCTCCCGTCATATGGAAAGACGCACCACTATCAAGATACCACACTGATCCCATTGTGCTTGAAACAAAGCATGCGATCAAAGAGAAATCAAGTTCAAATTGCGAGGCTAAGGCCTCTCTAGCTACAGGTCCAACAACCTTCTTTTTCTTCTTTTTCTGTGGGCAGTTAGTGGTGAGATGCCCGTGTTCGTGATAGTGAAAACACTTCACTTTGGACAAATCCAGCTTCTTTCCTTTAGCCTCAGATTTTGGACGGGATTTATTCCCCTTCCCTCTCCTTGCTTTGGAAGCTAAAGTGAAATTCTCTTCATCATCATTCTTCTATGAAGAGCCATCCTTGGTATTCCGCCTTATCTCCTCCTACACAAGATCCGACCAAAGTCGCTCCCAATCTAGCAGTTTCTCCCATCCATTGACTGAGTTTTTGTAGCTGTGCCAAATCTTCGGAAGCCCACAGAGAGCCAAGCTCACGAAGTCATCATCCGTAACTGTAATTCCCACACTCCCCAGCTCATCCCTGCTTTGGGAAAACTTCATGAGATATTTTGGAATACTGTCGGGCTTCTCCATTTTTCTTTTTTTGAGCTTATCTTTCAGTGCCAACTTCCTATGGTTGCTTCTCCTTTGGAAAATATCTGTCAAAGCCTCCCACATTACAAATGGAGTGGCTTTCTCATGAATTTTTGACACAATATGGTCTTCACATCTTCCAAAAAAATTCTTCTTGTCTTTGCTACCTTCTTTTTCCATGCGTCAAGTCCTGCAACATCGCTAGAAGCGGGCTTAGGAACATCGCTATCGATGAAATCCTTCAGTCCATTATCTTCAAGAATCACCTCCATCCTATCCTTCTAGGCTATGTAATTCGAGCTGCCCTCAAGGACATACTCCAATCGCAACCCATTGAAAGACATTTCAATGAATAATCAATTGTCGCACCAAGAAATTTCCGCAGCAAATTCGAATTTTCCACTAGCACAAAAACTCAGCACTTATTCACAATTGCAATCTCCAGTGATCAATACTACTTCGATACCATGTAGAAATTTATTAATACTGATGTATTATAAGATTCTCCTGATCTAAAAATATTTATCTTCTTGCTAAATACAAAATCCTTCCACTATTAAACTTGCGGAAATTTAAAACTCAATTGAAAACACATGTAAATAAATTCAATCGCACATAACACAATTTTTTAATGGGAAAGCTCAAAGCTAAAAAACCCAACTATCATATATTATGTATACCAATGGATCATTTAATAATCTCATACAAAGCTTAGTACATCAAGCTCTCAGTACAATCAAAAATCATTACACACTGTCATTCAGAAATTTGCATATCTATGCACCAATTTCTTGCCTCCTGACAGCTTGCCTCCACTGTGCAATCCCTATTGAAGAAGACCCTTGAATGAATTCGAATTGGCCTTTCCTTGACTGCAAAATCCTCATTGGCATCTCCAATGTGTGTCAGATGCATTGAATGCATCACTATAGTCCCAACAGATAGTCCATCTCACCCTTTCATCTATCTCTCCACTAGGTCTCCACCGGAACTGACATGCAAGTAGTTAACTGCTGTATTTGTCTAGTTATTAGTGAGTTATTAGTTGTGAATTAATTAAATAAATAATTCACTAAAATCTCACTAGTGTATCTTTCAGTTAGACTAGATACAACTAGCTCAACTGAGTTTAACTCACTTAACTGAGTTAAACTAAATAACAACTCCCATAACTACTCTTCCATCTCTGTCATAACTTTGCCACTTTAGTTCTAACTGAGTCCTCCATGCATGAACCACCAATAACCCTAGGAATTGCGTAATTCCTTCAGCCCACTGATTTGCCAAATATGTTCACTGAAATAAAGTGCTCCAAGAGAATAAGTTGATACTTATTGTCAGATTATTATTAAGGGCTAATAATAATCAACATGCACCTATTTTTAGATTCACGATCTATAAATAGACTTCGCCCAATATTATAAAAATAGAATTTCATCTATTTTTCACATTTGATCAACCATCTACAAATAGCATCCTGAAACTTATAGAATATGCTCACCATGTCTAAAAATAGACATACACCTAAAAATAGCCTGCAGGCCCCACTTAGTGAAGGTGCTTACTTTTCACTAAGCTCATCATCTTGTAGAATCTCAACATGTCATTTTTCAAATTTATAGAAATTGATTCAGGAATAACAACAAATATTTTATCTCAATTCAATTGTGATTATTGTGCCAATTTTGGTAAAATTTTCGTATTTGGACACATATTGCATGATATTGTTTATCATTAGTTTTGTTAAATGTCTATTTTCAACATTGCCTTGAAGGTGTTGGAACGATAAAAACTATAGACTAATAACAATTTATCCAGATAATAATGAAGGTGATTAAACTCTGATTATGAAATAATGTCCGATGCTTTCCTTTAATTCAATTGCCATTATTATTATTATTATAGAAATTATGGTAATTCATTCATATTCAGATACAGAATGCGTTAAATTTCTTACTCTCACTTCTGCTGGCTGTAAGTTGTCAATATTTCATTGAAGACATTGGGGCAATAAAGTATCTAGATAACCATGTATCTAGATAATAATGAATACAATTAAAAATCCAGGTAACAATCTATCTAGGGCCGTATTGTAAATTTGTACAAAAATAAATAAAATGATATATTTATGATATTTTCACTAATTACTGAATGGAAATTTCTGCTAATTAATTAATTCTATTTGCATAAATATTTTGGTAGAGTGGAAGCTATAGTCACCATCAATATTTCATTTAAGACATTGAGACAATTAAAAATATAGATAACAATTTATCTAGATAATAATATAGCATCCCAATATAGAAAATACATATGCTTTTAATATAATACAAATTCATATATGCCTTGTTTCACAACAAATTCATTGTGCACAAAAATCTCACAGATTAACATTAATAGTTTAACAATACCCTATGCACAACTCCGCACAACTGAAATTAAAAATATTAATCATGTTTTTCTCTCGCACATATCCGGTGTGAACAATGAAACATACAGCTAATTAAAAATGTCACCATAAATATGTCATTTTATTTCTTTGCCTACTAATGTACAATTTGTCATTTTTCATTTTTGACAATCTAGTTATCTATTTTTTTTCTTATGCTAAACTGTGCAAATGAAAAACTGTGCATTTTGTTCTTTTAGGACATACTCTATGTTTGGCACAATTTTCATTGCGGATAGGAAATAATTTTTCCTTAGTTGCGACAACTGTTTTTGCATATATCTATATCTGCAAAATTTATACATGAGAGAGTTTAAAAATCATCCAATGAAACACTTATTCCCAGTGTGTAAAGGAGTTGTGTTTCTGCATAGCTATAATTAGAAAATTCATGTGCAGACAAATTTCTCTATGCAAGGAGAAAAAATCATGGTCGATTGAACACTAGTTGTTTTCCAAATTAATGATATGTTGCAAAATACATTTTTTATTTTCAATTCAACCTCAATGACATCTCCGGTCTATGTTTGTGTTTCATATGATATTTAGAAATGACATTTAGGCACAATTGGAAGTTGAATATGTGTTCATTTATTCTTTGGTGTCCTATGAAAATCTTCTATTCTATATGGATTTAGAGCTATTTTGTTCATATATGCTTTAAATTCATACACAAATCCTCTATTTTTCATAGATTCGAATCTCTATGCAATTTCTTTTCAGGGTATGTGTTATAAGGCCGCTTTACAGGTAGCAGTGTGTGTGCTCAATGTTGTCTAACTATATATTTATTGTTTCCATGTATAATGAATACATGTAAATATTGAGCATGTGACGTAGAAAAATATGAAGTTAAATAAATATGAAGTCATGTGATACATTTTACTAAATGATTGATGTTAAGTGGCTTCTTTTGTTTAAAAATCAATACTATGCGGAAGGAAAGTGTGTAGGAGAACTGTGCGGAAGGGAAAGTGAATGTGGAAGTACAAATATTTGTCATAGAAAAATTTCACTTTTTATTCTGTATATTGTTCTTTGGTGTAAATCATAAATGAAGGAGTCTAATTTTTATGAAGCTTCTGTGGGATAATAATAATAATAATAATAATAATAATAGTAATAGTAATAGTAGTAGTAACAATAATAGTAATAATAATAATAATAGGTAATGTGTTTGTGCATTTTTATCCTTAGTCTAAGAATCATAAATCAAAATTTCTAAGTTTTATAAAGCTCTTATGGTGTAATTTTAACATGTAACGTGTCTGTAGTTGTATTTCCTAGTTGTTGATAATTTTTTTTTTTTTTTTTTTTGGCAGATGTATTTTGCCAATGCATATTGGTATATTTCATAGTTCTAAGCAAGGGGAAGCTCATTACAAATGGTTTTATTCTAGTTGTCGAAATTGAAAATATGTTCTAAGAGTTGTGTGTTTTTCTTGTTAGCATAGGAATTCTAAACAATATATATTTTTGAAAATTTACATATATATATTTTACGATATTCGTATTAGGTACATTATGGTTAATTTATTTTATGAATTTATATCGAATTCATAGACAAGAGTTTTGCATGAATAAGTTGTATCTATATAATTTTACTTGTTTTCCTATACATTTTTTATGTTGTGCTTTCCATTGAGCAATATTTCATAATGAAGATAATTGCTAAAGCACCAATGAACCACTCTTTTGCAATAAAAAATGTTCAATAGGAACTGATCATGAATTTATAATAAATATAAAAAGATATGAAGAAACAAAACATGGATGGATGCAGATAGAAAAAAGCAAGGATAGTCATATGGTTAAGAGAATTTTCATGTTCAAAAGTATTTACGGTGAAATTTGTTTTGAAGAAATATAGAAATTGACAAGGAATGAGTATGATTTTCCTATTTATGACGCATAATTTCATAGAATTTTTCACAATGCATTGATCCATTAATATGTATGGAAAAATACATGAGCATGTATGCAATTAAGTGATTTCTTGGAATAGTAGTTTGGCAAGAATACATATACATTTAGCAATGCCATATGAAAAGAGAGAAGATAGATAATAGTATTTTTGTTTAAGATTTTTATGATATATCTTGAACATTACTATATGCATATGGTATGTTGACACTTTGTCTATTGTGTCTAAATTATGTATATTTAAGAAAGACAAAACGATATTCCATGCTATGCCTCTCAAAAGAAATATTGCAACAAAAACACATTTCAAATGCTATTTAAATAGTTAACGAAACATAACTTATAGAATAATTCAATAAAAATGTAGTGGTATTAATAGATTTTTCTTCTAAAACATGATTGTAAGGCTCCAACGATAGACTGTAACAATAAATTTGTTTATTCGTTGTTGGCTTGAGGCGTCCTGACCCAGGTTCAGAGTTTATGGATAAACCAACAAACCCTTCAACTACTGGCCCTTTCGGCAATGATCCGCTTGCGCATACCAAAGTCTCACCCGAAGTAGTATGGGGGGGTGTTGGAACTAGGTTTCCACGCCGTGAGAGAGAATATAATGAAGTGATCCTCAGCAAAACCATAAAAGAAATTATACAAATGCACGCAATAATTTATAACAGAAACACAGAGAACACACAATTATCAATAGAATAATACATAAATATTATCTTTCTTAGGGAAGATAATAAATTAGAACCAGGTCTAGATCTTAATCAATGTAACACTTAACCGATATCAAATACTCATACATAATCATATTAGAAATCTTCACGCATTCATCAATAAGTAAATAGACAATGCGATCTGATCAAAGCATAAACACATAACACAGAGAGCTTCACCAAAATTGTTCTTTCTATTAGCTTCCATGTCGATCAATACATCAAATTTTCTTTCAAAAAACCTTCCAAAACCCTTACAAATCCTTCTGCGCACGCAGCCAGTGGAGTTCACACATAGCTAGGACTAGGTCTCCATGCACACAACTAGCATGAGCCTTTCACCCAACCCAAAAAACCTTACAGATGCAAATACTATCAGAATATTAATATCTCATAACATTAATTGACTTAGAACTAACTACTTAGCTTAGACATACTCTATCTATTTATAATACACCTAACATGCAGATACTATGGTCTCAAATGATGCTTTAAGGCCCATAGTTTACATTTAAGCTTAATTATATACAAAATTGGGGCAAAAATCCTTTTGAATTTATTTGCGCAACACACACATACAAACATACAAAAAATATCTTTGGAACTTGTGCCTCAAGGGACCATGCTCCAATAGGCCCCCAACACAAACATGTGAATCTTCCTGAGTCACTGAGGCACGATCTCCTTGGTTTGAGGCTTGAGAATCTTGAGAGAAGTTTCAATAGGGAGCACTAACTCGAGGCTCTACATTGTGGCACCCTGTGATTTTCGAATGATTTTGTATATTTTAGGCCCTTCAATGGCCATCTCTCGGCTGTGCTGAGTCTGTTGAATAATCTCTAAGGTATTGTCCAGCATTTGAGATAGTTTCAACCCTTCCTCTGCCCATGGTTGCATGCGTTATGTGAGCACCTATTCCTTGCGATGCAAGTCTGCAATCTCTGGTTGGATTTGGAAGCCTTATTGTAGACAAGCATGTCTCTGTGTGGGGGCCAATGCATGTGCTACTGTGCATATATCTTCAAAATACTGCTCCTTTGCATTGAGTGCGTCGCGCAACTGCTGCACGACCAGATCGTTCTGGACAGAGGCCCAAATGTCCATGGCCTCATCCAAAGATGGGTCACACTAGATGATCGTGACAACAATGGTGTATTGTGCTTGTTTTACTTTTGCCACCCTCTTCATGTGCACCTCTAGCAGGGTCTCCAATTGGAATTTGGTCTGGAGGTCCATGATTTGTTGCTTTTATTTTTTCCGAATAGTGTGAACCTCTTCACGTGCTGCTTTGACTACAGGAGCCAATCCGTCTAAATTCTCAGCAGGCACAACTGTTTCCAGGAAAAATGGAATGTCTTTTCACACTTGATCGATCTTTTCCTCTAGCACAACGTGCTAGGCCTCTACTTCTCTGCATGCTACTTCAGATTGTTGTTGTTGCTGATGTGCTTGTGCAACCTACTGCTATGCATCTCTAGTCTTTGTTTGTCTAGTCACTTTTCAGAATTGGCGCTCATCTGCAATTACTGAGTGCAACAAATGTAGTTTACCTGCAAACAACACTAAAAGGTTAACATGAATATCACCTATACCCATAAACTAAACAGAATGGTTAGAATCCATTTATATTGTTGGTAGGGTGATGTGAACTAATAAAGCATCCCCTGATGGTGATAAGGAAATGTCCAATGGTTGCGCACTAGTCCAACTTGTCTGGATCACGCTCTCTTGCACTTTTAATTCTTGCAACCCCACTTGAACAATCTCTAGCGCAGATTTATATTGGACCTCCATGTCCATTCATCAATATTCCTGTGCAAATGTAACTGTATTTTTTATCTCACTGATATCATCCTATGTAAGTGTCAGGACCTCATGTCCTTCTTTCATAGAGCCCTTCTACTTTTTGCACGACCCACCCAAGGCCTAAGCACTACGCTTTGTGCCTTTTGATGTGGCTACTTCTCGAGCCTCCTTAGGTGCAGAGCCATTTTTCTCTAGCACTGTGGTTGTATTGATGGTTTCTCCAGTTATAGTCGAGGTTGGTTCCTTCTCAACAAGTTTCTTTATGGCCGTCACTGGCACTATTTCTGCAGGCTTTTCAGTAGCTTTCTCTATGGATTTTCTCATTGGAGTGTGAGGCTGGGTTGGTGGAGTCAACTAGGCCAACGACCATTCTGTTGTTACTTTGATAAGGTCATCCTCAACTACCAAATAAGGAAACTCATACCACATGCCCTCGATAGCTCCCTTCGCATGGATGTATATGTTGTGAAACATAGCCTTAAAGTCAGCTATCATTTTGTACTAATCATACAGAGTAGGGGAAAATCACGAATTTGACTATACTGCTTGGTATAATGTCACATCATACATGACCCAAAAGATCTTATTCTATTTTGTGTGCACTAGGTCAGATGAGTTCCACAAAGTGGCTTAGTGCACAGCTTTAGACATATTTTCTTCTAGCTCTGGGAATTATGTGTCTTCAGGGGTTCTCCATCCAATTAGTGAAATCAGTAACAAGAGCCAAGTGTATTGGAAGTGCTTTCCCTCCTCTTGGATCTCACACACATTTTCAACAAAATATTTGTAGAGATATTTGCACCGATTGTATATAACTCCTTTCTCACATCTTCCAGCGAATGCAATCACGTGCACAATCACTTCCTTGGGCTTACACTTGTGCATCATCTTGGAAGCCAAGATGAGCGTGAAAAAACAGACAACGGGGTCGTTAATCTCCTCCATAACGAATCCCCGAAATTTTCACAGGACATCATATTTTTATTTATCTGATCCACCAACGCTTTCTCCAACGCTTTTTCACTAAAGGCTACCCCTTATTTGACAAACCTATGATTCGATGAATCAACTCTGCATCAATTGGGATGATGTCTCCCAACCAGAGCACATTATCATGAATCAAGGCCAACAGATGCCTAATGCATATATCATTAATGGGACTGTGCCCAAAATTAGGGATCTGCAATAGATTGAGCAAGCCTGCCTTGTACAAACCTAACATTCCCATATTTGGCTCAAGGCACACCACGCCTCCTTCATAGGTGAATTGTTCTAGATAAAGCTCTTGTGCGAGATCGAGAAACTTTTCGACTTCTGTGATGTACAGTCATCAAAGCATAGTGAGGGATTTTTGAAAGCATATCCCCCTCCATTGGGGCATATTCTAGGATCAACGGGACTTGGATGGTTGTGTGCACCTTTTCCAAGTCTTTGGGCGCATTTACAACAGGTTTACGCGGTGTAATATAATTTGATAGCCAAGAGAATGGCACTACTTCAACAAATTCATCATCTTCTTCTGCAATAGTCTCTGAAACTTCAGCCATAGGCTTCTTCATTTTCTCTCCTACAGAATGGCACAGTCTGGGGGTCTTTTCTCTAGGAGACTTGCACTTTCCAAATGTTTGACCCTTCTTCATTTTAGATGGCGCAAGGGTTTCTACAATGGGTACTTCTGGCGTAGCAGGGTCATCACTTAGTCTAGTGGTTGTTATCTTGTTCTAAATCACGTACCCTAGACCAGCTCGGTGCATGTGTCCTCAATCATTGGATCCAAACTTGACATAGATGCAACAAAGGCAATGGAAAACACAAAGCTCAGAGCATAAAATTTACTTGGAACACAAAGGAAACTATTGTGACCCCATAGGTCATATTTGTACTTGTGGTGCATCTGTAACGACTCCTTGTGCATTAATGAGGTTCCATTACTGACAAAATGGTCCCAAATATGAAAAAATACTTTCATTAAATGCAGCTTGGACACTCCTAAAAATGGTAATAAATATGTCTTATCCATTTCTACTGTTCCAACAGCTAGTTTTTGACACTTTTGCGCACCAGTCTATCTCCTGGCATAGATACCGTGTGTGTGCCACATCTTACTGTGCATATAATCCATAGTTAAGGATAACCATCTACAGACCATCCCCCCCAACATAGTCTTGTTGACCAGGTAATTCAAAACATATCGAGTAGTGTTTTTCATGAACCTTAATTACTAAAACATTCTCCGACATTCAGTATCCCACTGGAATGTCACACCTCTTCTAAGTAATTTGGTCATGGGCTCTATTATCAATTCATACTGGGTAATTAAATTTCTGTAATATCCCACAAGGCTCAGCATGGAGCACATTTTTCTAATATTCAAGGGGATCAAGGTTCCTTCGAGCACACATGGTTCCCTAATTTCGACAAGTACCAATTGTCCATAATGCACAGCCCCCCCTAGTGGTGCATTAATGATTTCTACGATCAAAGCCTGACCAACTGTACCAAACCCACTAAAGGTAAGAATAAAACTGTCTACCAATGCATACCACTCACTAGTGCCTCTGCACAACTATGTTTCCAAGTACCATTCAGTTGGAGCCTTTCCCAATGTATGAATAAACATATGAACCCATTCAGGTCTTTGTTCTACACCCCATACCTAATTCCACTTGGCTAGATGGCTGCGAGGATCTTCTTTTCCATAATATAAATCATCCTCTTTAATTACTGGGCATTCAAATTGTAGCCTCATCATTTTCGCACGTTCCTCCCAATATCCCATATTCTTCTTATGTGTTTCCCACCATCTTTATGGAGTAGCACGTAAGCCAAGATCCAAAGCATAGATCTCTATTTTATAGGAACATACCTTTCCAACTCTCCTAGGAACATGTTTACATCAGTTGAGCCATCATAATGTGGGAAATCACGTACCTCCGATATTTTACAATGCAGAGTGCATGTCACACGACTACAACGCAGCACATATACCTCATGTAGTTGGTTCTTCCAATTCTTCAGTTCCTCATTAGAGTTTGTGAAACAAGGACTATCCTTTTCCCATTCAAGACTTCCATCTGCTATCAGATTAATCCAGTATTCCTCACAGAAAGTTAGATTATAAATTTTATTAATCTCATCCTCATCATGCACTGGTTCAGTATACTTTTGACCTTCTGCAGGGTCCAGAGGAATGATTAGCCTAACTCCATTGCTCTCAAATTCCATTCTCCTTCTCTTCAGATTGATAACACCATCCATATCAATGGCCCAATCTAATCATAGTAGTGCCGGATAGGGATCAATATCATCTACAATATGTATGACTTCAAAATCTACCAACACCTTAACACCTTCTATATTGAACACAACTTTTGACAACCTTCTCAAAGGAATGATCTTATACTAATTAGCCATGCACAGTTGGATAGTCACGACCATTCCAACTTTGTCTCTCCCATGTGTTGCCAAGTTTTTTTAGGTAGAAAATTAACATCTGATCCCAAATCTAGAATGACTTGGTCCATTTCGTAAGCACCAATCTGCGAATTCATGCACATATCTCTACCCGTTCTTTTCTTTTTCTTATATATTGTGTTGACTACTCGATGTTCTACCATGGGCTGTTCTTTCTCTATGAAATAATATATTAGTGACTGTAGATTTTCAACAACCCTTTTTTTTGCGCAAAAATTTTATGCATGCTTGTAAAAATGGCTTAATCTCTTCTTCTTCTCTTGCTTCCTTCAATGTTCTACCACTTGTTGAAGTATCTCCTTTTGCAAATTCTTTCCTTGCCTCAATAAAGATCTCTTTGGGGCATTGAAAATTGAATCCTTGTTTGTTTTCAGGTGCTTTTTGGATCCATACATCAGCGGCGTGTTGATTTCCCTTATCTTCAATGGTAACTACACCACTCCTGGTAACTACATTCACACAAGGATCTTCTTCACGAGTCTCTGCGTGACCCATCTAAACATTCTGCGTTAGGGTCTTCTTTTCATGCATCTTAGCAATCAACATTGGATAATATTCTATAATATGATCAAATTGTCTACAGTACCTGAAGGAATGTCACACTACGTTCAGACAGTCACGTGCATACTGACCAACATCACCACAGTTATAGAAAATCACTTGTCCTCTTCCTCGACTAGATGATCGACCTCCTCTAACTCTCCCTCTACCTTGGAATCCTCCGTGCCCAGAATGGGATACTGGTGATGTAGGCTCAACCTGCATTCTATATATCTCTGCTTTATCCAACATCATATCATAGGTCTGGAAGTGATGCTCATCATGCCCTAATGACGAACATAACTTGCAAAATAAATGCTTCAAGTGAGGCTGATATTTTCCAATCCTTTGGAAAGAATCTGTGTCATGTAGTCCAATAATTTGACACATGGTGTACCATAAAGGGTTTTTCAATGGACTAGGACCTCCAGCATTTAGATAGTTGTTGAAAATAGGACACTGGTCCTTATGATACCTAGAAGATTTACATTTGAACACCACACCTCTGCGCAAACCTCGTTGCCTTTTTCCTTGCACAAATTTTGAATTTCTAGATAAATTTCTTCCAGCTGACTCTGATTTTGTTGAGTTCCCAACGCAATAGGTGTTGGGGTGGCATCCAGTTTCATGGAAACTTCTACAGGCTCAACTTTTCTAGCAATATTTTGCTGACCTAATGGCTGGCATAGATGCGGGAGCAACATAGTAATGAACCACTCCTTATGTTGAGTATCATAAATAAAAAATTCACCATCTTTGATGGTGTGCTTCAACCTTTGATAAACCTCCCATACAAGTTTGTTAGGTTCTTGACAGATATCCTTCATCTCTGTCACCAGCTGCGTGTATGACTTAGGTTTCTTGAACTACTCTTTTAGGGCTACTTTAATTTCTTCTAGGGTAGCATTAGGGTTTTCTTGTGCATACCTAATGTACCAGTCTAGTGCGTGATCTTGGAATGCAGTAGCCAGCTACGCTTTTTTGATATCAATATATTTTACTTGTTGAGCCTGCTAGACAACCTCAGTTACAAACCAAAAGTGATCAATGTCCTCATTTCCAATGCCTCTAAAATTAGGTAACTTCATGGATGCAACCATATCTACTTGAGGAGGAGGCGGATATGGAATGCGTGGTGGGGTAGGTGATTGTGAGCTCAGAAGTGGATTGGATGGAGTGGGGAACAGACTCAACAAATTTTGATATGATGAGCTTTCTTCTTTAGAGTCAGTTTCTAGTTCAGGTTCACTATTATATCTAGGCTTCAGAGGGCTATAAAGGAATTTTTTAGAGTCTTCTCGGTAATTCTTCCCATATTCCTAACTGAACCTCTTTGATGCATTCAAGAAGTATGTTCACACAGAAAACCCCGTTCACACAATAGAATTTTCATTAATAATTTCAATGAGCGCAAGAACTTACCTCTAGGGCCTTTAGAAAACCTTCTTTCTACACAAATTGGTAAACATTAAATTCGGTCACAAATCCTCCCAAAAGGGGATTGATCCAATGATATACTGCGTGAGTGATATTATTATCAAATTTCTTGACTTCTTGGATCAATTCAAGAGTCCACTCAGTGACTGTCGTATTTTATGTAGTGATGGAATTCAGGTAGGCACGATAACCACTCTTGTATTTCATGCACAAAGGAAATACTTTATGTACCTATGTACCCACTGTTTGTCAGAAAATTTAGTGGTTCTATTCTCTTGCAGTGCAAATTCCAAGATCTTTCTATCCAACCAATTTTGTAATTCTTTGCGTGATGGATGCCACAACATCAAATCTCCCTCAAAATGATGATCCCGGTCCTGACAACAGAACCTTTTGTTGGATTGAGGGGTCCTGACCCAGGTTTAGATTTTATGTATAAACTAACAAACCCTCCAACTACTAGCCCTTTTGGCAATGATATTCTTGCATGGACCAAAATCTCACCTGAAGAAGTATGGGGGTGGTTGGAACTAGTTTTCCACACCCTGAGAGAGAATTTAATGAAGTGGTCCTCAACAAAACCCTAAGAGAAATTATACATATGTGTGCAATAAATTATAACAAAAACACAGAGAATGCACAATTATCAACAAAATAATACATAAATATTGTCTTTCTTAGCGCAGATAACTAATCGGAACCAAGTCTAGGTCTTAATCAATGTAACACTTAACAGATATAACATATTCATGCATAATCATATCAGACAGGTTCATGCATTCATCAATAAGTAAACAGATAATGTGATCTCATCAAAGCATAAACAGTAAACATAATTGCATAACACAGAGAGCTTCGCCAAAAATGTTCTTTATATTATGTTCGAGGTTTGTTAATACATCAATTGTTCTTTCAAAAACCCTTACAAACCCTTCTGTGCCCACAACCAGCGGAGTCTGCACACAAATAGGACTAGGTCTCCATGCACACAGCCAATAGGAGCCTTTCACCCAACCCAAAAACCCTTACAAACTCAAATACTATTAGAATATCACTATCTCATAACATTCATTGACTTAGAACTAACTAATTTTCTTAGACATACTCTATCTATTTATAATATGCCTAGTACAAAGATACTATGGTCTCAAACCATGTTTTGAGGCCCATCGTTTACTTTTAAGCTTAATTACATCCAAAATTGGGACAAAAATCCCTTTGATTTCATTTGCATAGTGCACACATACAAACATGCAAAAATATATTTGGAACTTCTGCCTCAGGGGTCCCTGCTCCAACATTCGTCGTTATAAAGTCCAAAATAAATTAGTAATTAATTTAATTGTTACAAGGAAATAATAATTTCAGATTTTTTAATTGCATTACTGTAGCTCAAGCTAATTAGTATTTGCACATTTGCATAAAATAGGGGAAAATGGACAAATAGTGTGCGGAACTTGCAAATGGGCGGAATTGTTGTTGTCTTTTTTGCATATTATTTTTTGCGTACATATTGGATAGTTTTCATATCTTTTCCGTATATACCCTTTTAGGTTAACATATAAAAGAGTGAAGCAATTTGCAATAATTGGTTAAAATACATGCATTTCACAACTTTTTCAAATTTGTGTGTCAGGTTATTCTTATTATTATCAATAGTTTGTGAGCTAGTTTCCATTGCTGTAAAAATTTATAGTCACAGGGAAACGAGATGTATCATTAAGTGGATGAGATGGTTTTTTAGTTTCAAGGCATATTTTCACTCATTTTCAGTAAATTTTAGCTTTGGTATCTTCAATTATTGTTTATTAACAAATTTTCTATGTAACAAATTTCATAGATGTAATAGTCAGACTAGATTTTTCATTTGTAAAAGTAAGATATAGTGGTTCTATATAGAATTGAAAAAAAAATGTACAGTTCAGTGGTGTTCAAAACATTATTGATTCAAAATGTATTTTAATCTATGAAACAAATATGGTTAAAAGACAAAGAAAATAAGTTATTTTCATTGATAACAATAACTTGGTTTTATCGATGAGAACTTCCATTGGTCAATTTCATGTTAGAGTTACACTAATATTTCAAAGGAATAGAATAACGGTAACAAAATTTGGACTAGTTGATTAGCGAATGATGCATGTGTAACGATAATTTTTTATTTAAGAGAAATTGGTCATTTGTATTCTGATTTAGAAACAAGAACAATTATGATACAAATGAAGTGAATACCTTTGAGTGTGAACACATTTAGATGAATATTCAAGTTATCGGAGACTAATATTCACTTACAATTTTCCGAAGAAAATAGTTTATCAGAAGTAGGTTCATTTAATGTTAATACATATTTCTTTTTGTCAAGCCACCAAGTTTCTTATGATCTGTCTGTCCTAGAAATATTTTTGTTTAAACAATCATTTAGAGACTTTTGTTGGCTTTGTGCACATGGCATGGGCGAAGAAAATACAACAAGAGTTCCAAAATGCACTGTGTATATGATTTATCACACATACAAAAAGTATTGTGTATTTGACTTGGCTGATATCATTTCTAATGAATTAGTTCCTAGTTAACCAATTTATCTAAGAGCAAAAGGTTGTTCATGATGGCATATCTCATTATAGCTTTGATTTAAAGTGATAGATTTAGCAATTTTCCATGTAATCCTAAATTCAATGTGAATAAAGAACTAATGAAATTTTGTTAGCCTATATCGTGGAAGAATCATGCTTGTTTAAAATTTTGTGTAATTCAAGTTGTTTTTGTGAGGTAAGTCAACTACATGATAATTAGACAAAAGCCTCATCGTATATATGGACATGCACAATTTTTCCTTTAGGAAAAGGTATGCACGAAGAAATAGAAAGAAATACGCTAATTCAAATATATGGGTTTCAAGATAAACTATTTCTATTGCCAAAAAAATTTATAGACAGGTATTTTGTGGTTAAATTCTGTAGGCAATAACTTGACTAGCTAAATATGTTTGAAAGCAAAAATACAAAACAATTAATTCCTTCGTTGTTTATTGTTGGAGAAATAATAGTAAAAATTGTGGCTCATGTTATAGATCTCACATAGACTTTGAACCCTTTTAACTTAAGTAAAGTTGAAGCAATTAAAGGCTTGGATGAGGAGGGTATATTTCACACACACTTGGAAGAAATTGGATATGAACACTTATTTCTAGAAATTAGAGAAGAAAGAGAAGAATGTCAAAATGCATCAATAAAAAAACAACGTATAATCATAAATGCTGAAGATATCATGTAAGTGTCAATTATCATTGTTTATGAAGACCAATTTGTATGTTACATAAACGATACTCATGGAAATCAAAGAATAGTCATAGATGCTAAACAAATCATTCACGAACCAGGTATCATTATTTCTATAGAGAAATATATATACTGCATAAACAATACTTATGCGAGTTCATATTCAAGTGAAAATAGGACAAACGATATTGCAAATATGGAACTAATTCACGATAAGCTATGAGATAATGTGAAGCACAAACAACATGATCATAGTTTTTTTTCAAAACATGTGTATGTTGTTGAATCAACCAATTTTAGAAGTCCTATGAAAACAATAAATGTTGATGAAACTGATGAACGCATAGTCAAGACATTTAGTGTAATTTTTTTTTTTCTATTTTCATATTATGGATTAGAAAGAAAATTTGGCTTTTGTACTCATATTTTTCAATATTAAAGGAACTTACCTCATTAGATAAATAATAAAAAAATAAATTTGTAAAGTTTCTTTTGACAAATTAAAAAGGCACTTTCGACTATAAAATCACAACTTATCATATTCTCTTCTCTACAAAATTTCCGATGTCCTCGAATATAAATTCAATGAGAATACAAACTACTCATGAGTGCATCAACAATACCAACACCAACTATAACAAAAAGAGGCACACCAACACTAGCACCAACAAAAATTCTAGCTAACCCTCATAGCTTTTTATCTAGTCCATGATGACACAATTGAATTCTAAATACTGGTCTTTTATAAGCAATATATACTTGAATTCACTGAATAGATATCAAAAAGATAATTTTATAATATCAATAGATACAACCTTACAGATATCTTTGCAACTAGTTGTGATAACATTATTACATGTTTATTTAATAAATGGATATTAATAGCAGTACCTTCTTTTGATTACTTTTTGCATGCTAAGTACGAATACCAAGTTTATTTATCGGGAAAGTAGAGAATTATTTAAACAATTTATACATTTTCTACTATTATTATGATGATTATGAGATACAATATGTCATAAATATGAATTTTAATTTGGCTAAAACCTGCTGCAATATGAAACACTAAAATTTATAAATGAGATTTGATATTGTATATGGCTTTGATATTGTATATTGTCCAGACAAAAAATATAGAGCCCAAGAGCATAAGAGCATAAAAGGTATTAAAGTTAACATGCCCATACTCCATGAGGCATTGTGTGAGATTTCACTGTGCAGAGTGACATCGATGTAAAAATGTATGTGAATGTGGAAATTTATGTTCCTTTTTCTACACACCATCCTTCTGCACATATTTGAAACACCATCCTTTTGCATATTTTTGAAACCGTTATGTTATCATTTCAAATAAATAAGACCTCCTTCTGACCCAATTGTAATAATGATTATTTAATTACATTGAACATAATTAATATCGTATATGGTGGAAGATATTTGAAGCTATTTTTATTCTCTTGAGATTAATGAATGACCTAGCTTCTATTTAGAGAAAGTGCGTCTAGAGGACAAATGCACATGAAAATTTATTTTATTGTGTCCACCTAACCATGTTATTGAATATGAAAGTAGCTATCTAGAAATGGTTGTGCATATATGACAACAAATGCATGTGTGGTAGTGATTTGATTATACCCAAGTGAAGGAATATATATGCCAATGTTTAGCAACATGTTTTAGTGTCAATAAAATAATTAATTAAGGGCCTTTATTAAAATATAAATGTAAATCATTTTGGAATTTTTCCGACTGATCGATTTGTCTTTGTGTCTATACACGATATTCCTCTACCATCATATTGAATACATGTACAATAATGTACATGATCACAATTAATTTATATTTATTTTATTTCATACACCCTTTTTTATTTAGTACATGTATGTTGACAACATTAAATCAATAACAGTTACCAAAGTAAGAAAGGAAATAATTTTCGAATTTCAAAATTTATTTTACCAGCTACTGTTAATGTTCAATCTGAAATTTTCAATTGATATTTATTGAAACGGTTAAACATGTCAATAAATAAATAAATATGATATGAATATGGCAATGACTAAGAAATAATGGAGTTGAGTACTAATGACATCGCACTATTAATCATGATTAATGGCTTTAACAAAAGCCATTGTCACAAATCTGGGTTACAATTATCAAACTTCAAGAAATTAGATTTTTCAGAATAAAAAAAAAAAAACATCGACAATTTAGTAGTAGCGGCCAACTCAGTAACTAAATAAACTCATGATATTAATTTACGACTATTAATAGTTATTATTGGTAGTTTCAAATCTAATGGTTATAATTATCATGATATTTTTTGGATTCATAGCTCTCTGCACCAATAAAATTTATGGACTCCAACCTTGAATTTGATATAATAGGTTTACATGAAGATGAATCAACAGAAACAAGATTCTATATCCAATCATAAACTTGATCTCGAAAGTTAGGAAAAATGACTTGGAAACTCTAAATCTTTTTCAGGAATGAGTTTACTTTCAGTGAAACAATGCAAAGAAAAGAATGATGTGAAGAAATCCATATCTGACATAGTTCAGGAATCTCATTAACATCCTGAAAACTTGACATAACCATCAATGAGAGTTGAAGTGCCTCGAATCCCTTAAAAAACCCAAAACTTCTAAATGTGAATAATTATATTTTGAGAGCTGAATCAGTTCGTGAATTGTATGTGGATAACTACTACTAGTTATTTTAACAAGATCACTATTATTCATATGGAAGCCATCTACATCACTAGTTTGATCATATTGTTCAACCTCAAGAAATAGATTACTCAAGTGATAAGTTTCTTCTAGTTCTATATTTGAGGATGCATAGATCAAATAAATTTTATGAGAAATTTAAGATAAAGAATCATTCTTATGAAGGACTAGAAATTGCAAGGCATGGAATGGATGCTTAATTGTTTCATTGTTTCTTCTTCATCATAGATGAACTCACTTCCTTTTGTCAATCCGAAATTATTCTCATTAGATTGTAAATTCGAAGAGAATGGTATATTGTCATTGATTAGCACCATCATTAGGTACATTTTAAGGGGTTAATTGTCACCTTTTTATCCTTATTAGTCTCTATTTCTCAAATTTAATTGCATTATGGTCATATGTTTCTTAGTGTATATGGTGTATTGAGGTTTGTCATACCTAGAATGCATAATGTGGTTTAAATGCCATAAAATCATGATAAAATGCCATTTTTTCTGAAGATTTCATAATTAGGGATCATAGTAGATGGTTAGGAGTGATTGCAAGGGGTTGAACACCTCCTTAACTCCTAAAGGAAGCCAAGTGATCCTCGAGATTCTCCTCCAATAGCTAGAAATAAAATGCATCCAAGAAAATGGAAGAATAAAGTGGATCTAATGTCTACTTCTCTTGAGTTCCAAGGAGAAAAATCACCTAGTTTTTAGGGAGATGTTGGTAGCTACCCTTTAGGATAAATAGGGAAGAGAAAGAGCTCATTAAGATTTGATTTTTGGAGATAGATAGAGCACTCTTAGCTCTTTTAGTAGAAATTTGTGAATGTCATGTGCTATGTAGCAAAATTGGTTATGCAATAAAATGAGTATTCAATTTCTTCTTCACTGAGTTATTTTCAGGGAGCTGAGCTTGTGGGTTAGGGCCCAATCCATTGGCCTCAGTCTCTCTTATGTATTTTTGTTTACCATTTATGCTGTTGTAGTTATTTTGCTTACATTTCATCTCATTGTATTTATTTTTCTTCCATTTAAAGTGTTGTAATTAGTTTGCTTACATTTCATATTGTTGTAGTTATGTTTCTTCCATTTCATGTTCCTGTCATTAGTCTTTACCTTTTATGTTGCAGTAACATAGAAAACTCTAAAGCCATGTGTTAAAGCCTCCCTCTCTCACCTCTTCGATTAGGGTCTTAGGAGGGCAGATCTTCACCACAAACCCAAATTTGCTTTCAGTTTATGATTTCTTGGAAAATTTATATAGGTTGCTTTGTTTATCATGAAAATTTTGTAGACATAGAGTTATTTTTATGTTTTAAGTTCATAGGTAGGTTTACCTAAATTTAACTCATCTTTTCCACCATTTTCATAATATATTTTTCAATTATAACTACATGAACAGGGTTTTTTCTTGCAATTTTGAGCAGAGCAGCAGAGGGGGAATCCACCAACACCATTATCTTAAGTTTCCAACCGTCATAAACCAACCTCAAACTAAATCGCCTTTAACATTTTTTTTGGACATATCCACCACAACACCGAGAGCCACATTGGAGGTGAAATACATGCTTTGAGAGAAGTTTTGATCATAGCCAAAGGGTTTCCTACCTTCCATCCACCTACATACACCTTCATTTTACATCTCTTACACCTTTCCTCACCATTTCTGGGCTCAAACTTCTCTCGGCCTATTTCCTATAACATTTCAGGACATCCTATAGCACTACAGGAAATCCTCTAGCTGATCTTGTAGCAGCGCCAGTTAGTCACATCTTCATCCCAAAACCTCTCTTTCACGTCATCTAGACCTGACACAACCTCCAAGACACCTTCAACTCTAAAACCATGAGCCCAAAACCCTCATAGGTCACCTTAGTGCCTCCTCCTTTTGCAACAAAACTGAGTTATTGACAAGCATAGTTAGGTCATTGATAGATGCATTGTTAAGTGTACTAGTCAAGCATTATCTATATAGATTTCAATCAGTCATTTGGGTCAACATGTGTGCCTATATTAGTTTCCATTTTTTCAAATTCAGTTCAGTAATTTAAATCTTCAATGCCACTTAGTTTAAATTTATTTCTTGCATTAGGTTAAGTGTCGATTTCCTTTTTTGCAAATATCTAGATGAGTCTTTATGATATAGAATAGTTTCTTGTCCTAATGATAGAGTAATGATCATGATTATTTTCAGTCTTAGTTTTCATTAAAAAGTGTTACAGACTTGATATCCTAGCAGTAACCCTAGCTATAGCACCACCTCGTAGAACTAAGAAGAGGATGGCATGAGTAGAATGCATTTGTTGTCTATATAGAACTTCCTCCTCCAAATTTGTATGAACTCTGGGTGGATAAAGTAAAGTAGAGTAGCATTTTGGGGTTACAACACCCTTGGTGAAATTCTAGGGCTCACCATGTTTTGGCGTCATTTCCATGGAGGTGTCTAAGTATATGCTTTGGTTTTATTTTAGCATTATTTTATTCTTTTCTTTTGTATTCAGTTCCAAAATATTGAAAAATAATAAAACAATTTGACTTTCATGCCTCATAGGAAAAGGGATAACCAAGGAAAATGTTTACTAAAAACCTCCAAATCCACACATAGTCACCCTTCACTCTTCGTCACTGGCTATGAAGTTTAACACACCATAGGTAAGCCACTTGAAAATTTTGAAGAACCTATTGGAGAAGAAGAAGAACTTGCTTCACCTTAGGAACCTGCTTAACCATTTCAAGTCATGGATGAGACTGGTGTTACGGGAAAAGCTACCCTAAGGTCTAGGTTGAGGAACCTAACAGAGCAGATGGCATATCATGACAAGAAGAACTCTAATTATCAGTTTTAATTCTTGAACTAGAAAATTGAGGATAGACGACCTTACCCGTTTTTCCTATGTTTGGGGTCGATCCCATAGGGTGCAAACCCTCTGCTACTCCTCATGCTCCAGAACCTGCAAATCAATTAAGACAAAGCACAAAAATTAGTTGCATAGCATATATGTCCTAGATGTCAGCATGTTAGCATATATAATCTTATAAAAATAACATGAAATAAACCATTCAAGATCATTCAACATGTATAGGAGACATATAACATAAAGACATCAGGAACATGACAATACTTCTTTTGTGGATAATATGTAAAGAGAAAGTGGAGAAATCACTTGAGATCTGCCATGGCTCCAAGCGAAACCATCCTCCAGATTTGTCCAGCCCTAGCATCACAAATCTTCTTCCATAAATGGTGCACAAAGGATGTCACATAAAGTGGGGGTGAACATCATAAGGAAACAAGGGTTTCCTAAACCCGGAAAGTGTAGGAGGCAAAAGGAAATATCAGACTTTATCAGGGCTTTAATAGGCTATAATATCAATAGAATTCTCTCCCTCCTTAGGCCATTCCCTTGAGGTGTATTTATACTTCCTCAAATTAGTTTTTTCAGTTGGGGAATTGTTAGGCCACTAGTTGGGGTAGTTAAGTTACAGAGAAAACACATAAATCCAACCTATTTAATAGGATTTTTATATATGTTTTAATATTTTAAATAGCATATGTGGGTCAGCTATGAATGGACCCGCGTCTGCATGTGGAAAAAACTGGGAGAGTCACGAATGGATTTTAAAATACAGTTTTTTTAAGAAGTGTGACCAAGTATGAACGGAAAGGTTGCGGAAGGCAAATGCATAAGTCATCTAGTATATAGAGGTGATAAATGATGCTATAACATATGCCCCTAAATATATGAGGTGAGAAGGGGTACATGACAGTCGAAATGTATTATGTGCATAAGAAAGAATCTTGCAAGGACTAGAGAGGACTTCACTAGATTTTAGACTGCCAAAAACCAGTGATAGAAATTAGAAAGATAGCTTATGTATGAGGTGGGAATACCGATTCTCAGTGAAAGAAAAGCATGTCCTCATATCAAGGATGGAGCGGATCCAATATTTATACAAGTATAGTTGAACTGTAAAGTACATAGTGAATCATCTGATCACTGCTCAGAAGTACAAGTCAAAATCATGTCCAAGTATCACCTATAAAAGAATGATCAATGATGCTGCAAATATATTTGATCACTGAATTCAAAACTGAATCTCCAAGTACCAAATCATAAGTGGTGGAACAAATGTTACAACACGCAACTCGGGTGCTAACATATAAGATGTTTTTGTGATGAAACTGCAACATATAAGGGTGGATGGTGTCACTGGAAGAAAACTGAAGGAGCTATCAAAGTGAACCAAAACATGCTGATGCAAACCCGAGGTCTTCACTAGTCACCATGGCACAATTATACACAATGGGAATAAATGAGCTGAGGTCGACCATGTGAGAAATCATTTGATTACCAGTCATTGATGTATACCATTAACAAACGTGAGAAAAATCACCAATAATGATGATGAGAGTCAGGGTGCCCCAGTACAATCTAACAAGTGCGAATAAATGAGTTGAATTCGAACACTTGAGAAAATATACCAATCAGGAGACATTGATGTATTCTCATTGTCGATAGCAAAGGAGTCTACCACTGATGACTGCAAACCCTAAGGTAATTACAAAAGGACTCTAGACCTTATTCCCAAAGCAATGAGTCAGAGTCAATGGGAAAATATCTACTGGAAGGCAGACATTAAGGCATCCCACATCAGTCCAGTGCAAGTGTAACCCACAGGCCAAGATTTGTAAATAATCGAACGAATCAAAGTTAAGTAACCAACTTGAAGTAAATTTCCAGCATGGACAAAATGTAGCTAGAGCATGGTAGAAACCCTCTGAACCAACCAATAATGAAATATGATAAAGAGGCGATAAATACATTGATAGTGTCAAATGGAAATCAAAGTACTACATGAATCCCAGGTGTGATAATGTAAGCTGAAGTCGAAGATAACAGAAACCACTCAGTCAAAGACCCATAGTGTTGATCAAATGTTGAGGACAAGGTCACCTATCAATGATGTAAATAGGGCCAGGGTGTGGATCTAGGTTTACTCCCAGAGAATTTTTTGGAGTTCGATAAGAGAAAAACCTGCCGACAAGAAGTCAATGGATACCTTCTCAAACCAGCACGAGTAAAGGACCAAATAAATGATGTGATAGAACAAAATACTGAAAGACCGGGATGGTCGACTAAAAAAATGAGTCAGGAGACACCATTGAAAGGCCGACTCAAGTTAACTTCCCTTGAACAAAAGCATGACTTATTTTGACTATGGCAGCAAATGATAACTTTGTATAAGTTTTTCATGTAGGAGGCATAAACAAACCCTCCATATGATTGGAAGAGATAACCAACTGGGGGAGTACTGACTCGATAACAAGGTTATGGCTTCTCCTAAGTAAAAAACTAAAACCATCCCAAATGGAGAAAAGAATTAAATTTTTTGTGCTTTGTTCAAGGGCGACACAAATGACTCCACTTTAATGCTTGTATCTCACTTGCGGGGGAGGGTGCGTTAGCACACTCGACTAAAAGGATGCCATCGATTAGCTACCATAAAATGTGGAAGTAATGTTCCATTCCCACTCTTTTTCCAAATATATATTTTTTTGTCTTTTTCATATTTCAAAGCTTGAAAAATAATAAAAGAATGCCTATAGTACAACGAATAGAACGAGTGTCGTAAAAATGTTCTCTAGTTCCTAGGATAGGAAAAATCTTATGGTCATTGCAACGTGGCCAAAACTGGTAAGTGACACTCAAAGGAATGTTCCATCAATGGGTAAAGGTGTCAAGTTGCAAAGAATAAGTGATTTCACGGTTGAATTTGTAGAAATACATGGTCAAAAGATGGCTTAAACACAAGCCCAAATGAAGCCAGAAAAAGGGAAAGATATACAAATGGTCAATATGCAATGCAGCAATACAACTCAACAAAAAAGTGGGAGCCTCTAAGGTATATGACCAGAATAAAGATAGCAAAGAAGAAGAAGGATGAAGCGTAAATGCAGAAGTCATGACGGGACTAAAGAGGAATCCCGAGCCTACACAAATTGTAGCATGGGAGACAAATGCTAGCAAGGAATTAAATGGGAAGCCCATGTAAAGGATGGCTCTAAAATCATTTCACGATTTAAAAATAGATGAGTGAAATTGGTTAAATAGTCATAATATGATGGGGTCGAACCTATGGAAAAATTTCAGAATGGAGGATAGTATGCATAAGTGCATTGGAAAGTAAATTTCCTAACCTATAGTCCAGTTCAGAATCAAATACCTGCCATGATAGTTCAGTGGTCATGGATCCAAAGAAAAAACTGTAATTATCTCAAAATCACCACAATGGACCTGAAAATAACTTTTCCCAACACTTACAAGCCAAAAGGTTAAACAATCATGAACAAATTCAAAAAATAAACACAAACGAAATTTGAATTTTTTTTTTGAATTCTGGGCATAAATAGGCCTTTTGGACTCACATTTGGTCATTTGTGTTGTGAAGAAATTGGGAAAGTGCTCTGGAGCAAAAAACCCCTTTCTTGCAAATGGAGAAATCATCCACCAAATCGATCCAAATTAGTGAAGTAAGCCTCATACTCATTTTGTTTATCAATTTTGTTATCATTTTAAGCAAATTTTTAGGATTTTCACAATAGAAATATTTTTTTTCTGAAAACCTCTATGTATACGTGGGTTCATCACAAGGAACTCACGTATAGATACAACTCTGTCCGAATGAAGTCGCATATGTGCAGAAAGGAATTTTAAAACTGATTTCTAATTGGTTAATGGATGAAATGATTCAGGATGACAATCAGTTGGAGAGAAAGAGAACATAATTCCATTGATAATGAGGTTATGCAGGACTAGGTATCCTTGAATAGCCTTCGGGGATGTGGATTATTAAAATTCTTCCAAAAGACGAATATCAAAACTAACAAAATATTTCTCGAGATGTTAGTGAATTATTGGGATCCAGATGAATATTGCTTTATGATAGATCAAATTCCACTAAGAATTAAAGTCAAAGACATATATTTCATAACTGGACTCTCTTAGATAGGGGAACCAATTAATTTGTAGGGTAAGCCCACATGAGGGCTTAATTTCGATGACTATATTCAGGTTTACTATGCTGAGGGTACTAAGAAGGTGGGGGCACATATCCCAATTATAGATGTGTGAGATCTGCATATGAAGATCCTCCTTTTCACCATTGTAAGGGTAGCAGGATCTCATCTTCCTTACATCAGGCTTCTTGAGGAAGCATGAGTTTGTAGTGGAATGATTGACCATGCTATGTTATTGGTGCACATCCTTATTGGAAAACATGAATAAATAATTGACTTCTATTTGGAAGAGAAAAACAAATCATTTTGGCTATGGTACCATTCTCTGTACATATTTATTTGAGAGAGTTCCAGGGCTTCGTATTGATATCATCTCTACCATCAGTAGCCCTCGTGATCCACATATAGCTAGATGGGCGAACTTGATGAAGAGCCTGGGGGGTAGTGAGGTCCCACGAACTACTTGGGATGATGAGTTCTTCCTTTGGTGGAGAGAACAAGTCATCTTAGTAGAGGACTATCCCTATGCTTAGATGGATTTCAGAGAAGATCCAGATTTGGTTCTTCCACCCAGTGCAGCATGAGGGGTTATTGGTAAGATCGCACAATGATTTTTAATTATATGATTTTTTATTTTATTTTTTCAAATTATATAAAAATGAAAAATGTTTTGTTAGGACAATATGACTTACAAATTTTTATGATCATGATGTAGACATGGGGGCAGTGATACCTGATGGTTTCCCTAGGCATAGGTGTTGTAGAAGAGAAGCTAATGATGCCGCAAAATACCCAGGGATAACCATCCATGATATTCAGAGAAACTTGGAGAGTTTGACTCACCAAGTCCCTATAGCGGCCATAGAGGATCTCCCAAAGAATATCCAGAGACGAGTAGTTGGAGTACCACGTGACTGGGTGTGGTTCTTTTGCCGTGTGGAAACATCTATAGTGTTCTTCCAGAACACGTATCTTGGGCAGGGCCCTTAGGGATAGATTTTATTTGATCGAATGACTGTAATATTTTTTAATGAGGGACATGATCGAGCATAAGCCCTAATTTTGTAGGACATGAGGGTCCAAATTTTGTATATTTTGAACACACTCTAATATATATATATATATATATATATATAGCGATTTTATATTATGTGATTGTCCCAAATGTACAATTATGAGTAATGTTTTTGATATTTTTAAAGTATTGAATGATTAATATGTCAATCAAGTGCTTGATTAGCTAATGACTCTGATAACTAATTATTGGAACGAGGAATGTAAATGAATGTAACATATTGAAATGAACGTTGTAAAAAATTCACTCTCAGAAATAATCGATGAAAAAATGGGTCTCTGACACGATAAGTGTTATTTAATTGTGAAACCACTAGTTGCGAATCCAAGTATACTACTAACAAATCGACACCAAGAGATATTGTCTTCGAGATTAGGTTGACCACTACAGGGTAGTCTGCCACATTGTTCCAAGCAGGACCAATGCCTACACCCCTTGAGACTAAAAACTGACCACATGGATAGTGAATTACCCAAGCCATAGAAGCAAGATTTCGGGTATGTCTACTAGCACCATAGACAAAGCTAAAATGACTCATCTCAACTGAAAACACCTTCTAAAGTAAATCAAAATCATCAAATTCACATCAAAAAATCGATAAACATACATGTACAAAAAATACAATATATACAACAAAGTAAATTCTAGGCCAAAGCCTAGGCATAATACTTCTTCAGATAGAGCCCATTTCTGGGCTCCGCCAGCTCATTTCTGTTGAAATCAACCAAGGCATAAGCTCCCTTTTTCAGGACCTTTTTAACAATAAAAGGGGCATACCACATGGATTTGAACTTGCCTGCCCCCAAGGCATCCTTTTCTTCGGCATAGACCAAAACAAGGTCACCTTCAGAGAAAACCCTAGGTTTGATCGCCTTATTGTACTGAACCTTCACTTGTTTCTTATGAGCCTCGTTCATCGTAGCTGCATCTTGATGTTGCTCATCGAGATGTTCTAGATGGAAAAGGCATTCTTCTATACTAGAAGTGTCAGGAAGAAGCTCATATGCAAGCCTAAGGGAAGGATTTTCACATTCAACAAGAAATATAGATTCCATCCCATAAACTAGTTGGAACGGAGTGAAACTGGTTGTAGTCTTCACAGACATCCGGTATGCCCAAAGTGCAGGGTAAAACATGACATGCCAACTAGTTCTGGATTTATCAATTATCCGTTGAAGGATAGTCTTCAAGGACTTGTTTATGACTTCAACTTGTCCATTGGCCTGAGGATAATATAGAGATGAATGATCCTACCAAAAACACAATTTGAGAGCCAATTCAGCCATCATAATATTCTGAATATGACTGCCATGGTCAGTGACAATCTCTTTGGGGATACCAAAGCAAGAAATGACTTGGTTGAATAGAAACAAGGCTGTTGTCTCACCATCGTTTGCAAAAGTAGGGATAGCCTCAGCCCACCTCCTAAATTAGTCTACTGCTAGGATAATGTACTTATGACCCTTTGTCGAAGGCGGGTTACAAGTAGTATAATCAATACCCCACTTTGTGAATAGACCGACAGTGACAACAAAAAAGAGTGGAGCTGGATGAGCACACATCTTCCAAGTATATAATTGACAAGGATGACATATTTTGACTGTCTCAACACAATATTTGAAAATCGAAGGCCAAAAATATTCTGCATGAAAAATCTTTTGGGCTGTAGCAAGCCTAGATAAATGACCACCACAAGCTCCACTGTGGCAATCATTCAACATAACCTCAGCTTCTTCGAGATTAAAGCAGCGTCTAAGGATCAAATCAAACTTGTGACGATATAGAGTGTCACCAATAATAAGATAACTTTTCACTAAGTGACGCAACTTTCGACGCTCGTCTTTCGAAAAAGCTAAGGGAAACTTTGCAATCTTAATATAAACAATGAGATCTCCATACCAAGGATCCTATGAAGAAATGAGAAAAATATGTTCATCAGGGAACAACTCTTCATAAACAATCTCTTCTCCATAGGGCAACCTAGAGATCAACTCCGCAAATACCATATTTTTCTTGGATTTTGCAGGCAGGATTCGAGATCAAACTCTTGCAAAATGACAATCCATCGATTGTATTTGCCCCTAATTACTCACCTATTGAGAAAAAATTGAAATCGATTAACTGCTATCAAAACGTAAGTTTTGAGAAGAAGGATATAATGCCTGAGCCACTAGGAAACATGACAAATGCCAAAGCTAATTTCTCAATGGGAGAATATCAGAGTTCAGGACCCACCAAGCCTCGACTAAGGTAATAAAAACATGCTCACAAATAATATCATCTTCCTGAACCAGAATCACATTGATGGTAGATTCTGCTGTAATGGGATACAAAGGAAGTCTCTACTATAATCCATTAGGGGAATTTTTAGGTCTAAAATGGGCCTCCTAAGGAAAATGTATGATCAAAATTCACTTTATGAGAACCAATCACATTTTAGGGGATGACATCATCCCCAATGGTTGAGGTGTCATTGCTTGAGTTACAGGTACTTACTTGTTACATTCTCAATGATGGATAAAAACTCATGGTTAACCATGATAGTGCTTCAAGTACTTTTAAAGTCAAATTAAAGTACTAATTATAAATTTCATTTCACACTTTTTGAATAAAATATTATTATTGCCATTTCATATTTTTTGAAATAAACAATGCATATCCTTACATAATCTTCATGTATTTATAGATTTTCAATAAATACTATATTTGTATATTTTCATATATTTATTTTTGAATTATATATTCATCTCATCTTATTTAATATTATAATTTCAAATTAGTTATAATTTATTTTAACTTATTTGAGTACAAAGGACAAATGCATTTGTTGTTCAATGATAATGGCATTTTATTGAAAAAAACAATCTTATTTATAGTCACATCAACACAATTTTTTTATTAATTTTATTTTGGTACACATTTTCAATTGAATTTAACCATGGTTATATGGATTGTGGTGAAAAAAGTAAAAGGAAAATTCATAAATATTATTTTATTGGTTTAGCTATTATTTTATCATTTTCTTAGGAGACCCATTTTAGACCTCAAAATTCCCCTAATGAGGTGGACTCAATAACGGAGCAAAAGTCAATGCATTTTTCAAAGCATCGAACGAGCATTGATGAAAGTCATCTTAAAAGAATGGAACCCCTTTCTTTAACAACCTCATAAATCCTTTCGTCTCCTCCACATAATTAACAATAAATATCCTTAAGAAATTGGCCTTACCTTGTAGACTTTGAAGCTAATGAATTGAAGACGAGGGAGGAAATCGAAGTATTTTCTCAACCTTCAAGGGATCTACCCAAATCCCTTCTGTAGACACGATGAATCCCAACAACTGACCGGATGTGACATTGAAAATTCACTTATTAGGGTTTAACCAAATTTTATAATAATGAAACCGTTCAAAAAAATTTCGAAGGCATGAAGGATAATCAATTATCTTTCGAGAAAAAGCAAATAAATCATCCAAATATTCTTTGATAATATGTTTGATGTCGAGGAAGGCATAGGACATAGCTCACTGGAAAGTAGCTCCAACATTTTTCGAGCCAAAAGGCATCTTTTTGTAAGAAAATGTACCCTGGGGAAAAATAAAAGTAGCCTTATGTTGATCTTTAGGACGGATAGTAATCTAATTGTATCCTGAGAAACTATCCATGAAGGAGAAATTCTCATTCCTCGCACACTCATCAATAATATTATCAATAAATGGTGTGGGGTAATTATCTTTTAGACATGCCTTATTCAAAACCCTGAAATCAATGCAAACTTGGATCGTTCCCTGTTTCTTTTCCACGTGCACTGGATTCGAAACCCACTCAATTAACGGAACGAGGTATATGAAACCTGCCTTAAGCATGTTCTCAACCTTGGCCTTGATAGATGCAACCTTCCTAGGGTTGATCGGACAAAATATATACCAAATAGGCTTAGAATTTTCATAAGTCTTGATCTCATGCTGGACAATAGATGGATCTATACCAGGGATTTCCTCATAATACCAAGCGAACACATCTCGAAATTCTTGAAAGATATCGGTGTAAGTATTATTCTCTTCAGGGGAATATTTAGCTCTAATGAAGACATTTTCAATAACGTTGGGATATTTGGAGATGTTCACCGAGGTAGTAGCATAAATGATAGCCATGTTCTCTTCAGCAAAAGCCTGTGCTGGTGCTAAGGGGTTCAAGACTGGGTTAACAAGATCAAAATACTAAGGGCTAGACAAACTTGTTTCAACTTCTCGCAAGTCTGGTGGAAAATAGGACTTATGATGCAAATCATCCCACGGTATTTCTATATGAGTCATTGCTTCAAGGATGGCCTCTTTAGATGGAAAAGTGGTATCAAGGAAATCTTGAGCAGAAGATGAAATAAGAGTCCAAGACAGAGCCACATCTCCATCCAAATCCTCTGGTGAAAGAGAAAATGGAATGGAGTCTACAGAGTCAACAATAGATTAATAGGAAGTCTAAGCTGTAGACATAGGAAATGCCATTCCACACTCTTGACCCTCCTCTAATGTGGAGGTAGGAGAAGGCAAGGTCCAAGGGTATGAAAAATAATGAGTTCGAAAGAAATCTCTTCGAGTAGGAACCCTGGAGGATGAGATGGCATGAATATGAATTGAAGGAGACGGAAGATCAAAAGTACCCTTCAACGATGTATACATTCCAACCCCAAAATTCTCAACAATTTTCTTGGTATCATTCACCAAGGGTACAATAGAGTCAACAAATGCATTTGGATCTACAGGAGAACAGTCAATGTGGTCAATAGTGAAAATCCTCCCTTCGTGGGGAAAACACAAGATGCGAAATAATGAGGAAGAAATAGCATCCATCTCATAAATCCAATTTTCCCCAACAGAAGGTTGTAGTCTAAATTTGCATCAACTATCTCGACCTCAATATTGATAGTTTTACCCTCAATGTAGATGGGTAAAGATGGAATAATGCCATGTGGCTTGTGAGAATGATCATCAAATGCAGTGAGAAGAGTAGTTGAAGGGAAAAATAAAGGGGATCCAATAGCTTTCCGACATGAGAAAAACATAACACATGTGGAAGCACCCTCATCGACTACTATTTGAAATATATTGATCTTTCGATATGTAGACTTAATTTGAAAAGCCATGTGATGAGGAAGTCCCTTCTTAAAAATCGACATGTCAAATGTGATCATAAGAGAGATTTTTGGATCAAAAGCCCAAATGGCAGTGAGAAATGCACTCCTTTGTGTTGGGCATAAATAGAGTACCTCTAACACAGGCATGGCACAAGGACTTTGGGCCAGGTCTTCTACAATCGAGTAATTATGAGCAGCCTTGGTATTAGGATTAATCGCCGTACATTTTGTAGACCCTTTCGACATCTAAGGTATAGGATCAACTGCAGGCCTCTTGATATAGAGTGGCTCAGAATTACTAGGAGCACCTTTATCTTTTGAAAACTCAGCTTCGCCATTGTCATGAGATCTCATAGTGATATCAGCATGAGTGTAATATTTCAAAATAGGAAAAGCGGCAATATTGAACATAAAACTAGGAATTGTAGTAAATATTAAGACATAAAACATGAGCTGATAATAGATCCATATTATTATGTATAACAACAAAAAATAAGTACAAAATCTTGAGGAACAATCACTCAAGCTAGGAAAGATAAGCCTCCAATGATCAAATACACCCAAACATGGAATGTTGTTGCTACTCAAAATGCCAAACAACCAAGACAACGCAATCCTAGTGAGTATAACTGTAGCCGGGAAATACAAATATATATATCTACTAATATAAGGCTCAAAAAGTGTCAGGAATAGAGATCTAAGCTCCCAAGCACATTTCCAAGACAACCTAGAAAGGGTTTTCGGAAATACACAAAATACAAAAAAGATGAAATGCATCCCTAGGGCTGAATAACTCTCTACAACTAGAAAACTGATAAGAGGAGGCTAATATGATATGGAAATGGCTAATACTCCTCCAATACATCCCTTGATGAAGGGCTTCTCCCCTCACTGGAAATATAACTCACAAACTAGGGCACTAAGCCATCCACTGCAACTTCCCAATAAAATAATGCAGTTTTTGAAGGAAACTGCACTTTAGGTGATGGAAGTAGCTTGGCCTAATGCCAAATGAAAAAATAATGCTCAAGTACCCTCCTTTATAGCCTCTTGGATGAAGGGTTGCTCCCTCCACTGGAAAATAAGCTCAGAACTGGATCTATCACTCCTCCAATGCTACTACCCTACAAAACAACATAATCCTGAAGGATACTGCACTGTGGATGATGGTTGAAGCTTGGCCTCATGCCAGATGGTGGAAATGCATCTCAATAGACCTCTCCTGAGTAGGTACTCGAATTCCCCTGAGGATAAGGGTGGTATTTCTTCTCGAAAACACCCTTGTGCTAAACAGCACAACAGAGTTCGCTAAATAGTTGAAGCGTGCAAGAAGTCATAAAAGACCAAGACATAAAAAATAATAAGAATGCCTTATATGGATTCCATCCCATTCATTATATGCTTTGTGAGATTCCTCACCCTTGAACCCACACATTAAAGTTACTACTCTCATGGAGACTCCCTCCCACTAACACTGCGATGTCCCTCATTATCTCTCCACTACCTCCATACCAACGTTGTTGATTTGGTCAAGCTTGATCCCATCCATGTGCTTCAACCTCTATTCACACATAAGGGTACTTTATCCAGCTGATAAGATGATCCACATTCACATTAGAAGTGTTTTTATTCCTACTAAGGAGATTTATGGGTCTCCCTACCCTCTTATTCATCTATCTAAATGAAGAAAGCAAAATTTAATATTCCAACTAGCTAAAATCTAATTAGGAATATTACAGCACTCCCCTCCCAAATGTTGCTTGTTGTCAAGAAACTATGAGGATGAATGCTGCAAAACCTCTCCTCCTTCCTTAGTGGCACCCACATCTGATAAACTCCTCCATTGAATCAGGTGTTCTCCCATCAATCGTCCTCTTAGTTTCTCCTCCCAAGTGTCCAAGTAATTAGCCAAATGGCTCGCATCATGAGGGAGTAGGAGATCCATGGTGGCAACCACATATTTTCCAATGTTCTCACTGATACATGGGACATTAAAAAGGTTGGAGATCTCAATCCCATTGAACAACTCCAATCCATGTCCCATTCCTCTAACCATTCCAACAATAATGATAAAAACATCATCAATGTATGGAATCAAAATTAGAGAGACACTGACTGCCATATGGAATACCAAAGGATGATAATAGTCCCTCAAGTTGAACCATCGATGTTCTACTCCTAGATGCCTCAAAACATGATGTGATAAGTGGATATCCAACCACTTTCTTGCTGCCACTATATTCTCACATGCTTGGAAGTAGTAAAGGCCATTTGGTGTCAAATGAGTCCACCTCAAATCAAATAATACTTGCCCAAATCCCTCTAGGAAGTGGCCATTCCCATCACTGACTGTGGTTCCAAGGAGACCATGAAGTCCAAGGAGAGGCTTACCCTCTTGTGGAGCAATACACTGTATATAAATGGCAATAGAATGAAAATACATTGTTAGATGATCAATAAGTACAAAGACACAACTCTTACCATGTACTGTTGGTAAGCTGGTGATGAGATCCATAGATGAGCTCTCCGATCTCTCTCCCAGAAAATTAAGTGGTTGTAACAACCTTGCAGGATGGTCATTTCCCTCCTCATTTATTTTCCAAACTACATACCTCCCAATATGCTGGAGCACATCCTCTTTGAGTGCATCCCATGTGAATTCCTCCATAATGGTCTAATATGTCCCCATGAAATTTATGTGACCAGAAAGGAGTGCTTCATGGGTTGCATGTAAAATATTCTCCTTGATATTAGAGTCTCTAGTCGAGAAGACCTAATGCTAGTAATAGATGAATCCATACACCACTCTATACCTCTCATCATCTACTTTCCCATCAAGCACCTCACATGTGAAATGATCCTTGGAATACTCCACCAATAGCTGGGACTCCCAATATGGATCTGTACTCCTCAATGACATCACTGTTAACTATTGTGATAAGGTACATGTCATCTCATAGCTCCCCTCTTTGACATGCTCAATGTCAAAGCCACATGCCGAAGTACTACTATCCCACCTTTGTTGCCTGCCTTGTAGCTCCTTCTATTCAAGGAAAGATTGAATTTTTTGGTGGTCAATCTTCACTTGTAAGCTATTTCTCGTCCAAACCCTCCTGAGTCTGGCTAGTTCATGCATGAATGCCAACAACCCTTTGTCATATATAGAAGATTAATTTCTGTGTGGAAGTATCTTCTGACTCTCCAAATCTTTGGAGTAGACCCTTTTCACTATGATTGTGCCACCATCTACTCCTGAAACACCATCTTCCAGCGCAAGAGGCTTGGCGAGAGATGGTAATGTTGATACTGGAAAAATGCTCATTCCCTCCTTGAGCCAATAAAAGGCCCTCTACATTGTTATAGTCTTACCCAAGGCTCCCTCCTCAACTAGGTCTATGAATGATGTAGCTTGTTGTGAGAATTCTTTGATAATCTTCTAATCTGCGGGCCTTCCTGGTGGAATGCCTCCATATGATGAGACATCATGATCTAGTGTGGACTATATATCTGAGTGGATTGATTTTTCCTTGCTTCCATTGTGAAAATCAGTCTCTATATGATGAGTAAAGACTTCCTGGGATGGATAGGTGTGCATTCCACTAATAACCTGATGCTGAACACTCTTCTTATCTTCCCACTCCATCTGCAAAGTCTCCCAATATGTGGTGACCTTCCCCAACGTAATCAATCATTGCACGCCCAATATCACATTGGTGTCAAGAATATCAACCAAAAATAAGTGATCAGTCAAAGTGTATGTTCCCATGGTGACAGACAATGTTGGAACATACTTCATGCACTGCATCATTTGAGCTCTTGGAACCAAAACTAAAAATCCCTCAAAATGATTAGTGGAGATTGTCCTCCTCTACACTAACTGATCATCAATGAAATTGTGCATTGCCCCACTATTTATCAATATTGATACCCTCTGCCCCTAAATGGTATCTCTGACTCTAAAATTCAGGTACTTGGGTACTCCTTAAAAACATGCAAGGGCCCCTCCAATTGGAGCAAATGCCCAATTCCCACCTCCTGGTGGCGGTAAATCCCCTCCTACTATCACAACGTTGTTGTGTCCTTTTGGCTCTTCCTCTTCATCCTCCTCACTGTCAGAGAATACCTATATATAGTGTGCATTCCCTGCATCACACCGATGCCCTGGTGCCCATGGATCTTGACATGTGAAGCAAATCTTCTTCCTCCTCAAATATCTTTTAACATCATCACTAAGGGCTCATTTGTTATAATTCTCATTTGAAGGAACATCCTTCGCATCTTTCCCCTTTGACTGGAAAGTGGGATTCCATTGAAAGGGGGCTCTTTCCCTTAGCAAGGCATATTGTAAATATCTAGCCCTCTCAATGGCATCTTGGAGTGTAGTTGGTTTAGTGGACTTAACCAACCCATGCATAGGCTCAGCTAGCCCATCGATAAACATATAAACCCTCCTAGAAGTAGATAAATCTGGAACCATAACATAAAGTTTTAGAAATTCATAGATACAGGTCTCTAGATTACCTGATTGCTTTAGCTTGGCTATCTCAACAGAGGGTTCCTATGAATCTCTTCGATCAAATATTTCCACTAGACTCCTAGTGAACTCTACATATACAGTCACATTTGCATGCCCCAATGTGGAAGGACCATGAAACCACTAATCATTTGCCTCACCTTCAAGGTGCAGTGCTGATAGTTGGATGGCTTCCATCTCTGGTACTTGGTTCAAATAGATATATATGTCAAGATTCTCCACCCAAGACTTGGCTGTGCACTTGGATGACCCATCAAAAGCAGGAAAAAATAATCTACCCATATTACGCTATAGATCATTGTTCTACATGAATCCTCCACTTCTATTGTTATGTCGGGGTCTCATGTTGTCCTTGATCTAAAAAAACTCCTGAAATTTTAGATTATCTTTGAATCTCTGAGATTGAGACTTATATTCTAGAAAATAATTTTCAAGATTTTTTTGTTCTTGAGGTCCTCCACCTCCATTTCCCACTGCTAAGAATGTAGGCATAATGGAGCATTGGGAAACTTGCTACCACACTAGTTGTTCATACTAGTGATGTGAAATGTCGAATATTTCTCCATGTAGAAACCCTCTAGGAGATTATTTATGTCTCTCCATCCTCATCTCCTTGATTTCTCTTGAAATATATTTCATGGTCTAGAGAAGAAGTTTGGGAAAATCCTTATCATCCACCTCTCCCGATATTGGAGTTTTTCCCTTGTCTTCTTCATTATCTATATAATCATATCTCTAGTTTCCATTAAGATACCTTTTCTCTCTTTCTGTGAGAGGCTCTCCTTATTCTGATGACATAGCTATTGTAATGCATAGACTGAGCCAAGATTATGCTATGATACCACTGTAATATTCTAAAATAGGAAAAACAACAATATTGAACATAAAACTAGAAATTGTAGTAAATATTAAGAAATCAAACATGAGATACTAATATATCCATATTATTATTTATAAAAAAACAAATAAGTACAATATATTGAGGAAAAATCACTCAAGATAGGAAATATAAGCCTCCAATGATTAAATACACCCAAACATGGAATGTTGCTGCTACTCAAAATGCTGGACAACCAAGACAACACAATCTGAGTGAGTATAACTGCAAATTGGAAATATATATATATAAGTATCAAAAAGTGTCAGGAATAGAGATCTAAGCTCCCAAGCACATTTCCAAGACAACCCAGAAAGAGTTTCTGGAAATACACAAAATAAAAAATGATGAAATGCAACCCTAGGATTGAATAACTCTTTGCAACTAGAAAACTGATAAGAGGTGGCTAGTATGATATGTAAATGGATGATATTCCTCCAATATATCTCCCAAATGAAGGGCTTCGCCCCTCATTGGAAATCTAACTCACAAACTGGGGCACTAAGCCCTCCACTGGAACTGCCCAATAAAATAACGTAGTTTTTGAAGGAGACTACACTATAGGTGATGGAATCAGCTTGGCATGATGCCAGATGAAAAAATAATTCTCAAGGTCCCTCCTTTGTATCCTCCCAGATGAAGGGTTTCTCCCTCCACTGGAAAATAAGCTCAGAACTGGATCTATCACTCCTCCACTACTACTTCCCTCCAAAACAACACAATATTGAAGGAAACTGTGTTGTTGATGATGGCTAAAGCTTAGCTTGATGCGATATGGTGGAAATACAACTCAATAGACCTCTCCTAAGAAGCCACTCAAAGTACCCCGAGGATGAGGGTGGGATTTCCTCTTGGAAACACCCTTGTGCTAAACAACACAGAATACTTCGATAAACAACTGAAGTGTGCGGGAAGTCATAAAATACCAAGACATAAAAAATAATCAGAATTCCTTATACAGCTTCCATCCCCTTATATTCTTTGTGAGCTTCCTCACCCTTGGCCCCACACATTAAAGTTTCTTCTCTCATGGAGACTCCCACCCACCAACACTGCACTACCCCTCATTATCTCTCCACTACCTCCAGACTAGCATTGTTGATTTGGTCAAACCTGACCCCATCCACATGCTTCAACCTCTATTCACACATAAGGGTGCTTTATCTAGTTGATAAGATGATCCATATTCACATTATAAGTGGTTTTATACCTAATAAGGAGATTTATGGGTATCCCTACCCTCTTATTCATCTATCTAAATGACAAAAGAAAAAATTAATATTCCAACTAGGTGAAAGCTAATTAGGAATATTATAGTCAGCACTCATAATAAATGCATTTGATGAATTTTTCCCTTCCTAGTTGCCCCCTGCGAGAGCTTTAGCATTCGCATTTGCGCCAGCAAGCAACTGCTGCCCTTGGGGAAAAGGGTTTGTCAGTACAACCCGGGAATTAGAAGAACCCTACTAAGCTAACAAGCACTAAGAATCTTGAATTTTCGGGCAGAGGTGAGTAATATTGTCTCCAATTCATAACTTGCATGGAAACTTACCTTCTTCTTATTGTCCCTCTTACCCTCTCCAACACCATCATTGGATCTTTTCACATTTCCCTTCCCATCCTTTTCTTTATTATTATTATTCCAACCCTTATTCTTACCATCATATTATTGATTTCATTTGGGGTTAGAATCCTAAACAACACTAATAGTCAAGGGATGAGAAGGTGTCAACACTGACAGCATAGCCTGACTATAAGGAGAAGATTGTAAAGGCAACTTCTGCAATCGAATTAGCAGGTTAGCCATACCGCTATCAATCGTACCGATAAGTCTACCAACATGAGGACCTGGCTTTGTTTTGGATAAATCTAGCTTGGAATGAGGAGCATCCAGAAAAATCTTATTAAGGACCCCATAAAGAGAATATATCAGTTATAACTACTGAGCCCTAAAGATAGTCTGTTCCTCAAAAAATACCCCTGAAAGGGATACATCCTTCGATATTTATGGTTGTAAGGATTTAAGAAACCATTCGAGAAGGAACTCATTTGGAATTTGGGCTATGATGAGCCTCTTTATTCTCCTCCATTCCTGAATATGATCAGAAATGTGTGTTGCGTTGTCCTGCTGGAAATTGACCAGGATATTAGTCCCGATGTCAAAACAAATGGGCAACTGGAAATGGTTCAAAAACATAGTAACCAACACGCAAAAAGTAGAAAAATTCCCCCCTGTCAGCTCAATGTACCATTTTGCAGCGTTCCTAGTTAGGGTGCATTGTAATAGCTTCAACCTAATCGAATCTTCGTTAAGGGAGTTCGATGAACACCATAAGTGGAAACTGGTAACATGGTCAGTTGGATCCTCACTGATCTTCATTTCAAATTTTGGAATATCTGAGGGAATTTTAGTAGGGACTGGAGGCCAAACTAGACTATATCGAATAGGATCATTCATTAATTTCGATAGCTCTAGCATGTTTAAAGTTGCTAGGAAAGGTAAGCGCGAAGGAGCTTGAGGATTCCATCCCCCATAGGAAGGATTTCCAAAATTTTGAAAAGAATATCCTAGATTTGTTGAGGCACCAGGTTTCCAGATATTTTTTGTAGAAAATGCTGAGCCATAAGAGAAATATTTTGGCCCAAAATAATTCAGAAAAGGACCCCTTCCCATCGTAGGGTTATTAAAAAGAGGGGTATTCCCTCTAATTGAAGTGTTAAATGAAGAGGAAACCACTTGGTAAGGGTTCCAAGAATTGGCGAATGGAGAGAAGGCCTAAGAAGCACCTACAAAATGGAAAGGTACATTCCCTTGCTAACCAGAGAAAAATATATTTTTAGCTCCCAACCTTGTAAAAGCAGGGTTCCAGCCTAAAAAAGCATTAGAGATTTGACCTCCGAGGAAAGGATTGAATCCTTGATTTTGAGAGGTGAAAGGAAAATATCCTAAGGAAGTGTTCGAATGAGGAATGTGATCACTTCCGAAGGGGAACCCCTAAAAATAAGCTGACCCACTAGCCATTGAAGGCATAAGTGCGGAGACAACAGAAGAAGCAGTGAAGGAACCAAAAGTAATTGCACTAGATGTTATTCCAAAGAAAAGGGACCAGAATAAGAATCAAATGCTTGCAGGGTGCTTCCACTTGTAGACAGAATAGTGTCAGAGTGGAACATAGCAACATTACAAGTGATAGTTCATATAGAAATAGTACTTCCGATTCAACCGAAATAGGAGTATGCACACTTGTAGTGCTCATAGCCAAAGTTTTGTTCCTAGTCGTTTCCATCGAAATAAAGGGATAAGGATGGGGGCTAGCTAGTCTCTGAGATGCAAGCCCAACGTAGAAAAGAACATCGAGAAAACTATCAAGAAGAGGAGAGGAAGGAGTACCTGGAGTTTTAGGAACCTCTTCAACTTCAACTTCTTATGCCGGAAGCAAGGCTCTAGAGATGAGTGGAGTACTCTGCTCTATAATACCACTAGTACTACGAAAACCCGTAGAAACAACAAGCCCAAACGGACGATCACTGTCTGTTGCATTCAAAAATATTGGATGAAAATCACCCACTGAATTGCTCCTACACCTTCTTGAAGAAGGCTCGACACTCTCGAGAGAAAGCCCATGAAGCCTCCTCAATCGACGAGGCGATTAGTCAGCCATTTTTAATAATTATGAGATTAATTAGACTCAAAAATTAAGAAGTTATGGCAATCTAGGAGAAAATAGCACACTCTATCAAAATTCCCTAGGATATAGTTATCAAGCGGCCTTCAGGTATTTTCACTCTGGGTGATGAGCACCGGACACCAAAATACAAGAAAGCGAATAAAAGGACCTTCTAAAAATAGTCTGGGGTAATTATGCCTCGGGCCTACTAGCGAAGGTAATAGAAATAGTTACGTTGACCTCCTGACAAAAGCCTTTTCCTGTGCAAGTACCCGTCGAAAGTCCCTAAGATATAGTTATCAAGTAGCCTTCAGGTATTTTTTCTCTGGGTGATGAGCACCGGACACTAAAATATAAGAAATCGAATAAAAGGACCTTCCAAAAATAGTCTAGGGTAATTATGCCCCGGGCCTACTAGCAAAGGTAGTAGAAATAGTTACGCTGACCTCCTGACAAAAGTATTTTCCTATGCAAGTACCCAAGCTTCACAAGGGCACCCTCCATAAGTACTAATGAAAGAGATACAACATTTGCCTCAGTTAACAGGTATTCCCCCCTGTAGCCAACTATGTGGTCCCTAGTAAAGGAAACTAAGGGCACCAATCCATATCAGCAATCGGGCGGAATAGTCTTAGGTCAAGATTTAGAAAATAGGAGAGGGGGCATCTCTCTTCTCTGTCTTCACTATCGCTCGCGCTTAACTTTATGGAGGTAGATCTTTCTCGATCCACTTAATGGAATTGGATTTTAGTCATTAATCAACTTTCTATGTTTGATAGTTTTGAGTGGCATTGGAGAGATAACTCTCCACTCAGCTATTCCAAGGCCCTATGACCTAGACTAGTTGGTTTATAATTAATGACAACACAAAAAATTCTAGTTCATTTTAGTTAATCGCTTGATTTTAAATGGATGTTACTTAAGTCATGGGTAGATGGAGATGAAACTTATGAAGTTTTTCAATGCAAAATAAATCAATAGAAAACCTACTACATGAAGATGAAAATTTTTCCTTTCGATGAAAAGAGATCTCTACTTGGGTTCTATGAAGATATTAATAAACAAAAATATTTGTTTTTTTCTTTTCAATTATCACTCTTCAGACACTTTAGAAAACTAGCAAAAGACTAGAATTCTTAACAGTGAAACTAATGCAAAAACTACCAATGATAGATGCAAATCCTAGGGCTACTTACAAAGGAAGCAACAGAGAGTTTCTAAATAAGATTGGTTCGATCACTTTGACAAACAAGCAGAAACAAGTCCCCATGGGAACTCCTTTTCACAAAATAATTCCAAAACAAACTCTATATAAAAGAGAGAAATCCAAACAAGGACTCCTTTCGAAACCAAGAAAATGAACCAAAAACAAGAAACTAGAAAATTGCTCCGAAATAGATGAAAACCATGAAAATAAAACCAAAGAAAAAGCGACAGAAAGCAAATATGTTTTTTGAGTTTTAAATTTTAAGGAAACAAGAAAATTATTTCAATGAGACAAGCACAAAACTACCAATTGTTCAAAATCAAGCAAATGAGCCAACAAGGAAACTTCCCAATGCACAAGCCAACTATGCCACTTTCATACCAAGACTCAAACAAACAAGAAGAAGTAACCAACTCAGGGAACTAATACAAAAGAGTAGCACAAATTTCTAGCAAACAAAAACTTCAAGAAACCAAAGAAATATAACTTCAAGATTCACTAGAAAGCTAATCCCAAGAAATAAGAAAACCAAGAAAATCAAGAAGGAAAAAAACAAAAAGTGAAGCAATTCATAAGGAAAACATGAGCAAGCTGACAAAGGCTCACTATTAGGAATAGTCAAAATAGCCAAGAACTTCAGAAAGAAGTCTTGGTGCTATAGCCGTAGTTGAGACTTCACCAAACATGAAAAATCCTAGAATGACTAGGTCTTCACTAGAAAAAGAGAGGAATTGACATACAACCAAAAGAATCATAGTATAGAAACCTAAGATATTCCACAAGGATGACCAACAACAAGTAGGAAAAAATTACAGGGTGCCAACATTCAAATTTTCAAAATTTACTGGGCATACACAGATCTGTTGTGTGCAACACACATGTATATGCGACTGTACCAAAAGAAACACGCATATATGCGGGTCCCTTTGGAAGAAACAACAGGTATATGTGAATGTGTACAAATGAGGTAGCATATAGAAAATGAAATAAGGAAAAAAGAGAAAACCATGTCTGATCCAGAAGATTAGGACTTCTGTCTGGCTGGGAAAAGAAGAAGAAAAGAACTAGATGAAAAAAGCGATTAAATTATCAGGGAACCCACAAGATAGATGAAAACAACCCAAAATAGGAATTACGCAAACGTAATCCCCAGTGGATTCGCGAGTTATTTTATGGGAAAAGCTACCCTAAGGTCTGGGTTGAGGGACCTACCAGAGCAGATGTCATATCATCAGAAGAAGAAATCTAATTATCAGTTTTAATGCTTGAACTAGAAAATTTAGGATAGACGATCTTACCCGTTTGTCCTACGTTTGGGGTTGATCCTGAAGGGTGTAAACCGTCTGCTACTTCTTGTGCTCTAGAACCTGAAAATAAATCAATACAAAGCACAAAAACTAGTTGCACAAAACATATGTCCTAGATGTCAGCATGTTAGCATATATAACATTATAAAAATAACCCGAAATAAACCATTCAAGATCATTCAAAATGTATAGGAGACATATAACACAAAGACATCAAGAACATGACAATACTTCTTTTATTGATAATATGTAAAGAGAAAGTGGAGAAATCACTTGAGATCTGACACGACTCTGAGAGAAACCTGTTGAAAATGCAGCAAGATGATGCAGCTTAGTGAAATGAAGTCGCCTTCACTAAGTGGGCCCGCAAGCAAATTCTGGCGCAAAATCTATTTTTAGACTATGTCTATTTTTAGACATATGGAGCATGGTTCGGGGATTCCAGTTTGAGATTCTTGGAGCATTGGTCATGTTGGTAAAAATAGATGAGACTCTATTTTTTGAGGTCAAAGAGGTCGAAGTCTATTTTTAGACTGCCTCTCCTTAAAACAGGGAAGTCAAATATTATTTACCCTTAATAATATTTAGACTATAAACAACAGTTTACTCTCTTGGAGCACTTCAGTTCGAGCTACAGAAGTGGCTCATGCATCTGACAGAGGAATCACGTGGTTCCCAAGGATTTGATGGCATCATGCATGGTTGACTTCAGTTGGACTTCAGTGGCAGAAGTTTGGAGGAGTTAATGAGACAGCTAGTGGAGTTGTGTTATGTTTATTTTAGTTGAACTGATTGAGATTAGTTTAACTAGCTAATCAATTAGTTATGAGTGGAGTGAATTAAATATTATTTAATTCATTAATTAATAACTCATTATTCAACTCAAGAACACATCAGTTCACTATAGTGCATGATCAGTTCAGTGGAGACCAGTGAAAGAGGTAGATGAAAGGGTGGAGTTAGCTATCAGTTGTGACTATATTGTTGCTATTTGCAACACACAGATAGGTGGAGTAAGCCCATGAGGATTGCGCAGTTCAGGCTAGTGGTTTATCTATATAAAGAGGCCATCCCATAGCATTGAAACATGCAATAGAGGCAAGGCAATTGGCGGTGAGTTTTGAACCAGTAACCTGTTCAAAACTGAGCTAGTTTGTGTGTAACTTCATGAGAAATTACTGAGTACTTGTGAGGAGTATTGTACTGAGTTTGTTACATGATTTCTCCATTATAATATACACAATAGCTGCGGGGTTTTCAGCTATAAGCTTTCCCCATACATACTGTGTTAATATGTATGATGATTTGATGTGTTATCGCTTGATTTTATTTCCGCATGTTTGATGATCTGAGTGGAAGAGATTATGTGTTGCATATAAATTCGAATTGTATGTGATCAGGATAGTCTTGGTGGATAATTAATCATTATTCAGCAAATTTATACATGGTATCGGAGCTATTGAAGCAGAGATTGATCATCACAGTGATTACAAACTTATTTCGGTAGACAGAGTCTGCATGCGGGCTAGGTAGCCTCCGGATTCATCTTTCTTCGGAAAGTGAAAGGTCTGGTAAACGCCCCTTGCAGTCGATCTCTGTGCTATAAATAATTTGTTCTCACGATCTAGAGTAGTTGAGCTTTGAGGTGGAATTCGAAATTTTGCAGCAGTTTTGTTTTCTTGGTGCCGGTGTTGAAAATGTCTTTCAACAGTTTGCGACTCGAATATGCTCTTGAAGGCAATTCGAATTATGTTGCATGGAAGGATCGCATGGAAGCAGTATTAGAAGATAATGGTCTGAAGGAGTTCATAGATACGGATGTACAAAAGCCCACTAATCCTGCTGAAGTCGAAGCATGGCAAAAGAAGATGGCGAAGTGTCGAAGGATCCTGTTGGAGGGCGTCAAGGATCATATTGTATCCAGCCTGCATGGAAAGGCTACTCCATATTTAATGTGGAAAGCTTTGACGGATCTATTCCAGAGTAAGAGCGACCAAAGGAAGCTGGCGCTCAAAGATAAGCTCGGGAACATCAAGATGGAGAAAGGCGACAGTATCGCCAAATACCTCACGAAGTTCACTCAATGCAGAGATGAGCTGGGAAGTGTGGGGGTGACTGTCGAAGACGAGGACATGGTCGACCTGGCTCTCCTTGGTCTTTAGAAGGCTTGGCACTCATATCAAGATAGTGTCAATGGTCGGGAGAAGCTGCCGGGATGGGAGCGCCTTTGGGCGGATCTCATGCAGGAGGAGATAAGGAGGACTACTCGAGATGGATCTTCATCAAAGGGAGCTGATGAAGAAAATTGCACTTTGGTGGCCAAAGCAAAGAAGGGGAAGGGTAAGAAACCTTCTCATTCCGGTGCAAAGGGCAAGAAGCAGGATATGGCAAAAGTGAAGTGTTTTCACTGCCATGATCACGGACATTATGCTACCAATTGTCCAAAGAAGAAGAACAAGCAAGCGGGAAGATCTGCAGATGGAGAAGCTTTGGCTTCACAGTTCGAGCTTGACTTTTCACTGATTGCATGCTTGGTTTCAAGTGTGCTAGGATCGGTATGGTTCTTGGACAGCGGTGCGTCATTTCATATGACGGGAGATCGGGAGTTGTTCTCAGATCTGGAGGACAAAGATTTGGGTGTGCACATCGAGATGGGCGATGATGGTAGATACAGTGCGACTAGTATCAGTACCATATCCTTTCAGAGGGAGTCTGGTAAACCCTTTGTATTAAAGGATGTCATGCATGTACCTAGATTGAAGAAGAACCTGATTTCTGTGGCGATGTTGGAGGATAAGGGGTATGATGTGGTCTTCAATGAAGGAAAAGCCTTCCTGCGCAATAAGACTACTAGAGAGACCCAGAAGATAGGGGTTCGAACTAAGAACCTTTATCAGTTGCAGGTAGATGGCTGCGCAGCTATGGCATGCAAGGCGGGAGAAGTGGTGAGCCGGGATGATGAGGGCGAACTATGGCACAGGAGATTGGGCCATCTTCACCATGGAGCTTTGAAGATTCCGCAGCAGATTTCTACTGGACTTCCTAAGGGCACCCTTGCGCAGTCAGATCAGTGCAAGGGGTGTACTTTAGGGAAGTATGTGAAAGCCACCTTTCACGAGAAGGATAGTCGCGCCACGACGATCCTTGAGAGAGTTCACACAGACATGTGTGGTCCTTTCTCAATTGCTTCGGATGTACCGTTTAAGATGAATCATTTAAGTGTGAAAAAGGACCACTTTAGCTACGCATAACTAATAGCCCTAACAACAAAAGTGGCTGCCAATATCTTCAGATCTGCGATTAGTTAGACAGAAAAGAGCCGCAAAAAAAACCGCATCTATGCATGGAAAGACATTGGGCGAAATAAAAGTAAGGGTTTGCTCCATATACCAATAGACAAGACAAGAACAATTTTTGAAAGAATTTTTTATATTAATGGGGCACCCGGGAGGAAAAAGAAGGTGGGTCCACCCCCCGCGGGGATGGGCCCTGAAGTCCTCAAAGACTTCCCGCATCTAAGATTTCTCTCGCTTGTTGGTGTAGAAGACCCACACAAAGAATGGAACTCAAAGGGAGCTCTCACAGCAAATGGCAGAAAATGGTGACCAAGTGTATAGATCCAGAGTGATCTAATAGGCAACAAAAGGTGAAGAATGGTAGGAAAAACCCTCCTATTTATAACAAAATATTGGGTCATTCTAGATCTTGGTGCATTGGTTAACCAGATCTAGATCCACTTTTTATGGAATATTTTATTATATTTGTTGGAGGGAAAAGGTATTTGACTTGGGTCAAATCCCTTAATTTGTTAGAAATAAATAAATAAATGATTTATTTATCATTTTAAGGAAGTGGTTAGAAGATAATCAAATAAATAATGATTTATTTAATTATTTAAGGAGGTGGTTGAAAGATAATTAAATAAATAGTGATTTATTTAATTATTTGTGGGTGATTTGGTCATATTTAACAAAGAATATCATCTAAATAAGGTTTAAATGATTATTCCTAGAAATAATAAGATAAATAAAGGTTTATCTAATTAATTTCTTTGATTTTGGGTTAAACATGACTGGGAATAACAATTAAATTATGGTTTAATTAATTATTCCATGAGGAAAATCAAACAAATATGGGTTTGTTTAATATTTCCTTTTGGGGTTTCCTGTTTTAACATAGTGAAAGTGGTTTTACTTAGGGTAAAAATGGTCTTACATGGTGTACTTGGGTCTATCTAATGATAATAAGTTAGATGACCAAAAAATGGTGTAACAGATTGCCCCCAGCGTGCGAGTGTCAGGAGAAAATCGCATGACCGAAGTACGTTGTAAGAACACAATCACTAGACAACAAAAGGGGTGTCAGAGAGAGAAGTGTGAGGTAGATAGTGTGCTGAAGGACTAGACCCCGAGGAGACAAGACTCGCAGGTGCAACAAGTCTCTTTTTATGAGAGGGTACCTGTGCTGAAGGCGGCGGGGGAGGCATACCTATGCCCGCCGAGACAAAGTACAAAAGAATAGTGTGTCCAGTAAACAAGGGACCGAACCATAAAGTACAGCTGGCATAATCATAAGCCAGATAGAAATACAATGAGGAATCCCACAAACATGTTGTGCCTGGGATAACAGCCAGGACTTGTACAATAATATCTGAGTACATGAGATACAAATACAACCCAAATGCCCCCTGTAAATGGGGAAGGGCTCACAAAATGTGACTGATACATGCAAGTCAAAGAGGCGCTGCAAGTGGCTATGGCCAACACCATCAAATATCTGGAGCTGCATCGAAGGCTGCAAAGAAGAGGGCATCCGGGCATGTGGGGGGGCTACCTGCAGGGCCACCCCCTCATGAGGGTTGAAACATCTCACACACACCCAGGAATCATCAAGAGCTGCTGCTGGATCACTGGACCATCAAGTATAGAATCTTGATCATGATGAAAGGAGCTGGAGAAACAATCAAGCCAAAGGGAAAGGAGATATCCCTTTGCCTGATCCGAGGCACCGAACAAGAGTGAAATTTGGAACCAAGGTACACCGCCCTCTAGACCTGGCTTCTGGAATGAATAAGCTGATGTCGACAGAAGGAGGTCCGCCATAGTTGAGGAAATGAGAGACCCTCAACTAAGGCACGAGAGAAAAGAGTAGAGCGACGGACAGACTGACACTATTGATGATAGTGAAGTGGAAAGGACTGAGTAGCTAATGGACGACTTCCCTTGCTAGAGCATAAAGGGCATGAATGACATGGCAGCGACTGAAACAACATCATCAGGGATGGGGGACAGTGGAACTGAAGGTCATAATGTGCGACACAAGAGAGAGACCAAGCAATGACGGATGGAGGGCTATAGTGGGGTACAAAGGGACTCGGTATAGACTCCATGGAGGGAATGATGACTCAAATTGGATGCTCTAAACAAGGGCGACTCGATGGTGCTGCCACACAGTAAAGGCCCCAATGGGGGACCATGGAAACATGAGTACATGATGGGAACTCATGACGAAAATCGACACGAACGAAGACAAGTAAGGAGGCAAGATGGTGCCCCAAGTACAAGTGTCGTAAGTGAGGAAATTCGATTTTAAGGAGGGGTGAAGTGACCCTTCTTGGACAAAATGTGTCGTTGTGAAGTATCAGATCACACAAAACTAACAGATACCTATTTGAGGGCTCGGTGAGAGCTTTCCAATGGTGTAGACGGTTCGTCAAACAGGGCTACGGTGTGGTCGCAACAGTCGAAAGAAGAAACAGGGGTTCTCTTTTAATAAGGCAGTTTTCCCTCCAAAATCACTCATTTTCTATTATTGCTGTGGTGAATGTGGAGAGGAGAGAAGGCCCTAAATCTTGCGGCGGACGTAGCGGACAAACCGACCGTTGGAATCGAGATCCGTCAGTTGCAGGTAGGAGGCCTAACCTTTCTTTTGCATTTTGATGGATTAAGTTTTCAGTTTAGGGCCCAAAAATCCAGAAACAACCCCTCCTTCATCTCTATGGCCGGGTCACACTTTTTGGGCCAAAAAGTGCGACCTGGGAAGCAGGTTTCAGGCAGAAAAGTGTGACCTGTCCCAGAAATGGGCAGAAAACTGCGACCTGGGAGATGAGGGGGTTTTGGTGCTGTTTTATGGCTAGAAGTTGGGTTTTTGTGTTTGGTTATGGTTTTCCCGATCTGTATGCTGACAAAAATGATGTGTTTGTGCAGGTATGGCAGATTTACGGGTCAACTGGAGAGAGAGAGATCTGGGGACACTGCGGGCAGAGATCCAGGCGGATCAGGGCGTCCGCCGTGTATTAGCCAGATTTGGGGTTCTCAAGTTTTTGGAGAACCCTTTGATGAGAGCAGGGGAACCTTTACTAGCCCGGATTATCAGTTACTGGGATCCAGATCAGGAGATCTTTGTAGTGTAGGGGCACAGGATCGTACTGACGGTCCAGGACGTGTACTTCCTGACGGGTCTCCCGCCACTGGGGATGGTGGGAAACACACAGCCAGTGTTGCCGCGGGGGAAGCATATCATGGAGTTCGTGGAGCGTCATTGTCGATCGGGTCTCCAAGTCAAGGGGACTCGAATACTGATTGGGGATCTAGAGAGGCTAGAAACCCGTGCAGTGGCCGCAGCTATGCTGCGTATCCTGGGCAACCAGGCGCTCCATCACATCACTGGGGGGCAGATGATGCTAGTGGAAAGTGTGTTGGGTGGGACCTACTATGGGTGGGCCCAAATGATGTTGGTGTCGCTAAAGCGACAGTTGTCACTATGCAGGCGGCAGGTGAACCATGATTGCTCATATGGGACTTTGTTGTGCGCTTTCTTCTTTGAGAAGATCCCGACCTTGAGGCCTCATGTACAGCTTCCAGATGGGGGCCCGAGAGAGCCCAGGATGCACCGTTGGGGACGGCTACTGTGCAGAGGAGGAGGAGGGGCGGTCGGGCGAGTGTTTCGACCGGAGTTTTTTGCCCATTGGGATCAGATGCCTTTGTACATAGACGACTATCCCTATAGTGGGATGAGCTACTGTGGGGATCCGGATCTGCCACTTCCGCCTGGTCGAGTCTGGGGGCCCGATGGTAAGTGACAAATTGCTATTCTTGTGTGGGCATGTTAAAGTTTTTGAATAGTAATTGATGGTACTGATTCATGTACTTTTGGTATGCAGATATAGCACCGGTAAAACCGGCCGGATATATGGGACGACCAGCAGCGTCTGGAGCTACAGGTCCAAGTGGGTCGAGAGCGGCGCAGAATGAGGATGCAGCCGCCCTGCTGGAGGACATCCACCGTAGATGCGAAAGGTTGTTGACCGGAGTATCAGAGCGCGGGTGGCAGGACTTAGACGACCAGTTCATAGAGCCATGTGTTGGTCTACCCTCGGAGTGGCGAGGTGTCATGCAGCGCATGGCGATGGCCGGTCAGGCTATGCGCGATCTACATGCTGCAGGGGCAGAGCCATTGGCCCGGGATCCTCCAGATAGTGATTAGGGGTGGGGCATGTGGTGCCCTTTATGATGTATGTAGGGGTAGGTGGTGCCCCTAGTTTTGGGTTTTTTGTAACATGCTATGGGCATGTCGTATGTATCAGAGTAGATGGACTCTAAACACATGTTTTACAACACATATTATGGATATGCATCATTTTTTGATGGTTATGAATGTTATTGTCTTGTATGAAATGTGTGTGATAAATGCCAATCTAGAACATGGTTTGCAATACTATCTACATAATGATTCTGTTCTCGAGGTACATGGTTGAAAGTTATGGTTTCAAATGCACGTATCAAGATTTTCACTCGTAAATAGCGTCCAAACAGCACAGGGTTATGCACACGATAAACACCATTTAGTTGCATTACAAGAAGTATGGAATCCAAACAAACGTGCAGATGGAGGATGCGATGAAAGAGGGCATCGGCTAAGAGACCACGCACTGCATCATATTCGGCCTGATTGTTGGTGGCAGAACCAATGCATACCCCATTAGAAAGGACAAGGGCATGCAAGGGGGTGAAGATGGCCCAACCTGCCGAGGCTAGATTCTTGGAGTAACGACTTGCACCATCGGCGTAACCGATAAAGGGTGTGGATGGGGGGTCCTGCGGAATGGTGTGACAAGATAACAAATGAGGGGAGGAAAGGCAATGATGGCAGCGTGAGTGCATAGAAGTCATCGAGCGGCGACCGCAGGAGGGAGTGCAAGGAGCAGGATGACCATGACTCATACAGGGTGGTATATGAGGGCTATCGGAAGTAAGGTGAGGACTCGGGCTGCGGAGGTCAACAGAGACACGGGTGGAGTGATCTTGTGTAGGAAAGGGGTGGTCGAGGGACACAACAGGGGAGGATGCAGATGGGCTAGGCTCCAAGTGTCTCGCAGAGGAGGATAGGTAAATAATGGTTACAGTGGACTCCGTCATCTGAACATCAGGGGGGGAATGTCGATGGGAGAAGGGGGATCCTCAGGCTGGCCTGAAGCGTACTGCGCGAGGATAGGAGAGGCAGATTGATTTTGTTCAACCTCATACTCTCGGATTACCTCTAAAGAGGCGCGGTAGTGCATCAGGTGAGGACAATGGTGGGAGTAATGGCCATGAACACCACACAAAGCACAGGGCTTGTTGGTGCGGAGAGTCTTGGGGTTCTTGGTTACGGACGGAGAAGGAATGGGGGCTTCAAGGACCGTAGACTCGGGGAATGCGACTTTAACCATGGGCTGAATACGGGGCAACTCGGGACAAGCATGGGTGGCTTGACCGGTGACATCACATAAGGCGCAAGGCTTCGCGGGCGGAGAAGGGGCCGAGTCAGTCGTGGTAGTCTTGTCTTTGGGTGCCCCCTTGCGGGCTTTGCCTTTCTTCCCGGGAGCCGTCACGACAGGAGAAGGGTCCTGTGGAGGTGCTGGGGGCACAGTGGCAACGGAGGAAGCTAGGGAGACCAGTTGAACCAGTGTCAAAGCCATATAGGGCTTGGGATGACCAAGAGGGGTGGCGGCTGGGGGATCAAGGTACCAGACCGGTATGCCCAAGGTCAAGTTAGGGAGAGAGAGGGTGGCCATGACGGGGACAGAATATACTCTAGGAGGGGGAGGTAGGAAAGGGATCTGCCCAGCAGGGTAATGACCAGGAGGGACGGCTTCGAGATGGTTAAGGCCAGGAGGAAACGATCCAGGAGGATAAAGGGGTTCAGGGATACCAGCTGTAGGGGTAGGGCCAGAAGGAGGAGGTTCGGCTGGCTGAGATGAATGGCTAGGAGCGGGTTGCGGAGGGCGAGGAGGAGGTTGCTGACTAGCCGAGGCAGGCCGCTTATGGGCAGCCTGGGACGATTGCATCATGCAAACATTCGATGAGCTAGGATCGGTGACAGGAGGGGGGGGAAGGTTAGGGAAAGTTCCAAGAAGGGAGGAATCTTTGTAAACGCCAGGGGAGACACTGGTCAAGGAATCAACGGTTTGCTTGTTGGCTACAGAAGAGATGGTCGTCTCAGGGGAGGTCTGAGATTTTGGCTCATGATATGTCAACTGGTCAATGGTGACTATCTTTCCATTATGGGGGAAAGACATCTTGCGAAAGACCGCGGATGGGACAACAAACATAGCATAGGTGTAGCTTCGCCCCAATAGAATGTTGTAATCTAGCGGGGCGTCGATGACTTCGACGTCAACGCAAACAGTCTTACCGGCGAGGGTGATAGGACAATTATGAAACAGGCCAATGGGCTGGGAGGCATGACCGTCCCACGCTCGAAGGGTGATCGTGGAAGGGGCCAGTTCAGGGGATCCGAGTTGCTTCCAAACCGAAGCGGACATCACGCAGGTGGATGCCCCCTCATCAATGATACACCGGGACACGTTGGCGTTCCGGATTTTGACTGGGATTTGGAAGGCGACGAAAGGAGGGAGAGGAGGATGGTCCGATTGAGTGGCGTCGAAAACAATCATTTGGTCATCAGCAGGATCTACAGCGCCCACGGCAGATAGTAGAGCCTTCTTTTGGGAAGGGCATGACTGGAGGAGTTCTAGTGTGGAAATGGCGGCAGGAGATTGCGCCAAATCATCTACTATGCTATACGAATGAGCAGCTCGACCGGAAGCAGCGTTTCGACGTAATGGTCCCTTAGGAATCTTGGTATGAACCTCAACTTTGGGTTGAGGGATATGTAAGGGGCCACTGGGTGTCGAAAGAGGCTCTGTAGAACCTGAAGAAGGAGACTCGGGGGCAGACTGAGCAGGAGGCTTGGGGTACTGGCGAGACCGAGTTTGAAGGTGAAGGTCGACGGACGGGTTAGGATCGGAGTGCATCATAAGGATCTGGTAATCAGAGGAACCAGAAAGGGAAGGGGGGGTGGCTACCTGGCTGTTGGGCGGTTGGGTAGCCATGAATCCTTGCTGAGGGAAAGGATCAGTAAACACAGCTGGCTGGGTAGTGGCCACATTGGGAGGAGCATGAGGGGAGGCGTGCTGTCCGCGCAATGTGGCTTGAGACTCCCACATCTGCCGCATCTGGGGTAAGAGGGGACAATCATGGGTGTAATGACCATAAACACCGCAACACAAACAAGGCTTACTTGTGCGAAGCGGCCTGTCCGGCTTGGGCTGAGTGCCCTGTTGCTGGTTGGCAGTGTTAGGGTCCACACCAGGATTGGGTCCACGGGTACCGGGGGCAGATTGGTTTGGGTTGCCTCTCCGCCTTCTTTGAGAAGAAGGGGGATTAGTCGCGCCCTGCTGTGCAAATACTTGCCCTGGAGGGGGCTGTAGGTGCTGGTGCTAGGTTTGAGGAGGCAAGGGAGGAGGAAGCGCATATGCTGGAGGAGTTGGCGCACCAGGCTGTGGATAAGGGTAATGGGTAGGTTGGGCAACATTGAGGTAAGCAGGAGGTTGGGCAAAAGGAGGAGGCATGCCGTATCCTGGATACATGCTACCGGGAGGGGGTAGAGTGCTGGAGGAGCTGGCCCCTCCCTGAGGGAGACCATATCCCATAGGAGGTTGAGCGTATGGATGGGAAAGAGCTCCAACGATACCGTCGGCGGAATGAGATGCCCCCGGGGCGTTAGCGCCGCCGGGCCTGGGGAGGTCAGGAAGAACGATATAAACATAACCAGATTGAGCATAGATCAGGTCATATTTCAAGGCTATTTGGAGGGCAGCTTCTTCAGTTTGAGGAAAATGGGAGGTGACATTCTTGCTGATGGGGGCCGAAAGGGTGCGAAGGAACCAGTCCATATAAACCCGATCTTCGAAGGGAGGGGCTCGACACAAGCTCCGTCTTCTTCACCATTCCTGAACATGGGCAGAAAGGCGGGTTGAAGAGGATTGCTTGAAGGAAGTCAAGAGCTCCGTGCCAATGTCGTATCGGAGAGGGAACTGGAAATAGGACGAAAAGGCCTGAGCAAGGGTCTCAAAGGTGGTATGGGAAGAGGTGGCTTGTTCAAAATACCATTTGGAAGCTTTGCCGGTAAGCGTGCGTTGGAACAAACGAAGACGGATGGAGTCATCGGTAATGGAATTGGAGGAACACCACATGTGGAAATATCAGACATGATTGGTTGGATCTTCACCAGCTTGGCCTTTGAATTTAGGGATGTCGGAAGGGAGCTTGGTTGGCATGGCAGGCCAACCAACATCGTGGTTGATAGGGTCGTTGATCAACTGATTGAAATCGGGGAGGCTGAGGCCTGCAATGTACGGCAGCAATGGGGTGGCCGGAGTTGTTCCTGTGGCGGTTAGGCCCTGGACCAGACATGGTGGTAGGGGGAGAACCAGGAGGAGAAGGGGAACCCGATGAATCAAGAGAGGAGTCAGAGTGCGGACTCGGAGGAGGACTGGCTCGACGACGACGGGTCGGAGCAGGTCGATCGACCAGAAACTGAGGATGAAGGCCAATAAGTCTCCGGGAAAGGCGCCTTGGGGGCGCAATGACGACAGGAAGAAGGAAACCGACAGGGGCAGAAAGGGACAGAATCAATTAAGGTCAAGGGCAGAAAAGGTGCAGTGACAATTGATTTTAGAGTCTTTGCCAGGCGGTGTTAACCAAGCGCTTCTTCGCTTAGGGTCAGTGTGTGGCGTGCGTTAATTTTAATTTTTAAACCCTTTCCGTTTTGAGAGCAAGAAAAAAGTGTGATGCGTAGCTGAAAATAAACCTACAGAGAACAGTATATAATGCTGAAATAACAAAAAAATAACAGCTACTTGTGCATCTATTGAACCCAAGAAGGCGGGTCTCTCAAAACTAAGCTGAAAAGAAAGGAAAAAATCTAGGCAAAACACACGGAAAAAAGGCCAATAGATCTAAGGTCATGAGGGACAGGGATCTAAAGGATAAAGCTGCTGAAAAGAGGTGCAGATCACAGCCAAAAGACAGAGGCAAGGTGGCTGGAAAAGGGAAGGAAATCAGCAAAAAACGGAGGGGGCAAGGTGGAGGCCCTAAAAGTAGACCCAAACAAATCTTCAGGAGGTGATTTGAGAGGTAGAAGAGCTGATTTCAAAGGATTTGAAAGGGAGGTAACATATCTAGAAAAAAGAAAGCTGAAGCTCTGAAAAACAGACGGCTGAAACAGCTAAAACTCTTCCACAAAAAGTGGAGGGTACTAAAGCCCTAGGGGGCTAGGTTCCCACTTAGATGAGTAAAAATAGATCAGAACTTGGTCAAGGCGGGCTGAGACAGAGGCTGGAAAACCCTGACAGAAGCTGCAGCAGAACCCAGAAAAATTGTAGAAAAATCATTGAAAAACTGGCAGGTCGGAGTTTCTGTCCTGTTTTCAGTGCAGGTCGCAGAAAAGGGGCAGAAAAGTGCGAATTGGAGGTCCAGGTTGCAGTTTATGGGCCAGAAAGTGCGACCCCCCGTTCCGGTTATCTCGGCGGTAGATTTTCAGAAAAGTTGCCGTCTTAGTTGCGGCTGGTGTCGCTTACCTGTGCAATAGGGCCAGAAACACACAGAAGTTAGAAATTTTAATGTTTTAGGGTTTTATGTGAGAAAAAAAATATAAAAATATGAAAAATAAACAGCTGAAAAGAAGCCCTAGGGTCTGAAGTAGCTGGATATGCAGGAATATGAAAAACGACAGCGGTCGTAATTTAAAACCTGTGTGGAGTCGCCATTTGTTAGTATGAATCCTTTGTCGAAGTGTACGAAAAAGGAACACTTTAGCTACGCATAACTAATAGCCCTAACAACAAAAGTGGCTGCCAATATCTTCAGATCTATGGTTAGTTAGACAGAAAAGAGCTGCAAAAAACTAGATCTATGCATGGAAAGACATTAAGCAGAAAAAGTAAGGGTTTGCTCCATATACCAATAGACAAGACAAGAACAATTTTTGAAAGAATTTTTTATATTAATGGGGCACCTAGGAGGAAAACAAGAAGGTGTATCCAATTCCCCTCAGTGGGATGGGTTCTTGGAAGTCCTCAGCACTTCAGATCTAAGATTTCTCTCTCTTGTTGGTGTAGAAGACCCACACAAAGAATGGAACTCAAAGGGAGCTCTCACAACAAATGGCAGAAAATGGTGACCAAGTGTATAGATCCAAAGTGATCTAATAGGCAACAAAAGGTGAAGAATGGTAGGAAAAACCCTCCTATTTATAACAAAATATTGGGTCATTCTAGATCTTGGTGCATGGGTTAACCAGATCTAGATCCACTTTTATGGAATATTTTATTATATTTGTTGGAGGGAAAAGGTATTTGACTTGGGTCAAATCCCTTAATTTGTCAAAAATAAATAAATAAATGATTTATTTATCTTTTTAAGGAAACGGTTAGAAGATAATCAAATAAATAATTATTTATTTAATTATTTAAGGAGGTGGTTGAAAGATAATTAAATAAATAGTGATTTATTTAATTATTTGTGGGTGATTTGGTCATATTTAACAAGGAATATCATCTAAATAAGGTTTAAATGATTATTCCTAGAAATAATAAGATAAATAAAGGTTTATCTAATTAATTTCTTTGATTTTGGGTTAAACATGACTAGGAATAATAATTAAATTATGGTTTAATTAATTATTACATGAGGAAAATCAAACAAATATGGGTTTGTTTAATATTTCCTTTTGGGGTTTCCTGTTTTAACATAGTGAAAGCAGTTTTACTTAGGGTAAAACTGGTCTTACATGGTGTACTTGGGTCCATCTAATGATAATAGGTTAGATGACCAAAAATGGTGTAACAAAGCAGCTACTGCATTATGTGATCTTTGTTGATGATTTCTCTCGAAAGTGCCGGATCTTCTTCATGCCGAAGAAGAGCGATACATTCGCGAAGTTCGTGAGTTTAAAGTGCGCATCGGTCGAGAAGGAGTCGGGGAAAGAAGTGGCGGGCTTCCAGGAGGCGACCTGGTGGTGGATCGATGCCCCGGTTGAATTCATAGAGTCACAGTGTAGAAGGTGATGGAGAGAGCTTTCTGTCTGCAGACCTTGTTAACCCATGTGCAGACCCAAGGCTGACAGCATCAGAACGATCGAGGTACTGCACAGATGATGTTGGCATGGATCAGGCCTGGCCCCTAAGGAATGGGCTGAGGCATGCAATACAACAGTGTATGTGCAGAACCGTTGTCCTCACAAGGTTCTTGGCATGAGTACACCGGAGGAGGCTTATTCTAGCAAGAGGCCTGATATTTCCCATTTGTGGATTTTTGGTTCTCCTGTCCACATGCATGTGGCGAAGGATGCGAGAAGGAAGCTGGATCCAACTGCTGAGGTTGGAATATTTGTGGGGTACACTGATACAACTCACAACTATCGGGTGTATTTGTCAGACAGCCGCAAGACTGTTGTGCGACGGGATATAAATTTTCAGGAGGAGAAAGCCATGCAGTTTTCGCTTGAGAGGGAGCTACACTTGCATGCAAATGAGGAGCTGTTAGTTCCTAGGGAGGAGCTTCTGGATGTGGATCAGCCACAAGAGGAGGTTTAGGAGGTGGAAGAAACCACCCAGGCAACGCCAATCATCAGAGGGCGCATGCGCTCTACAGAAGCTGAGCGACTGGCTCGGGATGCAGAGAAGGTTGTAGGACCACCTACAGCATAGCGCAGACAGAGACAGTCACCGGATCGGTACACTGGATACATGGCTCTTGTGAGTCAATGTGTTGTGACGGAGCCATCCTCTTTTGAGGAAGCCGTGGAGGAACCCGCATGGGTTGATGCCATGATCGAAGAATATGATTCGATCATCAGGAACAGTGCATGGGAGATTGTCCCAAGACCGGTTTGGAAATCAGTTGTAGGTTCGCGATGGATCTACAAGGTGAAGCAGGCGGCTGACGGGAGTGTGGAGAAGTACAAGGCGAGATTTGTCGCCCGTGGCTTCTCACACATCGAGGGGATTGACTATGAGGAGACTTTTGCACCTGTCGCAAGGTACTCTTCCATACGGACGATCCTTGCTCTCTCAGCGCAGATGGGGTGGCACATTCATCAGATGGATGTGAAGACCGCGTTCCTCAATGGAGTTATTGAGGAAGAGGTGTACATAGAGCAGCCTGAAGGTTTTGAGATCTTCAGCAGTGAGTCGCATGTGTGCCGACTCAAGAGAGCACCGTATGGGCTGAAGCAAGCACCTCGTGCTTGGTACACTCGGATAGACAGCTACTTCACCGGGCTTGGATTCTCCAAGAGTGAGGCGGATCCAAACCTGTACCAGATTGTGGTGGAGGGGAAGCTGTTGATCATCGTACTGTATGTAGATGATCTTATTTTGACTGGCGATGAGCAGTTGATACTTTCATGCAAGGAGGATCTTGCACGAGAGTTTGAGATGAAGGACTTGGGCATCCTTCATTATTTCTTGGGATTGGAGATTTGGCAGCGCAGCGGAGGACTGTTTGTTTCTCAGGGCAAGTATGCCCGGGAGATTCTGGAGAGGTTCAACATGCAAGGCTGCAAGCCTGTTGACACTCCTCTTCCCAGTGGTTGGAGGAAGGAGGATGCTACTTCAGCGGAGGTAGTGGATGCCACTGTCTATCGACAGTTGGTGGGGTCGCTTATGTATCTGGTCAATACACGACTCGATATATGCTATGCTGTTAACTAGCTTTCGCAAGCTATGGTTAAGCCTACCAAGCTCTTTTGGAAGGCAGGCAAGCATGTATTGCGCTATATTAGAGGCACATCGGGATATGGTTCATGGTACAGACAGGAGGATCAGTTGAGGCGGCATGGCTTCATGGATTGGTATCATCATATCAGAGATTGTGTTCAACAGAGAATCATGATGCTTTCATATGTTCCCACGGAGGATCAGGATGCCGACATCCTGACGAAGGCGCTCACCAAGAGCAAGTTCGAATTCCACAGAGGTAGGATAGGGGTTGCAGATAATCCATATCTTGCTGAGAGGGAGTGTTGAAAATGCAGCAAGATGATGGAGCTTAGTGAAATGAAGTCGCCTTCACTAAGTGGGCCCGCAGGCAAATTCCGGCGCAAAATCTATTTTTAGACTATGTCTATTTTTAGACATATGGAGCATGGTTCGGGGATTCCAGTTTGAGATTCTTGAAGTATGTGTCATGTTGGTAAAAATATATGAGACTATTTTTTAGGTCAAAGAGGTCGAAGTCTATTTTTAGACTGCCTCTCCTTAAAACAGGGAAGTCAAATATTATTTACCCTTAATAATATTTAGACTATAAACAACAGTTTACTCTCTTGGAGCACTTCAGTTCGAGATACAGAAGTGGCTCATGCATCTAACAGAGGAATCATGTGGTTCCCAAGGGTTTGATGGCATCATGCATGGTTGACTTCAGTTGGACTTCAGTGGCAGAAGTTTGGAGGAGTTAATGAGACAGCTAGTGGAGTTGTGTTCTGTTTATTTTAGTTGAACTAGTTGAGATTAGTTTAAATAGCTAATCAATTAGTTATGAGTGGAGTGACTTAAATATTATTTAATTCAATAATTAGTAACTCATTATTCAACTTAAGAACACATCAGTTCACTACAGTGTATGATCAGTTCAGTGGAGACCAGTGAAAGAGGTAGATGAAAGGGTGGAGTTAGCTATCATTTGTGACTATACTGTTGCTATTTGCAACACACAAATAGGTGGAGTAAGCCCATGAGGATTGCGTAGTTCAGGCTGGTGGTTTATCTATATAAAGAGGCCATCCCATAGCATTGAAACATGCAATAGAGGCAAGGCAATTGGCGGTGAGTTTTGAACCAGTAACCTGTTCAAAACCGAGCTAGATTGTGAGTAACTGTATGAGAAAGTACTGAGTACTTGTGAGGAGTATTGTACTGAGTTTGTTACTTGATTTCTCCATTATAATATACACAATAGCTGCGGGGTTTTCAGCTATAAGCTTTCCCCATACATACTGTGTTAATGTGTATGATAAATTGATGTGTTATCGCTTGATTTTATTTCCGCATGTGTGATGATCTGAGTTGAGTTGAGTGGAAGAGATTATGTGTTGTGTATGAAGTTCAAATAGTATGTGAACAGGATAGTCTCGGTGGATAATTAATCATTATTCAGCAAATTTCTACAAAACCTTCCTCTGGATCGTTCCAGCCCTAGTTTCATAAAGCTTCTTCCATATATGGTGCACAAAGGATGTCACATAAAGTGGGGGTAAACATCAAAAGGAAACAAGGGTTTCCTCAACCTGGGAAGTGCAGGAGGCACATGGAAATATCAGACTTGATCAGGTCTATAATAGGTTATAATATCAATAGGCCATTCCCTTGATGTGTATTTATACTTCCTCAAATTAGTTTTTTCAGTTGGGGAATAGTTAGGCCACAGGCTTGGGTAGTTAAGTTACAAGAAAAAATCGTAAACCCTGCCTCTTTAATAGGAGTTTTATATATTTTTTTAATATTTTAAATAACATACACGGGTCAACTATGGATGGACCCCCGTATTCACGTGCAAAAAACTAGGCAAAGTCGCATATGGATTTTAAAATATTTTTTTTTAAAGAAGTGTGACCAAGTCTGAATGGAAAGAATGCCCAAGGAAAATTCATAAGTCATCAAGTATATAGAGGTGATAAATGATTCTATAACAACTGGGACACAAGGAGTCTTTCCCATTAGGGAAATAGATATTGAGACTATAATGAAGAACATCAGTCCTTCAACCCTTCTACATTTCCATGGACTTAGCTAAGTAGCTGTCTCCTCTTGTTCTAGTCCCAAAGAAGAATGGAATGTGAAGAATCTGATTTGACTACCGGGAGCTAAAAAAAGCCACTAAAAAGGACCATTTTCCCTTTCCATTCATAGATCAAGTCCTAGATGGATTTGTAGGGAAGAAGTTTTTTTCTTTCCTATATGGGTTCATTGGGCATAACAAAATCCAAATTAGCCTCGAGGGCGAGGACAAGACTACTTTCATCTATCCCTAGGGAACTTTCACTTACATAGTCCTTCCATTTGGGTTGTGTAATTCCCATGCTACTTTCGAGAGTGAAATCTTGAGAATTTTCTTTGAACTAGTCCATGACTCTATCAAAATCTACATGGACAATTTCACACCTTATCGGTATGATTTCTAGCAGGCTCTCTCCAAGTTGGGAAAAGTGTTGAGAAAGCACATTGAAATGCATCTCTCCTTGAGTTCAGAAAAGTGTGAATTATTAAAAAGAGCAAAGATATTCCTAGGCCACTCAATATCACAAGCAGGAATACAGGTAGACCTAAACCAAATCACCATCATAAAAAGGATGCTTGTTCCTCAAAAGAAGAGAGATGTCAAAAGTTTTATAGGTTTGGCTAGCTACTATATGAGGTTCATTAAGGACTACAACAAGGTGGCTTCACCATTACTTGGGTTGTTGGCCAAGATTCTAATTTTTTCTGGTCTCTTCTCTATCAAGAATCTTTCGAGCTCATTAAGCAAAAGCTAACTAGTGACCCCCATTATTCGAGGTCAAAAATGGGCTATGCCTTTCCATATCCACACAATTTCATTAGAAAAAGCTATGGGGGTAGAATTGGGGTAGTTAGAATATAAATTACCCTATGCCATCTATCTCATTAACACGAATCTGTCCAAAATGAAGTTAATTATACTGTCACAAAAATGAGCTTCTAGCCATTTTCCATTCCTTAAACAAATTTATGAATTATATTACTGGTTACCAGACCTTTGTACACACTAACCATGCATCCATAAAATATTTAATGAATAAACCTGATGTTAAAGCTAGAATCATTAGATGGTTGTTGTTATTAAAAAAAAATTATTTAACAAATTTCGATAAATCACAAAAGGAGAATGTTGTTGTGGATTTGTTATCTAGACTAACTCTACCTGGAAATGAGGAAGGGATGGTGGATGAAAAAATTCCAGATGAACACCTATTAACTATCTCAACACTCTCTCCTTGGTTTGTTGAGATAGCTAACTACTTGGTTGTTGAAAATTTCCCTCTTAACAATTTATTTGAGGAGAGGGGCAAGATTATGAGGAAAAGCACCCCTTTCACCTAGATTGGTTGAAATATCTTCATGTTGGGTCCTGACCAAATTCTCAGAAGGTGTGTGAGATAACAAGAGTTTTTTGAGATCCTCTTTTCATGTGATGATGGTCCCTATGGGGGCTACTTTTCTCATAAGAGGAGAACCTTCAAAGCTTTTCTAGCAGGTTACTATTGGCATACCCTCCACCAAGATGCTAGGAAATACATCAATAGATGTGATTAGTGCCAAAGGATGGGGAGATATACACCGAGGGATGAAATTACCTTGTACCCTCAGGTTTTTTTAGAGTCATTTTAAAAGTGGGGAATGAACTTCATTGGACCCATTGATCCACCACCTGGGAAGAAAAAGTATATCATAGTCTGTGTAGACTACTTGACCAAGTGGGGTGAAAAAAGAGATGTAAAAGTAGCAACAAATGAGAAGGTAGCTGAGTTTCTGAGAGAGAATGTGTTCTACAATTGTGGATACCCTAGAGATGTAGTCAGTGATTAGAGGGCTTAATTTACATCTCATCTCATTGAAAACCTGCTAAGAAGGCACAAGATAAATCACAAGACTTCCACTGCATATCATCCTTAAGAAAATGGATAGGTGAAAGTGAAAAATAGAGCCTTGGAGAACATCCTCACAAAGGCTGTGAGAAACAACAGAAAATATTGGGTAGATGGATTGCTGGAAGCCCCTTGGGCTTACAATACTACCTGGAAGACCACCACAGGGTTCACTCCATATGATTTAGTTTATGGGAAGAAAGCTCTGATTTCCATTGAGTTTGAGTACAACACCTTGTGAATGGTAGCTTAATTAGAGATGGACATCACAAAGGCACAAAAATAAAGGCTACTGCAGCTAAATGGTTTGGATGAGTTCAGAATTCAGGCCCTCCTTCACACAAAGGTAATTCAGCTGCAAAGGAAAGTTTCCCATGACAAGAACATAAAAGAAAAGACATTTCAAGAAGGAGATTGGGCGCTGATCTATGACTCCATATTCAAGGACTTCAAAGGAAAACTGATGAAAAGGTGTCTAAGACCTTATCAAGTAGAAAAATTCCATGAAAATGGGGTTGTTTAGATCGGAACCATAAATGAGGAGGGGATCCCCCTGCTTGTTAATTGTGACATGCTAAAAATGTATAAGAAGCCCCTATCAAAGACTGAATTTATCAATTCAATAAATAGGGAGGTGAATTTCATTGGGAGCTCCATAGTTTCCATCCCCTCACCTTCCTAGAAAAAGAAAAAAGAAAAAATAAAGAGGCATGGGTGAAAACCTCTTTGAGGCATCCAAGGCCTACTCCTGGGTTGAAAACCTCTGTGAGGCAATCCTAGAGCAAAAAAAAAAAACTGGGGGGGGGGGGGGGGTGGAGGAAAAAATGAAAATAAAAGATCCTCAGGTGAAAATATATATGAGGCAACCAAGGTAGGGTGGTGGGTTGAAAACCTCTCTGGAGGTAGCCCACCTGTTTTCTAAAAAAAATGTAAAAAAGGGAAAAACAAAGAGAAAATGGAAAAAATGAAACAACACCTATGCACTCACCTATTTTTGTTTTGCAAGTTGTTGATCAACGACAATTGAGATAAAGAGGAGCATCGTTATTTCTCTCTTATCTCTCTCCTCTACCTACCCACTCCATATTCAACCCCAGTATGCATCCATCCATTCATTTATCCCTCCAAGTGAGAAAAAAAACCCCATGGTTTCTCACTCTTTGCAGTGCTACAGGAAAATTAAGTTGCTATAGGATTTCCCGTAGTACTACAGGAAACCCTATACTGCTATAGGAAAGTCATATGAGAGAGAGAAATCTCATTCGGGAACACCTAACCCTCAAGTAAGACATGAAAATAAATATTTTACCCATATCTACCCCTCCTAACTTTCACTCCACTCCATGCATAAGTATTCAATCACTAAACTCCCTCTTCCACTATTGTGAGCTAGTTTAGCTAAACCTGTACACATGGCCTCTCCCCTCATCTATCCACCACTCCATTCACTCCATAAATCCATACCTAGCATCTCTACGGTCCTTCTAATTTCTTAGCTAAGTGGAGCTCCAAAGTAGGAGAAAGGGAACTGCTATAGGAAGATGATCACTTCATGCATCAATCTTGTACATGTCACAACAAGCCAAAAATGCAAGAGGTGGCTGATGAAGATGGCTTTATATGATCACTAGAGGACTCCAGGAGGAAGGCCACACCAAAAAAAATAGCTAAGGATCTCCATGCAACACCTGTAAAAAATAATCAACAAAGAAAAATAATAAACAACTCACTTAGAAATAAGCCAATCACTCAGAAAATATGCAAAAGAAAAAAAACATAGCAAAGAAAAAATGTTGATTGCTATCACCAGACTCTAGCTCCACACATCAAATAAATTTGAAACTCCTCAGCAAAAATTAGGCTCATGTATGGCTCCCTCACCCTCTCGCTATGCATCATATTTCTAAAATGATTAATATCGAGGATAGATATTTAAAAAGGAAAAAATGTGGCTAGTTAACTTGAGCACCCTCATAAAGTTAAAATGAAGGAGAAGTGGAGTTTTGCATGTCACCTGGGCTATAAAATCAGTTAAGAAGATATCACAAGGGTATGGAGGTGTTTTTGAGGTGGGTATAAATGATTGGTTCGAGTGGGGCCAATAGTCCAAAAGAGGAAACCCCGTGCCAAATCCAAATCACAACTCCGCTCCAAGTACACTCAATTTGGAATAAAAATGTGCTTTGGCTCACCCTCCTTCATTCCATTTTGCATTTTGAAAACAATTAGAGAAATAGAGGGAGATGATCCATCAAATAATTTCGCACCAAGACCAAAGTTTGCATGCAATACCGTGCTATAGGAAGTTTGTTGATGCTACATGAAATCCACAAGAAGGTTGCACAATGATCATAGTTTCCATAAGAGCCACTCACATATGGCATTGACACCCAACACCACCATTTCCCAAGAAAGAAAAAATAGAATGCATAGGTAAGTGGATTTCACCCCACCATGTTATGAGTTTTTTCATGAAAAAGCTATACACAGTCACAACAATAATTCTGAATTTAGGAGGTTGTTGAGGGAAGTAGAGTCAAGAAAGTATGAGTTTGTATTGAATTGATTTTTGCGGTTACATATCACTAGTGTTCTAAGACAAAATTCACCCAGCCATCACCATAACATAGTCATAAAATGGGGGGAAGTTTTAACAGAAGGGAACATACATATATCAAAAGAATTATATTACACCCTCAGGTTGGTGATATTTTTAGAAATCATTAGTGGCTAGGATTCTTCGATCTCCTCAAGGGCTTTGATGATGAAGTGATTAGGAATTTGCAGTGGTTGTAAACTCACAAGCAAATGATAGGGCCACCACTGTGGTTAGAGGACTGGCCATCACCATAACCCATTAATTGATTAGCAGAGTCAAAACCTTACCTCTAGGATTCAAGTGGAACATAGAAGATAGTGTCGAGCACTACCTATAAAAGGATCTTATTTTTGCCTAATGAGGAGTACATTGAGGATAGAAATTGAGTAATAAGGGAAACCCTCCCTGACCCATGGGATGAAGTGGCATATCACATCATGAAATGCATTTCTTGAGAGGGAAAAATCAGTGTGTTTTATGGATACCACCTCAAATTATTACATGAGATTAGATTCAAAGGAGACCTGCCACTAGAGAAGAGACTAAGAATTCCATACTTACTCCTACATTCCATCAGAGACATGAGGTAGAGAGTGAGGGGAAGGAAGTATCAACACAGCTCACCATGGCATCATCAAAATTATAGTGGGATATGCTCTCAATAGGTTGAACATCCCTGTAACTTGATCCACATTCATGGATATGAATAGGGAAGAATTCATAGGGACATAAGTTGTCACTTCTGGAGAAACCCTTGCCTCTAGTTTTGGATAGAGGGGTATGAAAGAAGAATAAGGAGCGAAAGAAGGAACAAAGGAAGAAGAGAAGATGGAGGTAAAAGCAAAACACACATAAACCCTAGAAACAGAGGAAGTAAAAGAGGAGCAGGAAGAGAAAGATGAAAATGGAGAAGGATATGAAAAGGAGGGGGAAGATAAAGAAAAATAAAAGGAAGGAAAGAAAAGAGAGGAAGAAATATTAGACCCCATTCTAAGGACTAGCATCTCTCCCCAACAGACCATCCTGTCACCCAGAACCTCAAAAAAAGAAGTGGCTACAACCTTAGGCACCATAAGCACACAAGTGAAGGAAAAGAGGAAAATACAAACCCCCATGTACTTCAGGGCTAGAAAGAGTGCCAGGGTGAAGCAAGAGAGACCTCGGACTCCAACCAAAATCTCGATAACAATTGAAGAGTCACCCAAGATGAAAGATGAAATAAGCCTAGAAGAGGAAAAATACAAGAGGTCACATCACCTGAGAAGGCACTTATGACCTCTATGAGGAGACATTATTCAAGTCTAGAATAAATAAAACAAGTACCAACCCCCACAGACCTTCAATAAGAAGAAAATAAGTGACAAAAAGCAAATGAGGGTTTGCTACAATAAAAAGAGATTTTGCTACAAGAAACTTCGTTAGTGCTACAAGAAACTCTAGATTTGTCAAATAAAGAGCAGAAGGTCATGGGCGAAGGAGAAAAGGTACCTTTGGAATGGCAGGAGGCCCAAGATGTTGAAAAAGAGGCACAAATTGAAGGGAAAGATGTCGAAGGGAAGGAATAGGAAGAAACAAAAGGGGAGCATGCCTCTCCAAAATCGGTTCCAAAAGACATATCAGCAGATACAAATGCTAGCCCACATCCAAATGTAGGATCCTACTACACTTTCAATGAAGGAGGAATGATGATCCCTCAAAATCTCCCACTTCCCCTATTTTAGCAGCTATAGCAAGAGAGAGAATTCACACACCACTACATGAAAATTTCAAAAACAAAGGGTGTGCAAGATGTAGGGATCATGGAAGAAAAATTCATTGAGATGGGGAGGGATTTGGTTGATATCAGACCCAAGGAAGAAATGTTAAAAGAGTGGCTAGAAAAAACACAAGAAAAAAATGAAAGGTTACAAAGCCAACTAGAGTAGAAGGACAAGCAGATTGCCACCATGGAAGAGTTGTGCATGGAGGCAGTACACCACAAACATCCTTCAAACTCTTATGCCATCTACCTAAAGGAAGAATGACTGCAGTTTCATATTAAAACACTAGCTTCCTATGGACCATTATTTTTCCAAACTACAAGAAATCTATTGAATTTTGCAATTAGTGCAACATAACAGATAAGGCCAAGTTGGCATAATTTTATATCCATAATCTTATCTTGAGTAATTTAAACATTTGGGATCCTAACCCTAGGATGGGGTACATGCAGATGATGGCCCTAGTCACATGGATGACCAATGAGGATGCAAGGGAAAAGGAGGTAAAAGAAGTGATGAGAAGAGAAGGAAACAAACCTCTCCATATTAGGGGAGAACTATTCAACCCTAGAGGGGTCATTAACAATCACCTAATGAAATAAAATGATGCAAGCCTTGCAGATAAATACCTCAACACCTAATCACAAGCCATTGCACTCGTTGCTGACATTTATAGATTGTTGGGAGAAAAATTTGTAATGGGAAGTTAGAGGATATGGAATGGCCTCCCTTTTAGCCTTAGAAACATGGAGTATCATACTCCAAAGAGATTGAGAAATTCCCTAGAAAGGGCACCTTTGTACAAGAGGGATATGCATGCAATGAAGATCCAATGGCTTGGCCTGAAACTCGTTCCACCTTTGTTGTTGGGGCTAGGTGAAAGAAAAGACCAAGCTAAAGAAAATAGAGAATGGGAGGAGGTAGAAAATAATGTTGGATTCTACCCCCCTAAGGGGAATCCTTCACTAATTTCTTGGGATGTTAGAGAAGCCACTAAGGCACTAAAAGAGATAACGAAAGAGGAATAAGTTTCTCAGAGGATGAGAAATCATTTGGTAGGGGGGGTGATGATGAAAAACATCATTAGGTACATTTTAAGGGGTTAATTGTCACCTTTTTAGCCTTATTAGTCTCTCTTTCTCACACTTAATAGAATTATGGTAATATGTTTCTTAGTGTAGATGGTGTATTGAGGGTTGTCATACTTTGAATGCCCAATGTGGTATAAATGCATTAAAATCAAGAGAATATGCCATTTTTACTAAAGATTTTACAATCAGGGCTCAGATTAGACAACTAGGAGTGATTGTAAGGGGTTGAACACCTCCTTAACTCCTAAATCCAACCAAGGGATCCTCGATATTCTCCTCCAACAACTCAAAATCAAAGGAAACCAAGAAAGTGGAAGATCAAGTGGAGCCAAGCTCCACTTCTATCGAGTTCCAAGGAGAGAAATCAAGTACTTTTTAGGAAGTTGTTGGTAGCTACCCTTTAGGACAAATAGGGAAGAGAAAGATCTCATTAGGATTCTATTTTTGGATATAGATAGAGCACTCTTAGCTCTTGTAATAGACATTTGTGACAGCCATATGCTATGTAGCAGAATTGGTTATGCAATAAAATGAGTATTCCGTTTCTTCTTCACTGAGTTAGTTTCAGGGAGTTGAGCTTCTGGGTTAGGGCCCAATCCATTGGCCTTAGTCTCTCTTATGTATTTGTGTTTACCTTTTATGTTGTTGTAGTTAGTTTTCTTACATTTCATCTCATTGTATTTAGTTTGCTTCCATTTCAAGTGTTGTAGTTAGTTTGATTACATTTCACATCGTTGTAGTTGTGTTGCTTCCATTTCATGTTTTTGTAATTATTGTTTACCTTTCATGTTATAGTAGCATAGAAAACTCTGAAATTGAGTGTTAAAGGATCCCTCTCTCACCTCTTCCATTAGGGTTTGAGGAGGGTAGATCTTCACCACAAACCCAAATTTTCTTTTAGTTTATAATTTCTTGGAAAAGTTAGATAGTTTCTTTGTTTATCATGAACATGTTTTATATGTAGAGTTATTTTTCTATTTTAAGCGCATAGGTAGGTTTACTTAAATTTAACTCATCTTTTCCACCATTTTCGTAATAGATTTGTCAATAATAACTGCATCAACAAGTCATTTTCTTGCAGGTTTGAGTAGAGAAGTAGAGGGGGACTCCATCAACACAATTAGCTTCAGTTTCCACCCCTCATCAACCAACCTCGAACTAAATCACCTTCAAGATTATTTTTGGAAATCTCCACCACAACACCGAGAGCCAACTTGGAGGTGCAAGACAGGATTTGAGAGACGTTCAGAGCTTGGCCAAAGGGTTGGATAAATTCCATCCACCTATGTCCACCTTAATTTCACCTCTCCTACGACTTTCCTCACCCTTTCTAGCCTCAAACTACTGTCATCTTGTTTCCTGTAACGTTTCAGGACATCTTGTAGCACTATAGGAAATCCTATAGTTGATCCTGTAGTAGCACCAGTCAGTCACTTCTTCAACCCAAAACCTCTCTTTCACCTCATATAGACCTGGAACAACCTCCAAGACACCTTTATCTCTGAAACCATGAGCCTAAGGCCCTCTTAGGTAGCGCCTCCTTTTGTTGCAAAATAGAGTTATTTACAAACATAGTTAGGTCATTGATAGATGCGTTGTTAAGAATAGTAGTCAAGCATTAGGTAGATATATTTCAATCAGTCATTTGGTTCAACATGTGTGCCTATATTAGTTTCCCATTATGAAAATTCAATTCAGCAATTTAAATCTTGAATGCCACTTAGTTTAAATTTATTTCTTGCATTAAGTGTGGATTTCCTTTCTTACAAATACCTAGATGAGTATTTATGATATATAATAGTTTCTTTTCTTTCTAATAGAGTAATGATCCTTAGTTATTTTTAGTCTTAGTTTTCATTCAGAAGTGTGGCAGACTTCATATCCTAGCAGCAGCCCTAACTGTAGCACCCCCTCGTAGAACTAAGAAGTGGATGGCATGAGTAGAATGCACCTTCTGTGTATATAGAACTGTCACCTCCATGTTTTTATGAACCCCGGGTTGATAAAGTAAAGTAGAGTATCCTATAGTAGTTCCATCACTCTTAGTGAAATACCAGGGATCACCATTCATCACAAGTTAATTCTTTAAGATTAATAAGACACAAGGTATAACAAGTTGAAGAAGAAATCCCTACAAGAATATCTCCTTGATAAATCAAGAGATTGGTTGATGTACTTGGGAAATAACCACCATATATATCAATGGAGTCATTTTCATTATAATGATGGTTTCCCTAGGCTTTAGACTGATTACAAATCTTGATTTATTTTGACTGATTATTGAAATAAAAATATTCTAGATCAACCAAGAATGAAGGAACACCATCTTTATATGGAGGAATTTGAAATAAGGAAGAGAGATCAAAATTATCTTCACCCTTCTACTCCTCTACATGTGGAATGTGAACACCTTGTACCTAATAAAAATTTGGAAAAACAAATTGAGAATCAATAGTACTTGAATAACTTACTGGTGGAGGGAATTGATTAAGTGAATCAAGATAAAAATTTCCATGAGATGTAGATAATGGAGGGTGATAGGTGCCCCTTGAAGAAATAACACTTTTAATGATATCAGATTCGAGATTTGGATTATCTACATTATTGTTATATGAGGGAATCAAGGGACCATTCTTCACCTTATCTTGCTTGGATTTATTATAACATTCAAAATTTTCTTGAATAAATTCTTGATTATGGAAGACCAAAGAAGATGAAAGAGGCAGACCAACAATATGATTCTCATATTTCCAAACATTAACAATAGCACTAGACACTACCTTATTAGTAAATGAAAAGGGAGGAGGAAAACGGGCAAAAGTATCATTAAGTTCCTCCTCTAATATTAAAAATCTCTCATGATTAAAATAGGTTGGGAGAGCACAATCAACCAAGGTTTTAGATTCACAATGTATCAAGGAGGTTTGGACCAAATGCTGGAACTTTTCCTTGAAGTAATCCCAATCCAAATATACTTCTGGATACTCATAACATAAGTGAATAAATATTGGCAAGATCCTATATTGATTCATCATGATTCATTATAAGTTGATTAACCCTTTTATAAACATATTGGTAATCATACCTATCAAAGGATTTATGAAGCTCTTTGAAGAATTGTTCAAATGAATGAATAGAAGAAACTAGGAAGGTATGACACCATAACTTAACTTGATCTTCAAGTGAGAGAGTGAATAATTTACAAGCAATATCTTCAGAATTCACTCCATTAATATCACAAAACACAATAAATTGATATGTATGCTAAGCTATATACATTACACCCTTTCCATTCAACATCATTTGAGACAAGTTTTAAACAAGTTCTATGGAGAGTGTAAGATTTTTTTTATTAGAAAAAAATATTGGGATTATGATTTGGGAATGATCCATTTATGATAAGAGATTCTATAATATCCCAAAATGGGAACTGTCAGCAAGGCATGACTGGAAAATGCATTTTTCCACGAATGGCTGCTACAAGATTTGAAACCAAGACCTGGATCCCTTAGATCAATGTAACTAAGACCGAAATCCAAGAGGTGGCTCAAAGGAAATCCCTCTAGGTGGGTTAAACAAATGTCCCACACCTAGTTGTCTTCAGAAAGTGCCTGATGAAGGGACTGCAACAATGTATGAACATACATTGGAATAACAACATTATTTTTATAAGCATGGGCATATGAAGATAAAAATAGCCAATCAATGTAGAATATAGCATCAATGGCATACAAATCCTTGAAGAAAGAGCCACTCAAGCAAAGAAATATAGCCTCAATGGGACATGTAAATCAAAATAGAGAAACACTGCTACACATGTATTTCTGTAGGCTAAGAGGAAGCAGTTTATAAGAGATAATGCATCATACTGAATAATAAAAGAAATATATAACAATTTATGGCTCCAGAAATTAGGGGGAGAAAGCTCTCAACCCATGAAAACAATAATACAACAATCCTGAGAAGGATTGGCTGAAATATACAAAAATGGCAAAATGTCGGAGCTGTTGGGTAGCAGCTATAACTAAAAACTGGAACTGAATAGAGAAGGCTGAAGAGGATAAAAAATCTGAATTAGACCTCCTCAAATGGATCTCCTAAGTGAAGGATGATCCTATCACTTAATATCTCACTCCCCAATCAACTCTACAAACCCTCACTGCAAGTGCACTATGAAATTAACACAGTCTAAGAGGGTAACTATGTTGTATGTGGAATATAAAGTATTTTCCAAGTGCCAAGATCTGAAATGGGTTCTGAATCCTTCCTTACTGATCTCCCAAAGGAAAGAAGGCCCCCTTCCTCTGAAAAACAAGCCAAGGAGTGGTGTTTTGGAACCTCCACTGCAACACCCTACAACACAATGTTACACTTAAGTAGAAATAATGTTGTAGCTGAAGGAATGGCTTTGGCCTTGAGCTTGGAGGTGGAGAAATGAAGTGAAATCCCTCAAGAGGCCTCTCAAGAAGGAGAGGAAATCATAAATAGGAATCCCTCGTGCTAAACAACACTGCAACTCAGCTAAACAGTTGGAGACTACAAATAGTCTAAGCAGACATAAAATCAATAATCATATGCATGAGAAACAATGGCTTCCTTGCCCTCCTTTTAAAAATTGAGGGCTCCCACTCCATGGGTCCCACTCTTTAGGGCTTCCTCCATCAAGGAAACTTCCCTCATATTTCACTGCGCTGTCCCACAAGATGCTCTCCACCTCCTACCTCTGCGCTATTTGACTTGGTCAAACTTGACCTTGTCTCCTTGCAAATGTCTCCTTTCACACATGAGGGTGTGAAATATAGTTCCACTGATGATCCCATTTCATACTAAGAGTTATTTCATCCATGTTTTTATTGTGTTTGGGCCTCCTCACCCAATTATTCAACTCATAGGTGAAATTAGAAAAATTTAATATTCCAATTTATTGTAGGAAAATTTTGGAATATTACAGTCCTCCCCTCCCAAATGTTGCTTGTCCTCAAGAAACTACATGGATAGAACTGAGAAGTTTCTCCCAAGGCATGGAGAATAAAAAGTGTTGGGAAAAAATCTTCCCCAAATGGATCCTCCATCCCCAAGCAATCATCCAAACAAAATGAGTCACCTCCCAACATGGCAACTCATGGCAATCTCCTTCCACCTCAAGCTCCGGAAATGAAGGTGGGCAGAAAATATGAATATGGTAAGCATCATAACCTACCCCACACTATCCTTCTCTCCACTCATGATGAGTGTAGAGTATGTGTTGATCCTGGGCTGCAAAAGTATTAGCCTCAAGTGGCAAAATGAAGAACAAACCTCCAAGGATTTCTCCTCCATCATTGAAGAACAAGCTGGCCCAAAACAATCCATCCATGATGAATAGGACATGGTCATCATAGAGTATCCTAGTGATAATTTTGCTACAAGTTTTACATGATGATGCATGATACAAACAATATCTCAAGAGGACACAGTGCAGTCTCATCCACTGCAACTTCAGAAAATAGTATGGCAAGTAACATATAAAATTCATCACATCTACCAATGAATAGTAAATGGTTGAATGTGTCAAAAATACATGATCAGATACTTGCCCATGGCTATACAATGGATGGCTATCAAACTCATGGCCCACCTCCAAAGAAAACAAATAGGTGGCTGTGGTGGCCATATCTCCTTCCATGCTCCCATTAGAGCATGTAGTGCAGAAAATGTGGGAATTTTCTCCCCGCAAGGACACACCCAACTCATGTGCCTCTCTCCTAATCATGCTTCCAATACAAATCAGATCCATATCAGCAAATGAAGTCATGATCAACAACAAAATGAGGAAAATGCTAAAGGTTTAATGTGGTGCAAGAAGGTACCAACAATTTTCCCAATAGTGACAGCACAGTTTTTCAAACTGCTGCTTCAGGAAATTACATGGAAAAATGCTTCTTGATACATAGTTAATCATGTATGTCATCATATGGAAAATAGATGGATATAAAAACTGAACATACATGTAATGAGAAAACATCTGCCCAAGGCCATATAAAAGATGGCTGCCCCCATCATATAGTTTGGCCCAACATTGATCATGGAGCAATGTGAAAAGCTTACCTCCTGTGAAGAAATGCACTGCATAGTAATGGTAAGAGTATGCAAATCAATAAATGTAAAACCAGACTTCTTACCATATGCCGGAAGTAATATGGTACATGGATCCATGAGTGATTCCTCCATAGTGTTTTGGCATGCTATGAAGAGGAATGAACCATGTGCTGCAAGAAGATCATCCTTCTCATGCTTGGTAATCCAAGTCAAGAAGAATATGTCATAGTGATAGATGCCTCCATCAACTACTCTATCATCCTCACCTCCTCCTTGTTCACCAAGTGCATCCAATGTGAAGTGATCCTAGGGACACTCCATCCATAAATTCCTGCTCCCAAGTGACAGCGCTGTGAGCTCATGCAAATAGGCTCCCGTCAATACAAAGCTCTGTTCTTTGACATGCTCCTTGTCAAAGACTCCTCTAGTAATGCTGCTACAAGTATGGAATACCTCCCAAGATGGAATTTATTCCAAATCATCCAAGGCCAAGGAGTAGCTCCTTTGCACCATGAGAGTGCCCTCTTCTACTCCTGCAACATCACACAACTAGTGAGAGAAAATATTCCCTGGCTCTCTCAAGCACAACTCAAGCAACCAAAGTGCTTGCTGCCTCCTTATGCTCCCATCATATGACTCATGTGATGTGGACACAATGAATGTCACCTCAACATCATACATCCATAATCCATGCTACCCAATGATGTGAGCATCCTGCCACCTCTTCTCCATCCCTATCCTCCCAGGATGAGGACATGCCAAGTGATGGCCAAACTCCTTCAAGAGGAGCAAGCACAACCAAGCCTCTTGCTGCCCAGTGTCATATAATTGCAAGTAGCCTCCCAACTCCTTGCTCATTAACCACATCCACTCAATCAATTATGGATGTCTTCTTCTCTTCCCCTTGGTACTCATCTCATGAGGGATACCATCCTTCCAAACCAATTCTCTCTCCTTTCATTTCATGAAGGTTTGAAATGCAGCTCTTTGGAGGCCTCCTAGAGAAGATCTCTCACCTATGACTATGTTGAATCCACAAGGATCCAAATATGATGAAGGTAATATCTCCTCTCCACCATTGTTTGACAGTGTTGTTAATCTCTCCAAGGATGAAATGGCTATCTAATACTCCAACTTAAGGATGGTTTCATGGTCTTCCATAGGAGTGTCATGGTTTGTTTCATCCTCCAAAATTTCACACCCCAACCTCAAGGATTGTGTGCAACTCAACAAAGGTGCATGAGGATGATGGTTCATCTCCTCTTTGAACCATTTGCACAGTGCAGTGCAATCTTGCTTCTCTAGGTTGGAAGTGTGATTTGACCCTTGGTCATGCAAAAGAAAATTTCCACAACTATCAAAAGAATTTTCTGCAACAATAGATAGTGTAAATTCCTTCATACCTTGATAAGATTTCAGAATCTCTTATAGGGCTACAAGAGTTCCTTCCTCCAATGTGTTGGCTACTCCAACTGTTGCTGCATGTGGCTTCTCCTCCATGAGTGTGACAACATTATTACAAGACTCCTCAAGTGGTGGTGTGAGCTTCTCCTCCTTTTTTCTTTCTCCATCAAAGGTTTTGACCAACCTTTGAGTGAACTCTGCAAAATTTTTCACCCCTGCATGGCTCAAGTGGCTGAACCACCAAACATAGGCTCTACCATCCAAGTGCAGTGCTGAGTTCTCAACAACCTCTTCTTCCACTACAGGATGTAGTAGAAAAAATGCTTCCAACTTCCTCACCCAAGCTCTTGCTATAGATGACTCATCAAATGTAGACAACAAAAATCTATTTCCTTTGATTTCTCTTCTATTGTAGGGTCTCTTCTCTTCCTTCAACTGGATGAATTGTGGGAAAGCTAGAGTCTCCTTGAAGGCTCTAGGTTGAGATTTTTACTCAACAAGGTAATCACTTAGAATCTGATGCTCCAAGTGTCCTTCATGCTTGTTTTCTTCTCCTTCCTGAGAATAGGAAGTGCATGGTCCTTCCTCTTCTTTTTGCTCCTCCTCTTTGGAGAGGCTCTTCTTATTTCTAAACACTGATGAGAGTAATCTCATCTTCTTCATCATTCTTATCTTATTTTTTCTTCTTGGGCGGAGACTCACAGGTTGAGCCAAGAAATCTACTTTGATAACACTATAATATCCTAAAATGGGAACCGTCAGCAAGGCATGACTGGAAAATGCATTTTCCAAGAATGGTTGCTATAGGATTTGAAACCAAGACTTAAATCCCTTAGATAAATTTATCTAAGACCTAAATCTAAGAGGTGGCTCAAAATAAATCCCTCTAGGTGGGTGAAATAGATCTCCCACACCTAGTTGTCTTTAGAACGTGCCCGATGAAGGGACTGCAACAATGTATGAACATACAATGGAATAAAAAAATTAGTTTTATAAGCATGGGCACACGAAGATATATATATCCAATCAATGTATAATATAGCAGAAATGACATACAAATCCTTGAGGAAAGAGTCATTCAATAAAAGCAATATAGCCTCAATGGGAAATGTACATCAAAATAGAGAAACACTACTACACATGTATTTCTGCAGGCTAAGAGGACGTAGTTTATAAGAGATACTACATCATGATGAATAATAACAGAAATATATAACAATTTATGGCTCAAGAAATGAGGGGGAGCAAGCTCTCAACCCCTGAAAACAATAAGACAACGATCTTGAGAAGGATTGGCTGAAATTTACAAAAATGGAAAATTGTTGGAGTTGCTGGGTAGCAGCTGTAACTCAAAACTGGAACTGAATAGAGAAGACTGAAGAGGATAAAAAATATAAAGTAGACCTCCTCCAATGGATCTCCTAAGTGAACGCTGATCCTATCACTTAAGATCTCACTCCCCAATCAACACTGCAAACCCTCACTGCAAGTGCACTCTGAAAATAATGCAGTCTAAGAGGGTCACTGTGCTATAGGTGGAATAGAAAGTGTTGGCCAAGTTCCAAGATCTAAAATGGGCTCTGAATCCTTCCTTACTGATCTCCCAAAGGAGCGAATTCCCCTTCCTCTGAAAAATAAGCCAAGGAGTGGTGTTGTGGAACCTCCACTAAAACACCCTGCAACACAATGTTACACTTAAGTAGAAATAGTGTTGTAGCTAAAGGAATGGATTTGGCCTTGAGCCTGGATGTGGATAAATGAAGTGCAATCCCTCAAGAGGCCTCTCAAGAAGGAGTGGAAATCCTAAACAGGAATCCCTCGTGCTAAACAACACTGCAACTCAGCTAAACAGTTGGAGACTGCAAATAGTCTAAGCAAACATAAAATCAATAATCATATGCATGAGAAACAATGGCTGCCTTGCCCTCCTTTTAAAAAAGTGAGGGCTCCCTCTCCATGGGTCCCACTCTTTAGGGTTTCCTCCATCTAGGAACTTCCCTCCTCTTTCACTGCGCTATCCCACAAGATGCTCTCCACCTCCTACCTCTGCACTGTTTGACTTGGTCAAACTTGACCTTGTCTTCTTGCAAATGTCTCCTTTCACACATGAGGGTGTGAAATCTAGTTCCACTGATGATCCCATTTCATACTAAGAGGGATTTCATCCATGTTTTTATTATGTTTTGGCCTCCTCACCCAACTATTCAACCATAAGTGAAGTTAACAAAATTTAATATTCCAATTTATTGTAGGAAAATTTTGGAATATTACAGATTCAAATAGAATCAACATACACAACTTGTCATATGGCCCTCCTTCTAGCACCACTTGTTGACGTTGCTAGAAATATGCCAATAGAGGGGGGTCTCCCTAGTATGAATTCCCAATCAGGTCTCACACCATTTGGATTAGGAGCCCCAACCAAAAAATAAGTTTGGTTTCCATAATATTAGATATTTTCCTTCGATGCAATTATCAACATAAGAGGTTATGCAAACAATATTTGAAGAAAGCAAGTAAGTTGAAACTACAAGGTATATAATTATAATGTATATAAGGTACTTTCATTGAAGGAAAAGAGAGAGTGAGCTCTAGAATGAAAGTAATAGTGGTATCCTAAAAGAGACACATAAGAGCATGGAAATAATCATTACTTAAACTGCAAAGTAGTTCACAATATAACAATGATCATAAAACAAAGTAACGATGCACATTCAACAAGATGCATACCAAATCCAACAAAATACTTCATTTTCATTAGTATGTGTTAACATAAACGTACACCACAAAAAATGAAAGAATAGTATTACAATCACTCACGACATATGTATGAAAGGGAATCGACTTTGAGAGATTAATATATTAGGTGAATGTCCGAAGGTACATGATTAAAATTATGTAATACTATCCCCAATAGTGGAACATCAAGTCACCACTTGCTTCTCCAAAGAATGATCTTCTCTTCTATGACAAGATATAGAAGCTAAGGTGAAAATTCCAAAATCCCTTGTCTTGAGCTATGAAGGTGTATTATAACAAGTGAGGTGACCGTCCACATCCTATGCTACTCATGACCTCCCTCATGACTATTGAGTTTCTACTATGAATTTTTGAATCCCTAGGTGACCTTTGAGCTTCTACATGACTTTATAACTTTATAGTGACTTTTCACATTCCATGTGTGACCCTTGGGCCTCCACACATTTTAAATTTTCCCATTTTTTAAAATACAATAATTACATTCCACAAATGATGTGGAAAAATATATTGACCCATATGACTCTTTTGTGACAATTTGAGAAGCCATGAATTGGCGATGATGACATAATATTTCATGGTACATATATGCTAGGATATTCTCTTTGTTGTTATTTATTTTATTTGTTTATGATATATCTTTTCTTGTACTCCATATTCACCTCTCCAAAGGGTTTGAATCAGTGTTGGAAACTTCCAAGTTAACATGAGTTGTCATATATTTGTCTTGGTTGAATATTCCATCATGGTGGTTCCTCATTTTTCTTTTTCTTCACAAGTGCATTCTTGTAAACTATCCTTAATAACCTTCCTTGAGCATCACCTTTCCATGTCGCGGTGATAACACCTGCAAATGAGGTTCACTCATGACAAGCAAACATCATTTCGAAAACCACCTATTCTACCTTTTTTTTTCATGGAAAGTGTTAAATGTGATGGGTCTATGCAAGGGTTGAGACAGATAGGATTCCTTAGGACATTTGCACGGTTACAAGATGTAAGAAGTGAGATACTATGTACTAGAAATTCATAATGCTCTAAGGAAAGAGGAAGAAACAAGCATGTGTGTGAAGTGCTGAAGATAGTGACTAGAGGCTTGAGGGTTGAAGTTTACCAAGAGAGAGAGAGACAAGGTATTGTGTAATTCTCTTTTGCAAGGGTCTAGGGATGCCTCAATTTTGATTAGAACTACATACTGCACAATGTGGGAGGGTATTGAAAAAGCTTCTATGTGGCGGGAAGTCCAAGAGACAAGGGCGGGGTGATTGTTGACTGTGAATCTGAAATGCGTAGTGATCAAGGAAAAGTAGGTGGGGATTGTGAAATTGAGCTTCACAAGGATTTTGGGATGACACCATTCTCCACTATAACTACAAAATGCATGGTAGGAGGAAATACAAGGCAAGGAATTTTGTTGTGAGGGGTTTCAGTTAGTAGGAGTGGAAAGACTAGCCACTGTAACTACACAATGTGTGGTTATTAACGGACGTGCTTAGTGAATTGCACAGTTCTCTTTAGCAGTGATGAAGAGGAGGCTCCACTATCCACTAGAACTATGAAATGTGCAATGGAGGCAAGAGAAATTAAACTATTGGAATAGTGAGCAAGTGTTCACAATAAAGAGTTGAGAGATTTTGCTTCAGGATTTTGCAATGTGTTTGTGAAGAAGGTTGTCCTTAGGATGATGCAGTGTGCATTTTCAGGATATAAGGAATGCATCCTTGCTGACTAAGATTTGACAATGTGGTGATCCAGTAGCTGGGAGTTTAGGTATGTAAAGTGTGAAGATAGTGGAAAGCCCAAAAATGGATAAGTGTTGGATAAATGGAACAAGAGAGAGCACATGATAAAACCAAGTTCCAAAACAAATTCATACACATGTTTAACATCAAACACAATCTAAGAGAATGCACAATACTCAAGATCCACATGCATACCTTGAAACGACAACAAAGTGACACTTATTTCTAAGTGTGATATTGGAAACTTAGCTTTGAACACTTATAGTACAACTTATGACACACATGTCAACTGCAACTAGAAAGTGTGCTAATATGTGGGAGAATGTCTAGCACATATTCCTATGATATGTAATATTAGATAATGCAGAATAATGTGCTAGAGTTTCCTTTAGTGGTTTGACAAAGTGCGACAAACGCAAGAGTGAAAATAATCAAAATCGACACTTATGACTGTAAGAATAAGTGAAAATGACAGTTTCAAAAGATAAATAAAGTGAAAGTGACACATACTAAAACTAAAGAAATCAAGAGTGACACTTTATGAAAGTGAAAGCAAGAAAAATGGCAATTGTGAAAGCGAAAACGACACTTATGAAAGAAAAAGCGTGTAAAAGTGACAGTTGAGAAAGCTCAATAGAATGATGGTACCTTTGCAACTAAGAGTGAGGGATAATGATAGATGAAATTGCACATTGATTGTCCACATGGATGTTGTATTCATTGTCCCTATCAACGGCACATGCATTGTCATAAGGGACTACACAATGTTTATGATTTTCACAATACCTTCCATTAAGTATCACAATCACTATTACCAAGGTCTACTCATGCACTATCTTCCAAGACTACGCAATGCATGTCTTTGAAGGATAAACATAGACTTCTATTCTTGCTAGGAAAGGGTGCACTTATGGATGCATCAAAGGCTAAGAATGTGTAAGTAAGTGACTTCAACAGTTAGATTATCAGAGCAAAACTTAAGGAATTAAAAAGGTATCAACCAATCATGAAGTGACCACGTAAAACTTGAGACTATCAATCATAAGATCACAAGGAGGCTCCAAAATTTAGGATGTTGGAAACATTTTGGAGGCTATATTTCACAATGAAAACACTTAGCTTCTAGATTTATGGATAATTTGGATAGACTACATTGTAGTATTTTAAAGGAAGGGGATAACTCAAGGGACTATTTATTAGAGAAAATGGGCCCCATTCATGATGTGGTGCAAGCTAGGAAGGGAAGAGATGCTTCTTGACTAGTATTGTTCTAACTAGGAAAGGGTTGCAATGTCAATTCCTTATTTGTGAAATCTAGGAATTAGGTTGAGTGAGAGAAAATAGAGCTAATTGGTAGGACTTTTGCATTATGAACTCATTTTCCTAGCTTAGGGGTGTCTTTTGTTGCAAAATTCCTATGGTTGGGTGGAACATTCCTCTAGTTAGTGGATAATTGTGGACAATTGAGTATTCAATCATGAGATCCTTGTTATTATTCCCTACTAATTACATTTTCCATGTGTTAAATGATGATAATGAGTTTTTTGGAAATTTAAGATGCTTTGAATTCATTCTAAAATGCATTAAATGTCATTTTTAAATATCTATGTATGGATTTTTTTTTTCATTCATTATATGTCCACAGAGTTATACTAGTGGCATTTGTATGCATTATGTCCATCTTAGAAAAAAGTAGCAAGGTATCTAAATTTTTTTGGGACTTTGTTTTTAACTAAAATTTGTACATATGGGTCAAGGTACATTACACTACTTTTCCATTTAAGGTATTGGTGATGGGTAGTTGAAAACCTAAGTTGGTATGTTATATTTGATATGGATTATTGGTAGTGGTGGAAATGGCATAACAATGAATGTCAAGGGTACATTGCTTAGAGATAGTTTTTGAAGGCCATCTATGCTAGTTTTGTAATTGATGCTAAGTTTTTGGGGAGGTTTACCAAGCTACACCAAACTCACTCAATGGAAGAATTTATTGTTATATTTGGTAGATTGGAAATAAGATTAAAAGGTATGACTAATACATTACTAAAAGAGAGTTTATCCACGGTCTAAATGAGGATATCAAAAATTGATATATCTCTCCTAGCTACTTATTTGGAGGCTTCTTAACTAGATAAATCTGCACAAGTGTGATTTTACCCCAAGAAAAGTGAAACAATTAGGAGGTAGCCAAGTCCAAAGGCATTGAAAATATTGTGTGGTTTGCTTGGTCTTATGATCTACAATAGTTTTTTTTGCAAAGATATGGTAGAATTTCCACCCAATTAACACCATTACTATTAAAAAATTCCTATATTTGGAATGATGCACTTGAACAACCATTTTGACGTTTAATGAATCCTCTGTATATAAACCCATTCTTAGTCATGCTAGAATGATGTAATTCCTAAGGAAATGGTGTTTGGGTAGTTTTGATGTGAGAGGTATGCCCATTGGGATTCAAAAGAATATATTGCAAAATAAAACTTGGGCAAGTCTACATATGTTAAATAAATGATGGTTATCATTCATATAGAGGATACATGGTCCCCTAACCTAATTGGGAAGTATTTTCATATAAAGACAAGCCATTAGAGATTGAAGTATTTTTTTGGAATATCCTTTGTCTTCACCTATGTAAAAAATTTGGGTTTCCAAGATGTTAGACTATTAGTATGAGATAATCTACAATAAATGTATGGGAATTTTGTGGTTGATTCCTTTTCATGGAAACAAATGCTAATTTAGACTTGTAATGGTATTCCAAGAATGGATGGCTTATTCCAATGATTTTCAACTCATCCAACAACTAAAGAATGATCCAAACCCCATATAATATATACATGTTATCATGACACCTTCATGACTAAAAGGAATATCTTATTGTTGCAAACATATTCCTTAGAGTCATGAGCATTAGTAGAATTGAATTTCTCTCCCATTGTGAGTCATTTTGGATTTTAGAAAACATATGAATAGGGTAAGATTTTTTTTTGGAATGGCATGAATAAGGGAATATGCACATTCATATTTGAATATGACATGTATCAAAGAAATAAGGACGAAAATATGAAGGCACGTGAGACTTTGCAGTCTCTACCAATTCCTATAATAAATTGGGTTAGCATCGTATTGGTTGTTGATCAACTTTCCAAATACGCCCATATTGTGCATCACACCACCCATTTAAGCCAATCACAGTTGGACAAGTCTCCACGTATCAAATTTTATATTACACGGCATGCCTAATTCCAATGTGATAGATTGCAATCATACATTCAAGGACGAATATTGGTAGAGTTTTTTAAATGACAAGGTGCCCAACTAAAAATGAGCAAAAGTTACTACCCCAAATACATTGTTAGAAAAAGGTGGTCAATAATTTCCTAAATATTTATTTGATATTATTTTAATTATATTTATAGGGCTAATCGGTTCAATTCCTCCCTCACCCAACCCCCAAAAGCCCCAACCCCATCTTGTAAAATGGTGGTACAATACCACCTGTCATGGAGCTATCAAAATTTATTCATATAATATTTGAATGAAATTTTCAACGTCATATACTTATCAGGTACATACAAAATTTAGGAAGTGGATATAAAAATTATCACTAAAGTTGATATTATTCATACACTTAAGGATAATTGGGTCTTTTATCAATATAAAATGAAGCAATAAATAGAAAACAATGTCAAAAGAACTACTTTGAATAAGGGGGTTAGGGGTTTCTCTGTCTATAGCCCTATAATAAGATATCTCTCAAGGGAAGAGCTACTAGAAGATAACACCCAAGTTATGTCCATGTTGACGTGGGTTTTATGCACCCTAATCAACAAAGAAGAAATGACTGAGACCAAAGCTCTTCAAATAACCCTAGTTATTTGGTGCAATTGTTCTAAGAGTTTTAAGGCTCCGTTAGCCTCTGGATTCCTCCTTTTGTAAAAAGGAAACCAGTTGAAAACTAATCTTTTATATAAGACATAAAATATTGTTCCATATATCTAAAAGTAACAATCTGCTACAGAAAAAATATATTACATAATCACGTTACAAAAACTAAAAAAAATTGTTATAATATAAAATATATATATATAAATATGATACAAGTATTATTTCTATAAAAGAAGTGTAACTGGAGAAAAAAAAATGAAAACATAAATAATATGTAATTCCTAATTTTAATTTATATGTTAAATTTTAAATAACAATTAAAAAAAAGTGTAATCCTTAATGTGAAATAAAAGATAGAAAACTCCTAAAATGAAAGCCTCTTATCTTTTGAATGGATGTAGATCAAACTGTATATATTATTAGAGTTAGCATCAAGAACCAATGCAAATGAATCTAGTTGGTGCAACCTACTTAATATTATTCGGCCGAGATACATAGAGTTACTGTAACAATTTCATAGAAGAAATAACTATCCAATTATTTGTTTTTTTTAGTCAAACCAGCAAGAAAATAATTAAAATGAAAATCCAAATTCAGAAACTGCTACAACATATCAATTCAGACATATCAATTCAATTTTTATGTAAAAATGACAATATTTGAATTCCAAATCTCTACAATAAAACCACATAAATCCAGAGCGGATGTATATGTGAATATCGATTACCTACCTCATAACAGAAGTCAGTGGAGGTGATAAGAAGAAAATAAATATAATAAACCGTTAATTGTTTATGGAATAAAACCACTTAAACAATAACTTCTATATGTTGTATTCTTAGAAATAAAATTACACAAAAGACAATATATGATAATGCCAATCACTATGAAACGAAAAAAGACACTATGAGTAGTTAACTGAATAAAATCAAGTCTTACAACTCATGATGTTATTCAAAAGTATCCCATGGTCATATACAGTCCAGAAAACCGTTATTTTTTGCAAAAAATCTCTTTGTAATTCTATGGGTACCCTCTACAAATGCACGCTCTCCCCCTTTTACATATTACATTGCTTCTTTTTATAATACAAAATTTCTTAGTTTTTAATCCCAATGACCATATCTTCTCGAATCAATGAGAATTTGAAGAATATTCTAGTCGCTACGTATGCCAGGCCATAATGTAATCACGCTAAAGAGGTGATTTTGTTGAGATTGACCACTATTCAAGGCTTCTTGGTAACTAGTTTGGATGAACTGGTATATTTTTTCTGCCAAGGACCTCTCGTTGGCTACCTATAAATAACAAAGCCAATTTATTTATCAATAATATTTTCTTAAAATGAAAACTTCAGAAAATTAGATTCTATTTCCACCCTTAAAAAGAAAAAAAGAAAAAAATAGATTAGTTTATGGCTTGATCTAGATCGATCATGGGTTTTGGATGGCACGTTGAATCTGCAAACAAGACAAAGTCAAAGTCAGACCAAAAATCACACCAGGAATTTGACAGTGCGTCAATGCTAAGAACTGGTTTTGATTGGATTTTTTTCTAGATACATGTAACCGTAAATCCCAAAGTAATGATGATTAATACGGTAATCAGTTTCGTAAATCATTCAACTTACATGATCGAGATTCCGTAGGTAATAATAACTATGCAATCAAATTGATTTCATTTTTATGCCCGGCCATTATGGACATTTTTGTAACCATCCCATCCAACATTTACCCGTTTTTACAAGCTCTCTAGATAAACATGATTTGAGAGTTACTCTATGTGACCCACCATCCAAGTTCTATATATGAAAGTGAGGCCTAATAACCATAAACTTATTGAAACCTCTCAAAGACATCATATCACCTAGGTGTCATACCCCAACCCCTAGTGCTCAGGCCTGAGATGGAACTTCGTTTTAAAGCTCACAGACCAACCACAAACATAAGTCATTGTGAGTGTGGAGGGAGGGATCTAGTTACACACACAAGCCTCCCTCTGCGTGGTTAGCCAGAATTTTCCATTTCCATGTCTACGGATACAAAATCACTTGCCACAGGGCTAGCTTACAGTCCAATGCCAAGAATAGCCCAAAACTTTCCAGAATATAGTTCAAGGTAATGAATAGTCTATATGATAAGTACTAAGGTTAGATATTTCTCATAAGTTACCAAACACATGAGAACATTTTATCAAACACAAGGTAAACATAGTAACTATAGGTCAGGAATACATATATGTTCAATGTCTCATTAACTTCATCAAATAATCATCAAGAAGGATCAATTCTCTCTAAAAAGAGTTGCAATAACACTTGTTATCCAATGGATTCATATAACCATTAATTAATTGATCAAATCATAAGAAATATCTATAACAAGAGCATATCATTTAGCCATGCCTATAAGCATCATTTAACTAGAATAAATCCTATACAAACTAGTAATAAAATGACCACAATAATTTAGACATATGCTCATTGATCGCAATAAGGAAATAAATCATATTAACATATGCAAATGCCATCAAAGTTAGGGACTTCCGCATACCACCCAACCATAGATTGGGTTGAACTAAATGTCTCTTTGAACCAATCACTCCCGCGCCATATTCCAAGCATGAATTTTGGATCTTATGGGATAAATCAAAATAAAACAAACCAGGGATTCCAAAGGAAAAACCACCTTTGTTATCCTCCATAGTGTTCCAAGGCTGAGAATGAAAACCTACAGAGGTAACCTAAAACTAGAATTTTAGTTTGGCAGCTAGCCCTACCAAACTAGAGAAGGCTCTGTCTATGATCACAACCAATGTTTGACTAGAGGAAGAATGGATTTCAGGCTAGGTTTGTTTAGCTCTAGGGTTTTGAAAATTTAGGGTTTTTGCTGGATGAGGAGGAGAGGCAAAGGAAACTAGGTCAGATCTGAAAGATTACATTTGTAGGGATACAAAGGGGCATGACAAATATGTTCAATGGCACCTTAGGGTTCTCAATTTTAGTGTAGGGTGGAAAAGAAGAGAATGAAAATGAACATGATTTAACATGAATTCATTTATTAGAAGATTACTAACACAAACATGAATTTCCTACCAAAAAAGAGCATGAGCATAAAAGATTTTTGTTTAACATCTTATAGGAAAGTCATTGAAAAGCATATATATGGAAAGAAGATGAATTAAGCATTCATAAAAGTGAATTAGAGTAGAAAAAATATGCCACAAAACCATACCACATGAATCCATATATATATATATATATATAACTTGTATTTCTGAAAATGTTAACTATACATAAGACTCCAAGCCTTCTACTCTCTGATGTCCAACCTTGATTCTGAAAGAAAACTAAGTACATATAGCCAAAAACCATATTCCCCTCTCTCAGGGGTCGAATCCCTCAAGATAGGATCATTTTATATGAAATTCTCTAACAAAACCTAAGACCGGGGAGGTTAAAACAAACACCTCCTTTTCGCCTTTGACTGACCTAACCACCATAAATGAAGCTCAAAATTAAATCAAGATGACATTAACACACCTATTTACATTCATATACCTTATATCAACTCCAAACAAGGTGAATTACACCATGACAACTCAAATCTGACTGAGAAAAATAAAAAAATTGACAAACAATCATAAGCGCAGTGCCGACAGGCATAAGGGCAATGCAATCTTACAGAGGGGATTTGAATACCTTTTTGAGATCCAAGCCTATATCTGAGGGTACCATTGGAAAGCTTAGGATGTCTTGTTTTCATTAGACACCTCAAGTAAGAAAAATGGTATCTCCAACGCTAAGAAAAATGCATTTTCCCAAGATCATTCCAAAAGCACAGCACCTAGGTCAAAAAGGTGGCAGAAAGTGACATTTTGGCCTCTTTTTCACATTTTTCTCCCAATCTCTTTGCTGACATGGCATCAAAAGTGCATAGCTATGATGTGTAGGTCAAGATATTTCTCTTCTCGAGGAAAAGCGCATCGTTGGCAATGAAAAGCGCCACACAATTGTGGAATCCTCTTTTCCAAAGCAAGAAATTGGTCTCTAGGGGGTAGCAAGCTCCTATTGGATGGAATGATGTCTTGTGAGAGAGAAAATGAGCAAACATGAGCTTTTTCTGTCTTCTTATAGGCTAGAAATCGATTTTCTTTCTTGATGGTGATGTGGCAACACCATGTGTTTTCACAATTTGATGAGATGGATTATGTACTGCAGCTTAGGAAACTTTTTACATATATTACATCATGAATAAGATAAAAATACACCTTACTAACCTTTATTGATAATTTTCCCCTATTACTACTCCTTCAAATGATGATTTTGAGGTGAAATGACCCATTTTCATGACTTCAACCCTATGACCTAATGATGACACTAGATGGAAGAATGAGTTGAATGATTACTAAGGTGACGAAGACATCTTTGAAAAAGTAATGACCTAACCATATTGATGTTTGTTTGACCATGAGACTGAAAGGAGTAGTAATGACCTAGATATCCTAACCAATGATAAAAAAATTATTTGAAGACCTACCGAAACTATAAAATTTTTCCCTATGATCGTATCAACCATATGGAAAAGCATAATTTGATCACTGGTGACTGACAGGACTGACAGACACTAACATTGGCTCCAGCTGGGGATGGAAAATTCCCTAGGAGGTGTCACGAAAACCATAGACCAAGTAGCCTTGTCCATTGGGCATGGAGTAAAAAAAATAAAAGAAAGACTCGAAACTGAAATGACTCGAAACTGAAATGAATCGAAACTGAAATGACTCGAAACTAAAATGACTGGACACACTAAAATGAACTCACAAACTTCTTAAGCAACTGATCAAAGACAGCTTATGGCCTTCGCCTCGGGCTTCAAGATTCCATGACAGCTCATTTACACTTTGCAGCAAAATAAACTTGTATGTACAATGAAAATGAAAAACTTCTAAAACATCAAGAATAGTAGTGCTTGAGGACACTACCATTAATTGGTCCTCCCAAACAATCTTGTCCATCAAGTTCTTGCAATGCAAAAGCATTCCTTCCTCTAAAAGCTGAAATTCTATATGGTCCCTTCCACAAGTTTTCAAACTTGCCATGTTTTCCCTCTCTTTATTCCGGGCATACCATCGGAGAACTACCTCATTGAAGTCATCCACCTTGGATTTCCTGTCATATATCTTTTTGATCTTCTCTTGGATCTTAGTTGTGTTCTGGATAACTTCCTCTAGAGATTATTGCAAATGGATCATCTGGTTGATTCTTCTCTCTATGTCATTAGGCTCATTGTGTACTTCATGCAAAATTCTCATAATCGGGTCATCAAGAGAAGTAGGAAATACAATGTGCAATCCATATACTCACTGAAAGGGAGACATACCTATGGACTTTTTTGTTCTTACTTTTTCTGCCCACAAAGAATTTATCAGCTTCTTGTGTGAATTCTTCTTATTGTCTTCCAACAAATTTTTAATAATGTTCACTAATGACTTATTGGAAGATTCAACCAGCCCATTACCTTGCGAGTAATAAGTTGTGGAATTCTCAAGCCTAATATGATACTTGTCGTCAAAATATATCATTATTTTATATTTAAAATAAACTGAATTGTCTATGATTATCTTCTGCAGACAACAAAACTGTGACAAAATATTAGACTCAAGGAATTGAATGATTACTGCATTAGAGGCCTATCTGGTAGGAATAACCTCAATCCATTTTGTGAAGTAATTGGTTGTTGTCAAGATCCACTTATGTTGAGCTGAAGATGATGGGTGAATCTCACCAATAAAATCAAGGCCACACTGCTGAAATGGTTCTTGAACTGAAATGGGCTGCAAGGGCAGTGGTAGAAACTTCCTTTTCCCCTAAAAAATATGACATTCATGGCAATTTTGACTATTTTATAAACATCTAAAAATAAAGTAGGCCAATAGAATCCCACCCTTAGTATCTTGTTTTTAGTGGTCTTCCAAAAGAGATGACCACCACAATATCCCTTATGAAAGTAATTCATTACCTCTTTAGCCTCGCTTTCAACCAAACAATTCAACAAAAATCCTCCCGAATCTTCCCAATACAATGCATCATTAAGAATACAGTACTTCAAAGCTTTCAACTTTAATGACCTAGTCTTACTCTTTGACACTTCCAACGAAGGATTCAAATGTTGAAGTACATAAATAATGTATGAATACCAAGGGGATGAAATGAAAATTTGTGATACATGAGGTGTGGAACCAACCACTTCTTCATCAGATACTGCAACGATAATATTGGTATCAACAATATAAAAATCGGATTATGCCATGAGCTGTGCCAAACCTTGTCCCTTGACCAGCTTTGTAGGTTCAATCTCAAGATCATACGCCAACATTGCAGCAATCCATTTTACTCGCTTACATTCATGGTTAGGTTGCACCAACACACCCTTGACTGTTGCATTTGGGACATAAGAAAAAACATGCGAGTAAGTATGTACACGTGGAAATCCTTCAAAGCTTTCACAAGCGCCATGTCCTGTTTTTCAATGATGTTATATCTTAGTGCCACATCTCTTATAGTTCTACTAAAAAATTCTATTGGTTGTTCTGTTTTTAGGTCCTTCTTCTGCATTAGGACAACAACCAACGTGCGCTCAAAAGAAAATGAAAATATAATGAAATCCATGGTATAATCAGGGATGATCAAAATTGGTGCATGGGACAAAGAAACATTGACTGACTTGAATGAATTCTTAGCATTTTCAGACCACTTTACCTCACTATCCTTCTTTAACATATTAATTAACTCCCATAAATGCCCAGTGAGGTTAGGAATGAACTGTTGCAGAAAATTAATCTTATCATTGAAGGATTGGATTTCATTATTGTTCCTCATAAATTCCAATTGCTGGATGGATTCAATTATTTCAAGGTCTATGTGGATACCATATTTTTATATGATATGGCCCAACAACTTACCTTCCTCACTAGAAAAAAAAATCTTTTTGGGATTCAGTGAAATACTGAATTTCCCGCACCTCTGGAAAACAATTCTCAAGTGATGTAAGTGATCTTCATCAGTATGAGATAAAACCACCAAATCATCAAGGTAAATGACTGTAAATACATCTTTTTCATTATCGAAGGAGATATCCATTGCTCGCTGAAAACTGACTCCTGCATTCTTTAATCCAAATGGCATTTTGGTGTACATAAATGTACCCCATAGTGTAGTAAAAGCAGTCTTCTCACGATCATATGGATGCATCAAAATTTAATTCTAACATGAATATCCATCAAGCAATGAAATCCTAGAGGCATCAACTACCTTCTGTAATATGTGGTCCATCTTCGGGAGTGGATAATTGTCCTTTAAGGACACTTTGCTCATATTTCTGAAATCTATGCATAAAACAATTTCACCTGTCTTCTTCCTAATCGGAACCAAATTTGACATCCAGTTAGAAAATCAAAGAGGAATAATAATAATAGCCTTATACAACCTATTTGACTCTTTCTATATTGATGGCAACAACCTTGGATTGATTTTACTCAGCTTTCTGCATAAAGGTTTATGATCAGGCTTAATAGGAAGTGTATGTTGAATTATACTTGTATCATAAGCCTTAAAATCATAATAATCCCATGCAAACACATTTGAAAACTCAGCCAAAAGTGCTCTGTACTTGCCTTTCATCTCGGGGGTTAAATATTTAGACAACTTCACCATCCCGGGCTTCTCATTTGTACCAATGTTGACATCTTCAACTCCATTTTCGGTAGGGACCATTGTTGGTTTCTTCGCGACATCATCCTGATCGAAAATTCATTTCAAATGAAAAAGACCTCTTGGAATGGAATTGTATTTAAACTATAGGACTTCTAATTCTGCTGCATTAATTCCCTAATCATCAAACACATCATCAACATGATAAGAAGAAAACTCCTCCTCCATTTGCAAAAAAATGTTAATCTACTTATCATCGTGAAACACCTACCAATGTTGAAGGTTATCTAGAACAACGAGATGATGCTTAGCATTGATCTCATACTTTCTGCTGGGATGTATCAGAATTCTAAACACGTTAGCTATAGTAGCAATGAAATTTGATTTCTAGGAATCATGGATAAATTATATTCAGAATATGTTTTGAGAATGTCTAATGCAACATTCCGATATGATTTCGTCCTTGAATTATTGGCTTGATATTCCCCTTTTACCTAATTGATAATCAACTCAGAGTCACCATAAACTGAAATCTTCAGAGCCCCTAACTTCTTAAGCATATTTAGCTTGACAATCAAGGCTTCGTACTCAGCTTCATTATTTGAAAAATTGAAAGCAAGCTTATAAGAACAACACCTGACATTAGGTATAATCTTACCTGACTGATTCATTGGGTTTTGAATCCAAATTCCCATTGATCCATCAAAATCCAGAGTCCAAAGACTCTTTTAATCATCCAGAAACTAAAATTCAGATGATTGATCTTTATTTTTTGTTTGTTGATTTTCTACCTCAACAGGATCTGCTTCTTTCACTGATTCTTCTGGTTGCTCAGGTGATGAACTTGGCTTCAAATAAACTGATGAACTTGGCTGAAAATCAACCTCTTTCATTTTTGAATTTTCTGCATTGAAAACTTCTCCAACACTACATGAAATTTCTGAAATTTCCTCATCTTCTCCTAGCTCACTATCTACATCAATCAGACTATTATCATTAAACAAAATTAAAGAATCTAAATTAGTATGTACAATGTGTATAGGGTGATTATTAGTTTTCTCTTTTCTATTAATCATGTATTTCATCTTTATTTCCCAGTTCAACTTTCTAAGTTGATCGAACACTAGAATTGTAGCATAAGAGAAATTGAGCTGCAAAGTACCTTTCTTGTAATTTTTTGTCTACCGATGGGCCAAACAACAACTCAGGGTGATCATCACTAACATTGACCATACCATAAGTTTGATATACTTTAAGCATCTTAGCTACGTGAAACATATATTGATCATTCTTGACAAGTTCAGTTAAAGGATTAGAAACTTTCAACTTGGAAATTTTATTCTCTAAACTAAACTAACTGGGATATTTATCTACCTCGTTGGAAGTGGCATCCTTCTTCTCAGACTGATCTTTGGCTGGATCTCATTTCTTTGACCTATAGTTTGTGTCTCTTTATCCTTATTTGGATTGTTGGTTGATGCTTCATTGTTCTTCGTCTTGTTTGTAGAAACAGGCTCCTTGTATTTTTGCTAATTTGTAGAGGTCTATTTTAGGGGCCAAGTATCTTTTTTTTTTCCTTTGAATATGGCTACTTCTATTATATAATACAAAAGGACATAGATACAATCATCAACCAAATTGTATTTGTAACATTAGCCAATTCCGGTGGGAAATAGCAAGTTCAAAAAATAAAAAATGGGGCTGCCCCGGGAGGGGAACCCAACCCAAAAAAATAGTCCATATAGAAAGGATATTTCTGCCCCTATGGGGAACCAACATTGGAAAAAATTATGCAGTGCGGAAAGTAAAAAGACAAGAGAACTAGAACATAACAGGAAAAACCATGATAAGTGGGAGCCATGACATTAAGCTTGCTGCTTCTTATCATTCTGCAAAGGATGGGGAGACTTCTCTTCCTCGATGAAGCATTGGTATTTAGAGATGTCATCTTCGTTCTTGGACAACTGGGGGTCCAACGCTAGAGTGGAGGTCGAGCGGGCACCTGTCTCTGAATCTTTTCCACCCTCATCAGAGTTACTTTTACCACCACTATTCGAGGCATCCTCTGTAGTCTTAACCAGAAGCGCCACCATTTTGCGAGGTAGATTGAGGGAGGAAGGAGACATTGTGGACTTTCACATCTTCTTCCTAGAGCTTGCACCATAAGGGCAGGGTGAAGCTTCAGGAAGGCATAGGGATATGTTGGTAGAGAGGCATTGAGGATCCAAGACATTCGACGTGTCCAAATTCAGGGAAAAGTCCACAGTCCGCTCTACCATGGTGTGAATGGGAGGACGGTAGGGCGAGCCATGACGTCCACCTCTGCGGCATCACATACGGTGCCATCGTGGCATGGTGGAGGTCGAATTGCGAGAATGCAAAGGAACTAATGGAGGTAGACATATAAAGTGATAGAGACTAGCTTGATGCAGATGGGTTGAGGGGTAATGTAGGGAAACACGAGGGGAAGAGTCGCAACAAGGAATGACAGAGCCAACACTGAATATTGCAGAAAAACTGAGGGATAATGTCTGAAGAGGGACAATTCCATTGTCCATATATGGCAAAGGCGACCTGCTACCAGTACACGCAGGAGTAAATATGCAGTGAATGGAATGAAGAGTAGTTAATAATGTGGAGAACAGAGCTGGGTTAGCGTATTAAATATCACCCACGTCGAGGTCATGTGCCTCATCATGATGAGGATGATTGCCAGGTGACGGCGAGGCTAGATGGAAAAAGGAAGAACCGTTAGGGGGCACCCGCATCCGGGGGGGCTGAGTATCCTTTGGAGAGGTTGGCTTCTTTAGATTTGAATTAATAGCCACATTTTTGTTTCTCAAGGTGTATTTCCTTTGCATAGAGCTAAGGGCATTCTGAAAACTTCACTGATAATATTCCATCTCTGTTGCTATCAGATCATCATTCGAAGGGGAAAATTTCTGATCATTAGATTGGTTAACTTCAAGTTCTTGAGTGTACTCTTCATCTTTGGTTATGAAGATAGGCTTCCCATCAGTATCGAAAAGATGATTCTCTTCAACAATCTCAACTTCTTCCTCATATGTCTGAGCATATTTTTATTGAAGTGGTCTAATTTGTTGTTGATCTTGCTGATCCTGACCTCTTTTCTCTCTTTGCTTGATTCTGAGTTGAGGTTGTTGTTGTTGTTGCCCTCGGAAATTCAGATTCTAGATCTGATTTTGTGCTTTCCTCTTTGACACTATCATCTGGTCCATCATCTTCTCCACAGTTCTAATCAAAGAGTCCAACCTACCATCTAAAGAGGTAGATGGCTCCTCCTTAATCGTCACGCTTCTTTATTTCTTCATTTTTGACTTCTTGATCATCAAATTCGCCTCCACACTCACTGCATTTCTCTGCATCTCCTCAAGGGTTTTAGGACTTCTTTCCCTCAGCTGATAAGCCATGTTGGGATCGAAGGCATCCAGATAGTATAGAAAAGACTAGTCAGGAGGAGTCTTGATGTCATTTGGAATTGAATTATAGGTCTAATTGAAACATGTAGTGAAATATTGGACGAACTCATTGGGATGTATTCTCAATGCATTATATTCAACAATAATATGAAGTGGATTATAATTTTCTTCCCATTTAGCTAAAAAAAATTAGTCAATTATTGTGGATTTTCAATTAAATTTGGATTTAGATTACGAAACCATGTCTTCACATCCCTTAAAAAACTTTGGGCAATTACCCTCACCTTTTCATCGCCATTATCAATCTCTTCAATATCGATGAAATCAGTGACCTTCACTATATGTTGCAGGCCTGTAACCTCTGTACTTCCATCAAACAGAGGGAGCCTTTGACCATACCCTTGAGGTAGAGCAGTGAGTTGAGCATGTAGTATTAAAGTGAAAAATCTAGCCATGAATGTTACAGAAGGTGGTGCCGGAGTAATAATTAGAGGTTATTTTGGAGAGAGTGATGAAGAAGGTGTGGAAGATGTTACAGTAGTTGAATGAGATGATGAAGGTAATGATAAGGAAAAAAAATTTTATTGATGATTCTGGATAAAGGCTTTCACGTTGGTGTACTGCAAGGTATTGGCTAATTTTTGAAGCTTGTGGAATTTTGACCAAAACTTCCTATCAAATTCCTATGAAGGGCCTAAATATGATGGATTCAATTCAATTTTTACATGATCATATACTATCTCTGAAAATGAGATTTCATATTTAGTTCTGAAAAATTAAAGCTCAAACTTGGTGTCGAAAGGTAAATCTTCTAAAGTAGTCAAATGAGTATGAAGTGAAATAGATCTTACCAGTGATGGTGATGGTGAACTTGGATCATCTTGTTGGAGTTCTGACCTTTGATTCTTCATAATCCTCTCAGGATCTTCGACCGAAGATCTTGGATTCAGATCAGGGTTTGATCTTCTGAACTTCTTCTTAGGAGTCAGTTCTAAAAACTGCACTTTGCAAATGTGAGTCAACCTTCTTGAAAACTAAGTATTGTCACCCACAAGATTATATCTCAATGATTTTGTCGTAAAATCCCAGGGAATATTTAGACTTTCTTTCCCCAGAAAAGGCACCAAAAAAGTTATCCTCCACAGAGTTCCAAGGTTGAGAATGAAAAGTGACGGAGGTAACCTCAAATCAACCTTTTATTTTGGAAGCTAGCCCTACCAAACCAAAGAGGCTCTATCTATGATCACAACCAATGTTTGACTGGAAGAAGACTAGATTTTAGGCTAGGTATGTTCAGCTCTATGGTTTTGAAAATTTAGGGTTTTTGTTGGATCAAGAGGAGAGGCAAAGGAAACGAGGTCAGATCTGAAAGATTACAGTAGTAGGGATACAAAGGGGCATGGAAGATACGTTCAATGGCACCTTAGGTTTGTTAATTTTAGTGTAGAGTGGAAAAGCAAAGGATCAAAATGAGCATGATTTAACATGAATTCATTTATTAAAATATTACTAACACAAACATGAATTTCCAACCAAAACAGAGCATGAGCATAAAGATTTTTGTTTAAGATCTTATAGGAAAGTCACTAAAAATCATACATATAAAAAGAAGATGAATTAAGAATTCATAAAAGTGAATTACAGTAGAAAAAATATGCCACATGTTGTTCCTTGAGAAACAATTTCTTGCTGTGTAAATAAATCCGTGCTCAAGACATTAAAGATTATGTCACAAACAAAAGTATATATGTCCCTGTTCTATAAACCTTCAAACATTAATTATATAATCTTCAAATATTAAACCCATGGAAGGTTCTGCAATGCCATATCCTCCTTATGCTGAAATGAAAGGATGGAAGAAACAAGAAAGAAAGGATTTCAATTTGATATGCTGCTTGAAACAGAATCTATCAGTGTAAAATCTTGAAGGAATGAGTAATGATAATGTTAAAATAGACGAGCGCCCATTAAGGTTTATTTAACTCTTAAATACACATGTATCTAGAGACCTGCAACTCAAATTACTCTATTTTACTCACAGATATGGAGAACATAATGAAAACTGAGAAACTATTCAGCATAAACAAAATTAAGGAAACTTGCAAAAACTTTTCATTAATTCAGTATTCTTCAGTACAAAATTTTAGCTTCAAGGTCCAAAACTTAGAACCTTCATCTTTCTTCAAATTGTCTTTTTATACATTATCACGAAACAGTTTCCAGTAATGAAACTGATTCTAACTATTCTAACTAAATTTAACTGCCTAAACTATTAACTGTTATAGAGGTACATGCCTCGAAAAAGTCTTATTACATTTGCAAAATCCTGAGAAATGACATAATGAGAATTTTTATAACTTCTAATCTAAAGGAACAACTGGTCCTGAAGTGGCTGCGGAATTGACGGCTACTTTTGATTTATCCGTTGGGATATTTTTTTCTGTGTCAATGGAGAAGATTTTGCATTTTTTCCAAAGTTCACTTTGAGTTGTAGGAGCATTCCTGTAGCTGAGGTATTCCAATCTAAATGCAACTGCCTGATTGTGAGTGAGTCTTTCTGTGAAGAGTGCCTTTACCATCCATAGAAAATTGAAGTGCCTCTGTAAAAATTTAAACACTGTCTCTCCCTTTAAAACTTGTGTCTTTTCATGTCTGCTATCTGCTCTGCTCTTTGCCAGTGTTAATGCATCTTCATAAAACTTCCATGTCAAAATATTTCCCTTTTCTATCCAGCATGAAGGCAAACCTGTTCGGATCAATTTATCAAAAGTTATATCAAACTTCTTTACCGCCTCCTTAATTCTCAGTAACCTTTTCTCTGCAACTTTCCGTAGATCATTCTTAATTATCATTTTATTAACTTCTTCAGCATAAAAGTATCTATCTTGTATCTGAATATGTTCTAACTCTTCATCTGATTTGGAATTGATAAAATTTAAAAACCTCCTAGCCCAATTTTCTCTTTTAATGACCGTTTATTTTTTAGATGATATCTCCTCTTCATGGTCTGAGATGAGGCGTTCCTTTGTAGCAATTATACTTAGGGAATCCCAATTTGACTTCATTTCAGATATAATTTCAGTCCAAATAATATCTTTAGCTCTTAAAAGTGAGATGTTACCTACTAGCTTCTCCTTGAGCTCCTTAATTTTATCCTCAGCCTTTTGTAATTGTCGCTTATTTTCATTTGCTTTATCTTCCCATCCTCTCATAATCTTAGTAGCTATTTCCAAACCTAACTGAACCCACTTAAGATCACCTTCAGCTATCTTCAGTTCTATGCTGAGCTGAAAAATTTGGGTTTGGGGATCCGCATCTCTGTCACCTGTAGGAACAACAAAAGTGCAAGTATGGTTTTGAATTTGATTCTACAGAGATATAGTAGTCTGCTTCACTTTGGACAACTCTTCATCTTTTTGTAACAATTGCAGACGTAACTCTTCCTTTTATTTTTCCACCTCAGCTACTTCTGCGGCCATTGAGTGCTCTGTAGCTGGTAATTTTAGCTTTTTCCTCAATGAGGATATTTCTACTTCTGCGCTTTTCATGAGTTTTTGAATTGCATCTTTATCATGAGGATCCACACCAATTTTCATAATGATCTTCTTCAACTCTTCATTTTGTGTTGACAATGCCCTTGAATTAGCTTTCTCCATTTTGCATTGTTTAATCAATTTCGCAAGCATGTTTTCAGCCTTAACTGTTGTAGCATTCGTCTTACTCAAATCATTTACAATTAGCTGCCCGGTCTGCATATGAAGATTCATTTTATCCCATAGTGGGATTTTTTTAACATCCATAGTTATGTTTACCTCATTAAAGCTGCTCGAGGATCCAAGGGACATTCCTGTTGGATGTGACAAAGCCATCCTAAATTGATCCTTTTCAAGACCCATTACAGTCAATAATCTGGTATGATCAGTAGCTATGTGATGTTCTGCTTGCACTCCTACATTGGTTTTAATCCTCTGGTTTCTTTCTTCAATCTGTGAAAATATTTGTTTTATTGACGACATCTTTTCTGAATAAAGTTCATGTCCTATAGGAGAAGAGGGGACATTTTTTTCTTCATTGACATGGAGAGTAAAACCTAGTGAATTGGAAGAGTGATCTTCTGCTAATTTGGTTCTCTTCTCCTCTCTGGGCTCCTCATCATCTATTTCAACAACATTTTCTCTACCTCTTTTGCTTGTCTTTTCCATAATAACAGGCGTTTGAATGCTGGTTTTCGATGCACTTGTTTCACCTGGATTTGCAAGCTTCCCCTGATCAGGTTTGCTTACATGGGAAAATGCAATGTATCCATTTTCAATTCTTCTCTGAGAGATTATTGCATGCGGATCATAAGACCATTTTTCTCCTAGCAGCAACTGTGTCTCCACCAACATTTTAGAAACTTCATCAAAAGCTTGTCTCAAATTGACCACAAAAGGCCCCACACTCATAGGCAATTTATACATAACACCTTTCTTCATTGGAAGAAAGTGTATCTGATCCACATTAAGGCTCTGTCTTATGAATTCCAATGCGAAAATCCGCATGGGTACAAAAGTTGGGAGCCTATAGGGCTCAATGCTAGCTCCATACAACCTTATCTCTGAATATTCTTCAAATACAAACCAATCTCCAAATCTGCAATTTGGTCCTAGCTGCAGGAACTCTCGGGGTTTTGGTAAAAAACATGGAGGAGGTACTCCATTCAAAATTCTATAAGCAATGGACATGTAATGACTAGCAAACTCAAATATCCCTGCTTCATTTCCTTCCTTTCTAATCATATCCGTCCAAAAGAAAACTGATTGTTTATTTTTATTGACATCAACTATATTCAATCCCAGACTCATGAATTCTTCAACATTTTGATATAAAAACAGGTAAACAATCAATGACGGGAATCTGAAAAAACATGTAAGAGGAAAGGCCATTAATTGTGAGTTTACAATTTCCTGCCAAAAAGATGGAATGTCGAGAACCACCCCTGGTTTCATCATCAGCGTGAACATTCCCAAGACTAATTTATCAACTATCTAGTCACTGTCTCTGCCCAAAATCTTCGCGACGCAACTCAGAATTGGTCGATACTCAAAATTGAACGTTTCCAGGCTAAATTCTTCTCCTTCTAGCTGAGCTTCCTTCGAATTTGGTCTCAAGTAAGACATGCACAGACTGAATTATTCATTTGAAATTTATTCAAAATATCGAGCCAATGAATCTTCAGAAAATTGCAGTGATGACTCATTTTCGGGAAAACACAAAGCTTGGTGGATTAATTGCGTTAATACCTGCAAAAAAATTTCTCCCTACGAACTCATTATAAAAAATTTACCAGGGTACATTGAAGAGACAAGCCATGAAATGAACTTAGGAAACAAGTGGGCTTTTGGAATACAAGCGGATAAGACACCAGAACTCTTCATGGTGGAAAACACTGGGGATTTTTCAGCGTTTAAGGTTACTTGGTGATATAACAGGGAATGATTGATAGATGACAGGGTATCTAGGATATCCTTTTCGCTGTCCATAAGAGAGCTGAAGCTTGAGGAACCGGACAGAGAAGCTCTTTTTTCCATGGCTGACAGATTAATGAAAATAATTCGTGGGGTATTTGGACAACGGAAAGATGGCTGGAGCATGACTCAAAGGAAAAATAACCACAGATAGATGAGAATGAGACAATGGGCCATTTAACGGTTACGAAGATCTGTAATAAATGCCAAAATGACCTGTATAAAACTTGACAGATGTCTCCCACTTTCCTGATGACGTCACTGCGAGGGGTCCTGGAGTACGGCAGAAAACTTCGACCAATACCCTCCGTAATGAATCTAGGTCGTTGATCACGGCTTCCACTGAGATTTTACCAGTCAACTACGGGGGGTCTGAATTTGATAACTAACGAGCTATTTTTCCCCCCGCATTAACTTGTTTGAAAGCACTTTTCCGCGATCATCTCTTCCGCTCGGGCAGTTGCTCGGAGCTTAAGCTCGAAAGTATACATAAAACAAAGCTTTATAACTAATTTTATGTACATTGATCTTGATAAAAACATTTCATTTGTTTTTATGCTACAGTATTAAAACTTCATACTATAGCATATTTTTTCGAATTTCCAGATTTATATATATATATTTTATTTTTTTTCGAAATAAAATATAAAAAAGGATATGCAGATGATGATCCACAACATCTGGCTCCACCTAGGGATAGTGTTTTTACCACGAAACACTAAGAACCTGCAGATTAGTGCCTTCACCTCGGGCATGAAGTCAAACATTGCTTGATGGAAATGTACAATGATCACACCGGATATATACAATGATGATCAAACAGCTACTTAATGCCAAAAATAATGCTTGAGATATTGCCCATTCATAGGCATATCCAGCACTTCTCCTTCAATATTTTCCATCATGAAAGTATTATTTCCTCTGACTTCATTAATTTTGAATGGGCCATACCACAAGGGATCAAATTTGTCGTGTTTCCCTTTGTCTTCCCTTCGTATATCCCATCTCAATACTAAGTCTCCTTTCTGAAACATGATTTCTTTTGCTTTCCTGTCAAATATTGTCTTCATCTTCTGCTGATAAGTGAGCAAGTTGTCCCGAACTTTATTTCTGTTTTCACTTAGTTCCATCACATTGTTCATTCTTCTGATCATAGCATTCGGTTCTGCTTAAGCATCTTGGAGGAAGGAAATCACAGGTTTCACCAACTGGGTGGGAAAAAATGCTTGAGTACCGTATACGAGCTCATAAGGAGACTTGCCCGTAGACCTCCTAGTAGTCATCCTTGTTGCCCATAGAGAAAAAACTAACTTTGTATCCCAATTCTTCTTATTTTCATTGATTGTTTTCTTCAGAATTCTTACCAATGTTTTGTTAGAAGATTCTGCCAAGTCGTTCCCCTGTGGATGATAAGCTGTAGAATGAGAGAATATCACATTGTAAGTCTGGAAAAAATTAATGAACCTTAGTGAGCTGAAAACTTGGGCATTATCTGTCACAATATTTACTGGACATCCAAACCTGCTAAAGATATTTACTTCTAAAAACTTCATAACAACCAAATCATTTGCCTTCCCGGTGGGGATTTCCTCCACCCACTTTTTAAAATAATCCGTAGCAGTAAGGATCCACTTAAATTTCCCACTGGATGGTGGATTGATTTCCCCAATGAAATCCAATCCCCATTGTCTGAAAGGCTCTTCAACAAAAACAGGGAAAAGAGGCAATGGAGCTAACTTCTTCTTCTCTGCAAATACCTGGCATTTTTGACAACTCCTGACTGCTTTATAAAAATCAGCAAAAACAGATGGCCAATAGAATCCTGATTTAAAAACTTTATGAGCAGTTACCTTCCAACTATAGTGTCCCCCGCACAAGCATTCATGATGTTCTTTGATTACCTCTGGAACTTCCTCCTCTGTCAAACACAACAATAATACACCAGCAGGATCTTTCCAATATAACTTTGCTTCGATTATGACATAAGGCTGAGCCTTAAGTTTTAAAGCCCTGTATTTAGTTCTATTAATTGAAGGGGGACAAGAAAAAAAGCATAAATAATGAACAATATCCTTATACCAATCCGAGCAGAGAAAATTATACTTAATTGCTATCTTTGACTTATTATCACCTGTTTCTCCAACGACTTCATCCACAGGGGCCAACAAATTAATTCCCAATGCTTGGAAATTTGACTCTATCAATAATTTGGCCAATCCCAATCCTTTGACCCGTTTAGTTGGTTTTACATCCAGGTCATATTCCTGGATTTTAGCAATCCATTTTCCTCTTTTTCCTTCCACATTTCTCTGTACTAGGACATCCTTTACAGCTGAATTGGGAACATATGCTAAGATTTGAGAATGAAGGATATAAGTTCTAAAAGATTTCAATGCTTTCACCAGAGCGTAAACTTGTTTCTCCAATATATTATATTTCAATTCTGCATCTCGGAGAACTTTACTAAAATATGCTACAGGTTGTACGTGCTTTTCTTCATTTCTCTATAATAACACAGCTGCAATCGTTGAGGGAGATGCAAAGGAGAAAATTTGAAATGGCTTCAAATAATCTGGACTGATGAGAACAGGCGCTTCCTTTAAAGCTTCTTTATTAATCCTTTGGAAGGATTCTCGCGCTTCTTTGCCCCACTTCACTTCGGCATCCTTTTTCAACATGTCGGTTATCTTTTTGATGATTTCTGCGTAATTGGGAATGAATCTTCTTAGAAAATTAATTTTTCCAAGAAATCTCTTAATATCTTTTTTGCTTCGGGGCAGTGGAATGGACTGTATTGCTTCAACCCTCGCTGGATCTATTTTCACACCTTGTTTTGAAACAATATGACCCAACAGTTTACCTTCTTCCAGGGAAAACAGAGATTTTTTAGGATTCAACGATAACCCATACTTTCTACACTTCAAGAAAGCTTTCTACAAATGCTGCAAGTGTTCTTCATCATAATTTGAAAAAATTGTGACATCATCCAAATAAATAACTACAAACTGAACTCCAACAAATGCAATATCCATCGCTCTTTGGAATGTAGCTCCTGCATTCATTAGTCCAAAGGGCATCCTAGCATACATGAATGTTCCACATGGTGTAGTGAAAGCAGTTTTCTTCTGATCTTCTTTCTCCACAACCACCTGGTTATACCCTGAAAAGCCATCCACCATAGATAATCTATAAGCTCCAGTCACCTTCTGTAAAACAAAATCCATCTTCGGAAAAGGGTAATTATCTTTCAATGAAGCCCTATTCAAATTTATGAAATCTACACACAGCCTTATCTCTCTGTTTTTCTTTTGGACTGGTACAAGATTGGAAACCCAATCTGAATATCTAAGCAGAACAATTATTTTGACCTGCAGCAATTTCTTTACCTCCTTTTTGATCGGAGCCAACAACAATGGATTGATTTGCCGGAGCTTCTATTTATGCGGCTTGACTCCATCCTTCAGTGGGATTTTATGCTGTATGATACTCTTATCATATGTCTTCAAATCATCATAAGACCAAGAAAATACATCTTGGAATTGTTTGAACAAATCTACGTACCTTTCTTTGTATTCCTTCGAGACCCCTTTGAACAATTTGATCATTTTAGGCTCCTGTTGAGTCCCTAAATTGCAATCTTCCACCTGCTCATCTTGGTTTGCTTTCTTCTGATTTATTGCAACATCGTTTGCATCAAACAGTCTTTCAAGAGGAACTAAGCCTCTTGGCAAAGCATTGTCTTTCAACTGAATGATTTCCTGACCACCAATCTTCTTTTTAAGAGTCTTACCAGCCAATTCATCTTCATCGGTTTCCAAATCAATCTGATGATCTTCAAAATCTTCAATCATCAACAAAAATTGCTTAATTTGTTCATCGTCCTCAAAGACCTGCCGTGTTTAATATTGTCAAGAATTGAAGGTCTATGTCTCATCTCAATTTCATACCTTAGTCTCGGATTGATCGGAGGCTTGAATGTACTTGCTGCAACCGCCAAAGAAACAGCCATTCTATTTTCTTCCCTTGGAACAAATTGTAAGTTGAAGGCTTCAAAGTAATTTTCGATCAGATCCCAGACCTCATTCCGATATGCTCTTAACCTGGGATGTTTAGTTTGACATAAATTCTTGATCTGTCTTATAATTAATTCTGAATCTCCAAACACAGTCATAGACTGAATTCCCATTTTCTTAGTTGTCTGCAAACTAATGATTAATGCTTCATATTCTGCAACATTATTAGTGGACTCAAACTCCAATTTGAAAGAAAAAGGCACAAGGTTGCCTTTAGGAGAAACAAAAATGAAACCAGCTCCAGTGCATTCTTTGGAAAACACACCATCAAAATAACACTTCCATAGCTTGTTCGAATGCAGCTCCTTATGTACAATTGCTGAAGGAAGCTGCTCTTGCGATTCTTCAGCAAATTCTACCTCTTCATGCAGCATGAAGCAAGAGAGGTCATCCTTCTCTTGGCCATAAATTGATGAATTACCTGCATCTTTCTTGGTAGTAGTTTTTTGAAATCTAGTCTCTCTATACAACCTCCTTTCTTCACCATTGAAAATAGGAATGATAGCATATGTAAAATCTAGCTTCAAAACTCCTCCAAGCTTTGCCCCCCATGATCTAGATAGTAACATACCAAACCTGGCAGGAATATCTGCCACTACAACATCCATCATAATGCTTTTGGCTGGGATTTGAGCCAATGTAACAACCATATCCTTAATAAGACCCACACACTTTACCCTTTTTGAGTCGAAAGAATAAAGATCTCGATATGGCTTGGTGATTTGCAAATTCAACTCTTTCATCACACACAATGGCATCAGATTGTGGGACGCACTAGAATCTAGCATGCAGTTATGTAGAACAAAATCATGTAACAGAAGTGATATATAAAAAGGAGGGACAGATGAATCTACCTCTTCAACATGAGGTCCAAATGTAACCACTGGTTTCTCTTCCTGCAGATTTACTATATCACCTACCTCATCAGACTGAGATAAATTGATAAACTCAGAAATCTATTTCTTATAGCCAGGTGTTTTCATTAACTCAAGAAGAGGTACTTGAATCTTCACTTTCTCCAACTCTTTCGACAAAGTGAAAGTTTGATTTGATTTTTTCAACTTTTCAGGTTCTTCTTGATCTTTCTTGGAATTTGAGTTTTGATTAGAAACAGTAACCACTTTCTCCAAAATATTAGAATATCTAACTTTTGTTTGAGAAACTTCTGCTTGCTGCTTTTCCTTCTATTTTTCTTCGTTCATGGGATTTTTCCCCTTATCTGTTTTCTTAGTTTGATCTTTCTGGAATGGATTCGCCATTGGAGCAGGTGCTACTTCTGATTCTTTTTCTTCATTGTCTTGAGTCCTTAGTCTCTTCTTTGACCTCAAATCGTACTTTTTATGCAACTCGGATTGCATGAAGTCTGTGAACTGTCTGCAGTAATCATCCATCTCTTCTTGATCAAATGAAAGATCATTTTCTTCCACTTCTTCTTCTTCAGCTTCTTCTTCTGTTTCATCGTCTTCCATATACACAGCAGAAATTCTAGCATCATCCTCTCTATCATCATCATCATCTGCTGAACAGGACGGGGCTGCCTCTATGTAAAAAGGTGCTTGCACCTAATCTTGATCTTTTTTTTCTCTTTGTAGAATCTGCAGGGGCTGTTTTTTAAATTGGGGATTAAAAACCCCTCTATTCTGTCTTGCAGGCTTACTATCTATTTCCAACTTTACCAATTTATTTGACAGATTTTTTATGACCTTAGTCATATCGTAAATTCTCTGATCTTGAGCTGAGGCTTCTTCTTTAGCCTTTCCTTTATCTGAAACTTTACCAACAGCGGACATATTAGCCTCAATCTCCAGAGCATCAGTTTGAATCTGCTCCAACGTAGGGGACCTTCTTTCCCTCAATGTGAAACTGAATTCTGGTTCAAATGCACTAGCAAAAATGACCCTAGATCCAATAGGAGGAGGCTTCATCTCTGTAGGCAAACTATTATACAATTTGTTAAATCTCTTCACAAAATCACTCATATTTTCATCAGATTTCTTCTTGATTGCATTAAATTCTGTCAAAGAATAGCCGTGGTCCCTCTTTTCACCCCACCTTTCAATGAAACGTCTTTCTAGGGCATCCCAATCGTTAATGGAACCATTAGGTAATCCTTTGAACCATTTTCTTGCCTCTCCACTTACAGACTGAACAAAGAGTCTCATAACAACATCTAAATGTTCAACATTTAAATTCTCTGCAAATGTGCAAAACAGGGGCAAGTGCTGTTCTGCGGTTATTTCATCTTCACCAGTAAATCTAGGGAGAAACTTGAGGTACTCCTGAGGCATATCATGCAATGGTTGGGCTAGATTTAATGGTGCATATCTATTCATTAAGAAAGCAGGGGCTACAGGGACTGCCATATTTATGCCCGGGTTAACTGCTCCTTGAGCAGGGGTAAAATGAATACCAGTTGTAGGTAGGGATGAATGAGGTGAAACAACTGATATAGGATTTGGAGTATGAACGATTGCAGAAGAGCTGGCAGCTATATGGGGCTGAGTTTCTATAAAAGGAAAAGACACAAACTCCAAAGATTGCTCTTCTAATGTGGGTTCTTGAAAACGAACGGGTGATGGTGATGATTCTTCTTCCGAGAAAATGAGTTTCTTGGATGAGAAAATGTGTGAACTGCTGCCTGGTGCGAGCAGTGTAGTTTCAGGTGTATCTAATATTTTTGGTTTCTGGCCCTTCTTTGAAACAAGCTTCTCAGGATCAGACAAAATAGGAACTTTTTGCTGAGAGGTATCTGACCTCGTGTGAGGTTTCTTGGGAGCCAGAGCTATTTTCAAACAAACACAGCGTACTATTTCCTCCTCTCTGAATAACTAGAGGAAATGTAAAACAAAACCCAGGGAAAATCTTCGAATCTTTGGTCCCCGGCAACGGCGCCAATTAATGTTGTTCCTTGAGAAACAATTTCTTGCTGTGTAAAGAAATCCATGCTCAAGACATTAAAGATTATGTCACAAACAAAAGTATATCTGTCCATGTTCTATAAACCTTCAAAAATTAATTATATAATCTTCAAATATTAAACCCATGGAAGGTTCTGCAATGCCATATCCTCCTTATGCTGAAATGAAAGGATGGAAGAAACAAGAAAGAAAGGATTTCAATTTGATATGTTGCTTGAAACAGAATCTATCAGTGTAAAATCCTGAAGGAATGAGTAATGATAACGCTAAAATAGAGGAGCGCCCATTAATGTTTATTTAACTCTTAAATACACATGTATCTAGAGACCTGCAGCTCAAATTACTCTATTTTACTCACAGATATGGAAAACATAATGAAAACTGAGAAACTATTAAGCATAAACAGAATGAAGGAAACTTGCAAAAAATTTTCATTAATTCAGTATTCTTCAATACAAAATTTTAGCTTCAAGGTCCAAAACTCGAAACCTTCATCTTTCTTCAAATTGTCTTTTTATACATTATCACGAAACATTTTCCAGTAATGAAACTGATTCTAACTATTCTAACTAACTTTAACTACCTAAACTATTAACTGTTATAGAGGTATATGCCTCGAAAAAGTCTTATTACATTTGCACAATCCTGAGAAATGACATCATGCGAATTTTTATAACTTCTAATCTAAAGGAACAACTGGTCCTGAAGTGGCTGCAGAATCGACGGCTACTTTTGATTTATCCGTTGGGATCTTTTTTGCTGTGTCAATGGAGAAGATTTTTCATTTTTTCCAAAGTTCACTTTGAGTTGTAGGAGCATTCCTGTAGCTGAGGTATTCCAATCTAAATGAAACTGCCTGATTGTGAGTGAGTCTTTCTGTGAAGAGTGCCTTTACCATCCATAGCAAATTGAAGTGCCTCTGTAAAAAGTTAAACGCTGTCTCTCCCTTTACAACTTGTGTCTTTTCGTGTCTGATATCTGCTCTGCGCTTTGCCAGTGTTAATGCATCTTCATAAAACTTCCATGTCAAAATATTTCCCTTTTCTGTCCAGCATGAAGGCAAACCTATTCGGATCAATTTATCAAAAGTTATATCAAACTTCTTTACCGCCTCCTTAATTCTCAGTAACCTTTTTTCTGCAACTTTCGTAGATCATTCTTAATTATCATTTTATTAACTTCTTCAGCATAAAAGTATCTGTCTTGTATCTGAATATCTTCTAACTCTTCATCTGATTTGGAATTGATAAAATTTAAAAACCTCCTAGCCCAATTTTCTCTTTTAATGACCGTTTGTTTTTCAGATGATATCTCCTCTTCATGGTCTGAGATGAGGCGTTTCTCTGTAGAAATTATACTTAGGGAATCCCAATTTGACTTCATTTCAGATATAATTTCAGTCCAAATAATATCTTTAGCTCTTAAAAGTGAGATGTTACCTTTTAGATTCTTCGTGAGCTCCTTAATTTCATCCTCAACCTTTTGTATTTGCTGCTTATTTTCATTTGCTTTATCTTCCCATCCTCTCATAATCTTAATAGTTGTTTCCAAATCTAACTGAACCCGCTTAAGATCACCTTCAGCTATCTTCAATTCTGTGCTGAGCTGAACAATTTGGGTTTGAGGATCCGCATCTCTGTCACCTGTAGGAATAACAAAAGTGCAAGTATGGTTTTGAATTTGATTGTGCAGAGATATAGCAGTCTGCTTCACTTTGGACAACTCTTCATCTTTTTGTAACAATTGCAGACGTAACTCTTCCTTTTATTTTTCCACCTCAGCTACTTCTGCGGCCATTGAGTGCTCTGTAGCTGGTAGTTTTAGCTTTTTCCTCAATGAGGATATTTCTACTTCTGCGCTTTTCATGAGTTTTTGAATTGTAGCTTTATCATCAGGATCATCACCAATTTTCATAATGATCTTCTTCAACTCTTCATTTTGTGTTAACAATGCCCTTGAATTGGCTTTCTCCATTTTGCATTGTTTAATCACTTTCGCAAGCATGTTTTCAGCCTTAATTGCTGCAGCATTCATCTTACTCAAATCATTTACAATTAGCTGCCCGGTCTGGATATGAAGATTCATTTTATCCCATAGTGGGATTTTTTTAACATCCATAGTTATGTTTACCTCATTAAAGCTGCTCGAGGATCCAAGGGACATTCCTGTTGGATGTGACAGAGCCATCCTAAATTGATCCTTTTCAAGATCCATTACAGTCAATAATCTGGTCTGATTAGCAGCTATGTGATGTTCTGCTTGCACTCCTACATTGGTTTTAATCCTCTGGTTTCTTTCTTCAATCTGTGAAAATATTTGTTTTAATGATGACATCTTTTCTGAATAAAGTTCATGTCCTCTAGGAGAAGAGGGGACATTTTGTTCTTCATTGACATGGAGAGTAAAACCTGGCGAATTGGAAGAGTGATCTTCTGCTAATTTGGTTCTCTTTTCCTCTCTGGGCTCCTCATCATCTATTTCAACAACATTTTCTCTACCTCTTTTACTTGTCTTTTCCATAATAGCAGGCATTTGAATGCTGGTTTTTGATGCACTTGTTTCACTTGGATTTGCAAGCTTCTCCTGATCAGGTTTTCTTACATGGGAAAACGCAGCGTATCCATTTTCAATTCTTCTCTGAGAGATTATTGCATGCGGATCATAAGACCATTTTTCTCCTAGCAGCAACTGTGTCTCCTCCAACATTTTAGAAACTTCATCAAAATCTTGTCTCGAATTGACCACAAAAGGCCCCACACTCATAGGAAATTTATACATAACACCTTTCTTCATGGGAAGAAAGTGTATCTGATCCACATTAAGGCTCTGTCTTATGAATTCCAATGCGAAAAGCCACATGGGTACAAAAGTTGGGAGCCTATAGGGCTCAATGCTAGCTCCATACAACCTTATCTCTGAATACTCTTCAAATAAAAACCAATCTCCAAATCTGCAATTTGGTCCCAGCTGCAGGAACTCTCGGGCTTTTGGTAAAAAACATGGAGGAGGTACTCCATTCAAAATTCTATAAGCAATGGACATGTAATGACTAGAAAACTCAAATAGCCCTGATTCATTTCCTTCCTTTCTAATCATATCAGTCCAAAAGAACACTGATTGTTTATTTTCATTGACATCAACTATATTCAATCCCAGACTCATGAATTCTTCGACATTTTGATATAAAAATAGGTAAACAATCAATGACGGGAATCTGAAAAAACCTGTAAGAGGAAAGGCCATTAATTGTGAATTTACAATTTCCTGCCAAAAAGACGGAATGTCGAGAACCACCCCTGGTTTCATCATCAGCGCGAACATTCCCAAGAATGATTTATCAACTGTCTGGTCACTGTCTCTGCCCAAAATCTTCGTGATGCAACTCAGAATTGGTCTATACTCAACATTGAACGTTTCTAGGCTAAATTCTTCTCCTTCTAGCTGAGCTTCCTTCGAATTTGGTGTCAAGTATGACATGCACATGCTGAATTCTTCATTTGAAAGTTCCTCAAAATATCGAGCCAAGGAATCTTCAAAAAATTGCAGTGATGACTCATTTTCGGGAAAACACAAAGCTTGGCGGATTAATTGCGTTGATACCTGCAAAACATTTTCTTCCTGCGAATTCATTATAAAACATTTACCAGGGTACATTGAAGAGACAAGCCATGAAATGAACTCAGCAAACAAGTGGGCTTTTGGAATACAAGCGGACAAGACACCAGAACTCTTCATGGTGGAAAACATTGGGGATTTTTCACCGTTTAAGGTTACTTGGTGATATATCAGGGAATGATTGACAGATGACAGGGTATCTAGGATATCCTTTTCAATGTCCATAAGAGAGCTGGAGCTTGAGGAACCGCACAAAGAAGCTCGTTTTGCCATGGCTGACGAATTAATGAAAATAATTCGTGGGGTATTTGGACAACAGAAAGATGGCGGGAGCACGACTCAAAGGAAAAAGAACCACAGACAGATGAGAATGAGACAATGGGCCATTTGACGGTTACGAAGATCTGCAATAAATGCCAAAATGACGTGTATAAAACTTGACAGCTGTCTCCCACTTTCCTGATGACGTCACTGCGGGGGGTCCTAGAGTACGGCGGAAAACTTCAACCAATACCCCCCGTAATGAATCCAGGCCGTTGATCATGGCTTCCACTGAGATTTGACCAGTCAACTACGGGGGCTCCAAATTTGATAACTAACGAGCTATTTTCCCCCCCGCATTAACTTGTTTGAAAGCACTTTTCCGCGATCATCACTTCCGCTCGGTCAGTTGCTCGGAACTTAAGCTCGAAAGTATACATATCAAAACAAAGCTTTATGAATACTTTTATGTACATCCATCTTTATAAAAAAATTTCATTTGTTTTTTATGCTACAGTATTAAAATTTCATACTACAGCATATTTTTCCGAATTTCCAGATTTATATATATATATATATATATATATATATATATATATATATATATATTTTTAATTTTTGAAATAAAATATAAAAAAGGATATGCAGATGATGATCCACAACACCACAAAACCATACAACATGAACCGCTATATATATGCTATAGATGAACCTGTATTTCTGAAAATGTCAACTATTCACAAGACTCCAAGCCTTCTACTCTTTGATGTCCAACCTCGATTCTTAAAGAAAACTAAGTATATATAGCCGTAAACCATGTTCCCCTCTCTCAGGGGTCCAATCCCTTAAGATAGGATAATTTTACATGAATTTCTCCAACAAAACCTAATACTAGGAAGGTTAAAACAAACACCTCCTTTTAGCCTTTAACTAACCTAACCACCATAAATGAAGCTCAAAATTACATCAAGATGACATTAACACACCTATTTACATTCATCTACCTTATATCAACTCCAAACAAGGTGAATTACATCATGAAAATCCAAATATGACTGAGAAAATGTGAAAAATTGTTAGATAGGCATAAGCTCAGCACCAATATGCATAAATGTAGTGCCATCAAGCATAAGCGCAGTGCCATCAGGCATAAGCGTGGCGTCGTCTAGCATAGGGGTTCTAACTATCTTCATAAGCTCCAAATCCATATCTAAGGGTACCGTTAGAAATCTTAAGATGTCTAGTTGTCATTATATGCCTCAATAAAGCAAAATGGACTCTCCAAGGTTGAGAAAAATTCATTTTCCCAAGGTCACTCCAAAATTGTAGTCGCTTGGGTAAAAAAGGTGGTAGAAAGTGACTTTTCAACATGTTTTTTACAATTTTCTCCCAATTTGTTTGTTGATATGGCATCAAAAGTACATAGTTGTGATGCGTAGGTCAAGACATATCCAACTATGTAGAGTTTTTCCCATTTGGACCTCTGAGGAAAAATCACAGTGCCAAGGCGCTACTCTTTTGGCTAAACTGACTTTTCTGTGTTAAGCCAAAATCACCAAAAATTCAAAATTTTACAAATTTTTTTCAAAATTGGCCCAAAATGGTCCCATGAACATAGGAGATGATGTGCTAAGCAATGAGGGAGGCCTCAGCCCTCTTACAAAACTTCTAGAAGTGGAAATTGATCTTGTTAACCTAAAACTCCTTGTTTTTCTCAATTTTTACTGCAATTAGGTCATCAAAGTCCTTTTTACCTAATGGTGGAGATGGCTCTCTATGAATATCTATTGCCCTCTTGAGACCTCTAGTTCTTGGTCTCTTTGATTTAACTTGATCTTTTGGATCCTATAACTCATCAACATTAGCAATTTCCTTACCTTTGGTATCATCCTTCTCCAAATTTGATTTTGTCTTGCTAATAAAAAGTTGCTTAACTTGGAGTTGTTTGTTCTCTTGTTGAAGGAAGTTGATCATAAAGTCTGCCTTGGAAAATTTTTCCTTTAGCTCTCTAATCTCACCCTCTTTCTCCTAGATGATCTGCTCAGATTTTTTGACCTCCCCATGTACCTCAAAATCTTCCATATGAGTGTCAAATTGTACATGTGCTTCCTCATGCAATGGTACCTCATGTGCCGGTGTATCTTCAATTGTTGTAGCAGGTTGAGCCCTTTCCACATTGGCAGGAGTAAACAACAACCTATTCCCTCTAGTGTAAGTATTTTTTACCTCAGGCCTAGGTGTCCTTGTGATATGTTTCCTTGTGCAAGTCACCTCTTGTTGTATAGGTGAAGTCAATCGTGTGGAGTGACTACTTGACTGGGTTGGAGTAGGCAAGAGTGAAGCTGAATACATGAAACCATTCCATGAGAAGTTTACCTGTGTAAGCTAATGACAAAAAATTACCTTCACCAAGCCATGATAGAAGCATGATTATTTTCTCCTTTTCTATGAACTTTCTCTGACATTTTGACCATGCTTTTGTAAAGGTAATGAGGTAAGTTGAGATCCTTTACACTGGTGAAATGCATCAATAGTCTTACATGATACTGATATAACCTGGAGAACCTACCCTCACATGTGAAATATTTCATGATCATTTTCATGAGAGGGGAATAATTTTGAAGTAGGTGTCTAAATGGAAAGATGTGCTTTGGAGAAACTTTGTATGGAGGTTTCAAGAATATTTTATAATTTTCAATGTCAATGTAAATTTTCTTGAACCATAATTCACCATTGTTTGGAATCCTCGTAGCTATGGAAATAGCCTCTGCTGAAATAGTCAACACAATCCCTACAATTTTCACTTTATCTCTCCTTAAGCCAGTGGAAAAAGTGCTTGTAAGCTTATCATTGAAGCCAAGTTCTTCAACCCTTTGGCAAAAGGCAAGGCAACCTACATCTTGGAAGGATTTCTTGAGAAATGGTGTATTCATGACATCCTATGCTGTGGTATGCTCATACCTTCTTATTTTACCTCCATTATGTCTCCTATGCTCTGTAGTCCTTGAATCCATAGCAAACCATAGCTCACTAGGAGGGGAAATTAGGGTTTAGTGTAGGAAAAAATAAGGGATTGTGGAAATTTTTAGAAATTGAAGGGAGTGAAGGGGTTCTAGGGAGTGTAATTCTTAGGAAAATTTAGGGAGGTAGGGATAGATATTATGGAGTAGGGGAAAGTGTAATTTCAAGAAATGAATGAGGGAAAATATTGCAAAATGGTAAAACATAGCCCTAGCCTAGGAAAGTGACAATATAAGCTAGAGTTTGAAGGAAAATAAAGAAATTAAGGCATATAAGTGAGGGAAAATGTTTAGGAAGGCATATGAAAGGTATGGAACTATGGGTGAGCTTGAATGTGAGGGTTTTTCTTAGCAAATTGATCAAAGAGACTATGAAACCAAGAAAATTTAGCAAAACCCTAGGAGAGGGAATTTTGAGCTTTCCAGGAATGTAATGAAGTAGAAAAAGGTAGATGAGGGACCCAATTAATTGTAATGGTGTGCTAGAACCTGGAACTAATGATGAAACCTATTAAAAGAAAAAATCTCCCTTCCTAAGAAAAAGCACAACACGATAAGGAAAAGTGTAGTGTTGGTAGTGAAAAGCACAACACAACAATGGAATCCTCTTTTCCAATGAAATATATTGCTATCCAAGTGGTGGAAAGATCCCGTTGGATGGAATGATCGCTTGTGAGAGATTAAATGAGAAAAAAATGAGCTTTTTTGGCCTTGTTATATGCTATAAATTGATTTTCTTTCTTGATGGTGATGTGGCCCCAACATCTATTTTCACAATTGATGAGATGGTTTGTGTACTATATCTTAGGAAAATTTTTACATATATGACATCATGAATAAGGTAAAAATACACCTTAGTAACCTTTATTGATGATTTCCCCTTATTACTACTCCTTCAAATGATGATTTTGATGGTGAAATGACCCTTTTTCATGACTTCAACCCTATGAGCTAATGATGACACTAGATGGAAGAATGAGTTGAATGATGACCAAGATGAAAAATACATCTTTGAAAAAGTAATTATCTAACCATAGTAATTATTATTTGACCATGGGACTAAAAGTATTAGTAATGACCTATCTACCCTAAACAATGATTGAATTTTTATGTGAAGACCAACTGAAACTATAAAACTTATCCCTATGACCCTATCAACCATATGAAAAAGCATAATTTGATCACTAGTGACTGACAGGACTGACAGGCACTAGCAAACTCAACCCTCAACCATAGTAATTTCACCTAAATAGGTATAGAAATAAATAACACAAAAGAAACTTGGATACCTCCAACTTTATTCACCATACCCAGAGGAATTTTCCTGTCTCCACCCATCCGTCAAGAGTTGCAGGAGAAAGCTCATATCCACCCTTGACACTTGGGAATTTTCTGAGACCACCTCACCAAGATCCAAAGTCTACTGACCATCCAAATATTAAACCAAACAAGTAACCCACAACAACATGGATATCTAGCTAATGGCATTGCAAGGCTAAAAACCACCGTCAATCTAGGAAAATCCCATGCCATTGAAAAAAAAACCAAAAAACCAAATGCATGTACCATGCATCAAAATCTCAACAATGAAATCAATCATGCAACCCATTCCCTATAATTTCCTCTTTCTATAGCTACGTTTTCCAGCCTTTTCCTTGTGCTCCCTTTCTTCCCTTTGTTTTTCCTTTGGTTTCTTATGTCCAAGTGTTTCCTCTCTCTTCTCTTAGAGCTCTATTTGTGAAAGTGATAAAATCTAGAACTCACAAAAATTGTGAATTGTTTATCTGATGCCATTTTATCATTAATGTTTAGTCTCTTCCTTTCCTTTTCCTTTTCCTTTCATTTTCCTCTAATTTCTCTCTAATTTCCCTTGCATGCATATTTGTGTCTCTTCATCTTCCTTTTCGCCTATTTTCCTTTATTTCTCATATTAAATTGCCATTTATTGCCTCTTTTCCTTTGATAATACCTTTTACAGTTTACATATCCATTAATTAACCACAAGTGATTCCCACTATAATTTTTTTCCTTCCATTCAACTTAGAATACATGTCCCATGACCTTGGTTTTATTTTATTTACACAGAAAATAAACTAGGGGATGTTACAAACCCCACCCCATTGGTGGAACACCATCTTCAATGTTCTATGACACTTATGAACATCAAAACATACTAGTTATGAAACTTTATAACACATCTTGATGCAATATTTACAGTGACAACTATTGAAAATCACAACAAATATACCACTTATTGGAGCTTTATAACACAACTCAATTCAATATTAACAATGACACACATACATGTATATATACATATCAAAAACTCATTTGATTCAACTAGAAAATAAAGAAGGATATAATGATCACATCTGATAAACCATCTCCCATGTAGCTTCAATGACCCCAAAGTGCTTCCAATGCACTTTAACCTACTCTATTTCTATATTCCAGAGCATGAGTTGTTTTCGTTGGAATATGGATTGTGGATCTGGCTAGAACTCTCCCTATAGTTCCATTTGTAATACAAACCAATTAATGACATGCTCAAAATCCTACACATATATCTTAAGAAATGAAACATGGAAGCATCGTGGAATTTCACTATTGGAAGCAGTGAAAGTTTGTATGCCACTGGTCCAATCCTTTCCAAGATTTCAAAATACTCGCAATACCAAGGTGTCATATTGGCACATAACCCAATCCCTAAGGATTTCCTCTTGTGCTTGATGTCCAAATACATATTACTCCCAACCTGAAACTACTTGAATGCTCTATGTTGATCTGCATAACTCTTCTACCTGTCATGTGTTTCCTTTAAATTAATTTTGATAACCTACATCTCTTGCTCCATATCTGCAAACATATTCGGTCCAATAAACACCCCTCTCACTAAATCACTCTAACTAATAGGAGTATTACAACTCTACCCTTAGAGAGCCTCAAATGGAATAGTATTCACATATTCCCAATACCTAATTTTAATAAGAAAACTCCATCAGTGGAACATACTTCAACCACTTCCTATGTTGATCGATGACAGACATCCTCAAAATGTCCCCATGAATTTTATTATCCCTCTTTGTATGTCCATCTGTCTACTGATGTTATAGTGAAGGTCAAATTTGTCCCCAAGCGTACAAAAAAATTCTTCCAAAACTTGGATGTGAACTTGGCATCTTTGTCTGATATAATATTTTTTGGAACTCCATGCAAACTGACTATCTCACTGATGAATACTTGAGCTACCTCACTAACTAAATTACTAGACTTCATTGCAATGAAATGAGCTACCTTGTTCAGCCTATCAACCAAAACCATGATGGAATCATGTTTCCATGATTTCATCGATAATATTGTAATGAAGTTCATGGAAATGACCTCCCATTTTCATTCTCGAATCGAAATAAGCTACAATAGACCAACTAGATGCTTGTTATTCAACCATCTCCTAAAATGGAAGAAAATATAGATCAACGACTTAAAATTTAGCCTCTTCGAGGGTCCAACCTCCTTTAAAGTACATAAATGAATAATTATTGGATGATACAAATGATAAGACCTCCTTGGTATATATATGAGTCTAAGGGGTCATAATATAATCAGATCCTACATAAAAATAATAATCTGAGGGAACAATAATAACAATAATGGTATTCTATGGGGCACAACAATAAAAACATGGGGGATACATGGGAACAACAATAACAATAGGGGGCTACACTAACAATTACAACAAGGGGAATAGACCAATATTATAGAGAGCTAACATGCCCCTCTCCTTCAAAAAATTATTTTCCTTAAAATTTGAGTAGTTTTGGATGCTTCTGTTTAAAATTCTCATCCTCGCATGTGGAATATTCAGTGGGTAAGTTCTTCCACTTAATAAGATACTATGAAATTAATCGATTATGTAGTTTTCAAGTTCTTGTTTCTGTGACTGCTTCAGGATGAAATATTATTTTTCCTTCTTTTCAAGTTCTGGAAACTCTATTTGAACCGAAAGCTTGTTAGCGATAAATTTATTTAAGAATGAAACATGGAAAACTAGGTGTACTGAGGAAGATGCAGGAAGTTCCAATTGGTATGCCATAGTACCAATATTTTGCAACACCTTGTAAGGACCATAGTTCTTGGATGATAATCTATTGTACTTATTAAATTTCTTGAGGGAAATTTGTATGTGTGGTTGTAGGCGTAAAAATAGCCAATCACCTACATCAAAACGTCTTTCACTGTGATGTTGATCTTCTCGTTATTTCATTTGATTCTTCACCAAAGTGAGGTTATCCTTTAAGAGTTGGAGAATTTGTTGTTGATGCTCGATGTAATCTTCCACTAATTGAACCTTATAATTTTATCTTAAAGATGATGTGATTAATGGTGGATGATATCCATAAAGTTCCATAAATGGGGTCATTTTTGCTGCAGTATGGAAGGAATTGTTATACCACCATTTAGCTAGAGGTAACCAGTTGACCCATTGTGTTTGTTTATCAGATACAAATCAATGAAGATATCCTTCCAAAAAAATTTTCAGTATATTTTTTTGGCCTTCAGATTGATGATGGTAATATAAAATATGATCTAATCGAATACAAAGGCAAGAAAATAATTCCGTCCAAAAATTTCCAGTGAAAATGGGATCTCTGTCACTTACAATAATCTTTGGGTTTCCATGTAGATTTTGAATTATTTCCATAAATGCAGTAGCAATTGTATTGGATTTAAAAGGATGAGATAATGCACACAATTGTGCATACTTGGTAATTTTATCAACTACCATCATGATGATACTCTTTCCTTAATACTTGGGTAAAACTTTGATAAAATCCATTGATACCTCCTCCCAACGATGGCTTCAAATGGTTAGAGGTTGTAACAGACTCGATGTCTTAATTGTCTAAAATTTATTTTGTTTGAAAACCAAACACTGTGGCACAACCTTCTGAATATCATATTTAAGGAAATCCCAAAAAAATTCCTTGTTGACCCTGTGGTAAGTTCTTGAAAATCCTAAGTGCCCTCATAAGGGGGAGTTGTACAATTCAAGAAGAATATTTTTATTGAGTTTTGAATTCTTACAAATATATGAGTGATCTTTGTACCATAAAGAATCACTTTTATAGATAAATGTATCATATGTACTGTGATGCTGCAATTTTTGAATGATTGTCCATACCTCTTCGTCATTCTTCCATTCATCCCTTTCTTCAGTTACCCAATCAAGTTGGATATTAGAAATATCAAAAATAAATTCTTCCACATCCTCATCCTTCCTTGAGAGTGAATCCACAAGAAAAAATTTCTTCCCTTTTTTGTAGATTATTTCAAAGTCATAACCCAACATCTTTGTGACCCATTTTTATTTCTCTTCTAAAGATAATATTTTTTCTAAAAGGTATTTAAGACTATCACGATCTGTTTTTACCTTGAAGTGTCTTACCATTATGTAAGGTCTCCATTGATTTAGTGCATGTAGTATTGCCAAAATTTCCTCGTCATATATAGGTTTATGTAAATACTTTCCTTTGATTGGACGACTTTCAAAATAAATGGGTCTTTCTTCATGCATTAAAAAAAACTAATTCTATTTCCTAAGGCATCACATTCCATAATAAGTGTTTTTGTGAAGTCTTCCATAGCTAAGATCGATGCTTGGCACATTACTTCTTTAACATGTACAAAGGCCTTAGTTGCTTGTGAAGTCTAAGAAAATGCATATTTCTTCAGTAATATTGTTAGAGGTGTTATTACTCTCCCATAGTTCTTAAGAAACTTGCAATAATACCCTGTCAACCTGAGAAATCCTTGAAGATTATTTATGGTTGTGGGGATTTTCCATTCCTTGATGGATTTAATTTTCTTAAGGTCTACCTTAAAACCATCATGAGATAAAATAAGACTCAAATATTCCACCTCCTGTACTCCCAAGAAACATTTGCAGGTTTTTGCATATAATTGTTTCTCTTTGAATAATTTTGGCACCCTATCATCATGTTGAACATTATCCTTCGAATATTTTTTGTAGATTATTATATCATAAAAAATTACTAACAAAAATTTCTATCGAAGGGTTTGAAAATGGAATTCATCAAAGCTTGAAATATGGAAGGTGCATTAGTAAGGATAAAATCCATGACCAAAAATTCATAATGACCCTCATGTATTCTGAGTATTTATTTTTTAATGCCTTCAGTTTTCATTCTAATTTTATGATATCCTAAATGAAGATCCATCTTGGTGAAGTAAATTTATCCATGTAATTCATGCAATAATTCATCAATGACAAGAATGAGAAATTTATATTTAATAGTGAGCTTGTTGAGCTCCTTATAATATGGACACACACCCCATGACCCATCCTTCTTGTGCACCAATACTACTGGAGAAGAGATAACTTTGACTAGGTTGAATTATACCAGCCTCTAGCATTTCTACAACCATATGTTCAATTTATCTCTTTTGGGCATAGGGATATTTGTAAGGTCTGATGTTTGGAGGAAAAATTCCTGGAATCAAATGAATAGTGTGATCATGATCACAAATTGGTGAGAGGCCTTTGGGAGTCTCCAATACCTTGGAGTGATTGTCCAAGTTTTTTTGGAGATATGCAAAAATAAATGATTTCGATGTTTGAACCTCTAGTGAGTATAATTGTGCAATTATGCCCCGTTGTTCTTTCTTTGGAATATTTTTCATGTAATTAGATTTGATTATCTTTCTAGTTTCCCTTCGATACCCTTTAATTCATCTTAATTTCCTTTCGAAAAAAAATTCAAGGAAAGTAAAATTAGAAGCTATCATCCCCAAAGATTGTAACCATTGGACTCCTAGTACAACATTAGCACCACCCATGGAAATGGAAATAATTATACTATTCAATAAATATTACCCCATGGTTATCTTGATATTATGGAACTTTCCAAAGAAATTTATATTTCCTCCATTTGAAATCATCATTTGAGAGGTATAGGAAGAAATTAAATTCCTTAGTTAAAGTTACAATGAATAAAATTATGGGTACTACCTGAATCAATCAACACTATTAAAATTTTAATCTTCAGATATCCTTTTATATTGAGAGTTTAAGGAGTGGTAATTCTTGGCAATGCATTACAAGATATGGCCACATTAATTTCTTCTTTCTATGGGGTTGGTTCCCAATTTATATCCTCCTATTTTTATGTTTCTTTTTCATTTTTTTCACCCTCTTCACAATCTATCTTGAATAATTTATTCTCAGCACACTTATGAACTTTAGAGTATTTTCTATCACAACTATAACAAGGCCCCTTTTCTATTTTTTCCTCCAATTTTTGTGGTGTCAACCTTGTAGGTTGTGGAAGTCTAGTAGCAACAACACTTCCATCTTTTAATTTGTGAGTGGTATACTTCCTTGTTTCCATAATTTTTCTTTCAACTTTTCTTTCCACCCTAAATGTCTTATCGAATGAATCAAGTTCCCAAAATAAAACCTCATGTTAGATGTTATCTTTAAAAGTACCTATGAATACATCAATACTATGTTCCTCTGAAATATCAGTTACCAAGATATTTAATTTTTGGAACTACTTAATGTGCTCTTCCATTGAACCCTTTTATTTGAGACTTATCAATTAGCTAAACAATTTGTTTCTCTTTGTATCCTCATAATGTGATATCATTTCCTCTATAAAAATTTTCCAAGTGACAAGTGGTTCACAAGAACAAATGCATTGATACCATACAAACTGATTGGGCTCTAAATATAAATATGAAAAGTGTACCTTTTGTGTGTGTTGCACATCATGGAGATCAAAATATTGCTCCATCTACTGTATCCATGCTACGAGATCCTTGCCATAAAAATTCCTCATATTGATATTTGGAATGTAGTGGGTTCTAAACCCAACATTGTAATCTCTAAAATCATAACTCATAATTATTTTGATCTCCTCATGAGTTTCATGGAATACCTTTTCTCCATCATGAATCATTTACTGTAGTAACTTTGTCAAACCTTCCTTCAAACCTTCCATGCCTGATTTTAAACCATTCATGTCACCTTTTATTTATTATTTTAAACCATACATGTCACCTTTTAATCCATCCATGTCCCCTTTTAATCCATCCATGTACCCTTTTAGTTCATGTTTGGTTTGACTTTGTGAGAGCGATATTTTTTGCACTTGGTCCCGTAACTTTGATATATCATGTTCAAATTCTTCTTCTTCATGAGTCATAGTAGATATTTATGAGGGCTTAATGCATGCTGAATTATTTTATTTGGGAGGAATTTTAGAGCCAAATACTAATATCTATGCTTCAATATTCCCTTTTAATTTCTTCAAACTGTATTTTCAAACAAAAGTTATGAAAAATTTAAAACAATACACACCTTTTTCTTTCTTTTTAGGATATTTATATTGAAGTTGTTGTATATTTGTAATTTTGGATCTCCAAGGTCTTAAATTCATCCTTTAGTAACCCTCTAATTCTTCTTTCCAACCCTAAAATTAATATCGATATTGTATTCTTCAAGAAACAATTATTCCTAATCTCCCACGATGACCTGATTATAGACTCGTTCAGTGGAGCGAACTTGCAGAGAGCACCATGTGTCACTGTTTCAACCTTTGGCCCTAAAAATGATGCAAAAAAAAAATTAGAGTCCATAAAATTTCAGTTATGCTTTATGAAATTCAAATTCAATGCTTGGATAGAAAGTTATGGTTATTTTCCCTAGTTCACCTATTTTATATGGAATTCTAGATCCTGAAAAAACCCTAACTTCCTCGGATCATATCTCCTAAAATATAGAGAACCATGATATGAAATTTGTGCATGAATTTCACCAATATTTCATCTCCACGTGGTTAAAAATTCAACTTCTTAAGCCTCATAGAAAAAATATTATAGTTAAAATTCTAGGATGGCCTATTTGAAGAAGAAAATCCCTAGAATCCAAAGCTCTGATACCAAATGTTATGAAAAAAACTCACATAATAGAAGAAAATATATATAAATGACTTAAACATTAGCCTCTTCAAAGGGTAACCTCCTTTAAATTACATAAATTAACTATTCTTCGATGATAAAATTGATAAGACCTCCTTGGTATATATAGGAGTCTAAAGGGTCACAATATAATCAGAGCTTGCATAGCAATAATAATGTAAGGGAATAAAAGTAACAATAGTGGGGTTCTATGGGGCACAAAAATAAAAATAATGGGCCACACTAAAAATAACAGTAAGGGGAATACACTAGTACTATAGGAACCTAACAGTGCTTGCATTCTGCTTTCACCTGTTGACAATCCAAACACCTAGCAACAAACTCAACCACCTCTTTCTTCATGTTTGGCCAATAGTAGAACTTATTAATGGTTTTCAAAGACTTCTAGTATCTTGGGTGGCTTGAATATGGATTGAAATTAAACTCCCTCAAGATAAGCTTCTTCAACTCGTTTCTATTCAACACATAAATCCTACTCCTGAACCTAACCAAGCCATCTACTCTGAGGTGATACTCCTCATCTGTATCAACTTTACCTTGATGTTGTAATATATGATTCAACTATTGATACCTCTCATCATTTTGTCATTCCTACATGATATAATCTTGCAAATATTTCCCATAAGACATCACACCTGAAATATGATTCCCTTGCACTCTCCTACTGAGAGAATTTGCAACCCTGTTCTCTTTTCCCTTGATGTACTTGATGTCAAAATAAAACTCACTGAGAGTAGCCAACCATATAGCTTTATTGGTATTCATATTGGGATAGTCAAAGAGATACGTCAGTCGAATATGATCACTCATCAAGACTAATCTCCTTCCAAGGATATAATGTATCAACATGTTAAATGCACAAATGATAGTTTCCAACTCAAGATCATGAGTCACATAGTTCTTGCATTCTCATTCAACTTCATTTATTCATAGAAAGCTACCTGCCCTTCCTACATTAGGTATCCACCAAGTCCTTCCTTCCAAGAATTTGTACAAACCACAAACTCCTTATCAGGATATGTAATCTTCAGAATTGGAGAATTTGTAAGAAATTGCTTCAACTGCTCAAAACTAGATGCATACTCTTCATTCCATTAAAAAAATTTCCCTTTCCTCTGTAAATATGTGACATGATAGAAAATCATTGAGAATTTCATGGTGAACCACTTGTAATATCTTGCTAGTCCCATGAATGATCTAACCTCATCCACATTCCTTGGAGCTGGCCACTCCATGAAAACTTTAATATTTTCCAGATTCACTATTATCCCTTCCTTAAACAACATGTCCAAAATAATTGATCTGAGACTGAAATAAACTAAACTTGCTGATATTGACATAAAAATTATTCTCTCTCAACAATATCAACACCATTGCCAAGTGTTCTGCATACTCCTCTTCATTCATTGAATATAATAATATATCATCAAAAAATACTATAAAAAACCTATCCAGGTAAGGGTGGAACACACTTTTCATCAAACACAAGAAGGTGGTTGGAAGATTGGTAAGACTAAAAGGAACCACCAAAAATCCATACTGTCCATACCTTCTACGAAATGAAGTATTGTAGATGAATTATTCTTTGATTTTCACCTGATGATATCATGATCTCAAATCAATCCTCGAAAATATTGTATCTCCCTTCAATTGATCAAACATATCATCAATCTGCGGCAATGGGTACCTATTCTTGATAGTTACCTGGTTCAAATTCCTGTAATTAATGCATAATCTGATAGTATCATCCTTCTTCCTTATAAATAACACTAGTGCACCCAAAAGAGACACACGTGGCCTTATGTATCCCTTATCAAGAATCTCTTTAAGCTACAATTTCAATTCCACCAACTGTAGAGTGCTCATCCAGTAAGGTGACTTTGATGCTGATGATTCTCCTCATACCAGCTCAATAGAAAAGTACACCTCCATATAAGGCAATAGCTCTAGAATATCTGCGAGAAACACATCTTGAAACTACCGCAAAATAAGATAATTCCTCAAGACTTCATCATCATCATCATCATCCTTCCATTTATCACTAGAAACATGTACTACTAAAAAAGAACATCCTTTTTTGCGGTTGCGCTTGGCCTGCATAGTTGTAATCATTCTTATTGATGTAGGATTCTCCTTTCCCTAAAATATTCTCTTTTCCCCATCATCATCTAGAAAATAAATGGCCTTGTCATAGCATTCTACCATGGTCCTGTTGGGCTAGGGTCCACTAGGTGGAGTCTTGATGTATTTTTTTTAAATTTTGATGGTATAGTGCAGTGCATAGAAGGTCAAGGGGATTTGGGGCGGGTCAAATCTCCTTCATTTTTTAATGGGTAAAGGGGTAAGACATGGGACTAAAACCATATTTTGGGACCATGGTTTTTTCACGTCTAATTAATGGAAATGGGCATATATGATTCAAGTCAAGACAACTATTTTACATCTATCTGATGATTATGTCATGTTGATGTGATTTGGGAAAGTGTTGCTATTACACAGTAATTTGTCACTATCCCTGCAATCCCCATCTCCAACATTGGAGGGTCATTTATGTGACTAATTAGAAGTGTCATGCCTTGCAAATACCATCATTGCATCCCTTGCCATGAGGAAAACATTCCCTCTGTTGACCATTTCTTGAGAAGACCATTAAAAACACGTGTTTTTGCCTTGGCGCTGGTAGCCAATTATGGAAATTATTTTAAAAATAGAGGTGAAGTTTCGATCACAACAACTTCGTGGATGAGTCATAGGGAGTGGTTAGACTGAATAAACATGGCCTTCCTCCTTTGGCCTCTTGTTTCCACCTTATGGGGAAACCTCCCAAGGGATAAGGCCTCCCTTCCCTTGTAGGGATCGCAACCTCCTCCTCTCCTCTATAACTATAGCCATCTTCCATTGATGTGCTAGTTGAACATGTTCTAGTTGAAAAAATAGCTGAAAAAGTTAAAATAGAGAAGAAGCAATCATAGCTTTAGGAGAATAGTGCAGAGTGTGATTGTTTGTGTGTGTTGAGAACATAGTGAGATCTTTGACCTTTTTTCATGAGGGTGTGGCAAACATGCTTGGATAAAGAAATACCGAAGGAGAGCCTCAACATCAAGGCTTGGTTGTAAACTCCCCTTGTCTTTATCATAATAAAATGCATCTAATGTTTATCTTCCATTCTTGTTTACATCTATAATGAGATTTATAGCATTCCTTGATCAGTTAGATAAGTTGTAATTGTTTTATGTTTGTCATGGTGTTACACTTGTTGTGTTGTCTTGGCTGTCTGTAAAGGTAATCGTTTGTTGATAGCAGCGTGTATCAAGTTGGAGAAAAGCGACGGATCAAGTAGCTTCGACGGAACATGACAACATAGCATCAGAATGAGGTAGGTCATCTTCCTTGCTCTGAATTTAATTTAAAATCTAGGGAAGGTAGATGTTAGTATGTTCCCGTAGTTGCTAGACCCACCATAGGGCTAGAGGGATCGCCTCTGTCCGTAGAGGGGATTTACCTAGACAAAAAATTGGTGACTCCACTGGGGAGTTTCCTTTGAGTTTGTCACTCTTTGAGATCTTAGTCGCTTGACAGATTTAGTTGAACGACCATTTCCCTATTTGTTCCTATGTTTTTCATCAATTACAATCTTTTAGTTTTTTCTTGAAGTGGTGAGTCTAGTCTTGGTTGGGATAAATTCTTTGTTTTTTCCTATTCAGGCATTGGCGATTTTATTTTTCTAATAGTTGCGCCAATTGGTGCTAGTTTTCTGTTAGCAACTCGTGCCAATTGGCCATTGGCGCTAGTTGTCAGTGAGCAAGTTGCGCTAGTTGGCACTAGTTTCACCCACAAAAGTCGTGCCAATTTCAGGGTGTATGAAAAATTGAGATTTTTTCCCTAAATACTTCACCAGTGTGTCTTTCCCTTCCAGTCCTTTTCTCTGTATGATGTACATGTTCTCCCCTTTACTTTTTCACTTGTGAGCATAGATTACATTGCTCATTGTTCAACTAAAAAGTCTTCTTTGATTGCTTGATGTAAAAGGGAATGAATGCCTTGTTTTGAGCTCATGCATTGGAACTCCTTTTTGTGCTTGACCTCATATGTCTTGTAGCCTTTTGAGGAATTTAATTATAAATTGTTTAAAACAACGTTTTCATTCTTAGTGTTTTTTTACATCTCTTTTTCATTCTTCCTTCATTAAGAAAATTTGCGTTCAGTTAGTTTTCGTCTTAGAGCTTGCTTTCGTTAAAATGAATTAGATCACGTTGCATTGAAGAGTATTTTTTGAGATTTATCATTTGAACTTAGATTACATTGTTTAATGGTTGAAATCTAAAAAATGCATTGAGTGCATTCTCTTTCATTAAAAGCATGCATAAAGTATATTCTCATTTCTTCAAAAAATGCATTGAGTGCATTCTTATTCTTTCAAACGAAAAAGGAAATTGTGCATAGATTACAATTGCATAGTTTTCAAAAAAGAGAATTTTGCATAGATCACATTGCATAATTCTCATTTTTGAATGTTAAAGATTACTTTTGGATAGTGAAAGTCATCTAGTTTGGAAAAAGTTTCATTTTTAGTATTGTTGTTTGTTGCATCATTGTTTGGAACTCTTCCCTTAACTAGATAGCATTCATCGAATTGAAAGATTTCTTTCCTCATATAGTTGCATATAGGAGATTGTTAGATGACATGCGGTAGGGCCTTGAAACCGAGACATAATTCAAGATCAACATTAAAACTTATTTAATTAACCTAAGGAAGCATTGAAACATAACGAAATTTTTTTAGTGGTGTAGGTAGAGACGTGTTCCGGCGTCTTTAAGCTTAGTAGCTATTGCTCACCATCTGGCTATAGACAGTGCTAGTACGGACTTGTGCTCCCCATACCGTCGCATATATAAAGGGATACCCCATTAGGTTGCAAATACTTTATCCATAGGAAGCCGATTCTGCCGCATTTTACCCGTGATACGCTGAACACAACATTCGAGGATATTACCTGCATGTACATTAAGTCCTTGGCTGATTTCTCTTTCATTTTTACCAAGGTGTATATGGAAGTTCACGGATATCTGGTACACCCATTTACCTAGATTACCAGAGCAGTCACTTTGATCTTTACTGACTCTTTTAACTGAAAATATCATCGAGCTCTTGTCCTTTCAAGCTCGTTTCCAACCTAAAAGCGATAGAGTCACCTTTTGCTTGTTTCTAGACTCTTAAAATATGAAACAACAGATTCTAGTTTCAGTGTCTTAAAAATTAATTTCCCACGAAATATTCCTGGTTAGAATTTTTGTCGTTAGTGTTTTATTTCAAGGTTGTTTCCCATGGAAAATTTTCCGGAGTTTTTCCAATCAAGGATTCCCCTCTGAATGGAGCCCTAGTCCTTTTCCTAGTTTAGGAAATATTGATGCTTCTTATATGGTCACATTATCCCTCCCTGGGTTAACTGTTGGTTTTCCTGTTTGGTTGTTTTCAACCTCTGTGGTCTCAAGTGTTCTAGCTACCGTACCATCCACTCCTTCGCCTGAGCAACGCCATGTTGGTTCGAAGGTGGACATCTCCCCTTCTTCACCTATTTCTTCGTCCTCATCTTCTACTTCGCCTGGTGAAATTTTGGATTCTAGTACCCAAGTGGCAAAGAAGAAGAAGAATAAGACTAAGAAGAAGAAGTCAGATAAGTGAGAGGCTAATTTTGCAACTGTTGCTTCTAAAACACCTACTCTTAATGAACCTTCCAACCCTCCGTGGAAAGTTAAGTTCCCTTGCATGTTGTGCCAGGGAACACATCTTCTTTGAGATTGTCTTGGCATTCCCAAAGTGCTCGAAGTATGGTCCAACGGTCGTTCGTCGTTGCCTTTGGCTTCCAGGAGTCAGAATGGGGGCACGTCTTTAGCTAGTGCTAGTAAAGCTCCTAAGATTCAGGGTAAGCTCACCAATCCATGTAAGTGGTGTGAAGGGCATCATGTCATTCACCTTTGTATGTATATGGATGAAGCCAAGAGAGTTTTGGACAACTCGATTATTTCTGCACCTTGCCTTCTTGCTAGTTACAAATATATTTCTTTGAATCCTTCACCAGTTGATTCAACGATCAATCAAGAGTCATCCTTGCTTTATCCCACTCCCCCAGAAATTCACCATCATGAACCCATCCCTCACCAACCATTGGGCATGGGATCAGTTGATCTAGCCCCGTCTACAGTGCACCAGGTCTTTTCCGTTGAGAGTGGATCTCACATCCCTCAAGTTCTTCTTGTTTCTTCAGATTCCTCGGACTTGGAGAAACTTTCTCCTATCCCTATATCTCAGGAAGCTACTCCTCTACCTCCCATGATGGAGGTCCCGGAGGATACTCCTTCTGCCTCCATGATGGAGGTGATGGAGGATGCTACTTCTTCTCCTGTAACACCAGGGGAAGACCATCTCGATTCGATGGTAGCCCCTCCAAGTAGTTTAGTCGCTTCCTTCGATTGGGGTCGATTCGCAGGTTATTGCCTTCCTTCTTATGTGCCCTTTGAGATCACGGTACAGGCCTCCCATATGGTCGTACCCAGCACCATTATAGACGAAGGCGGGTCTATTAGTATTTTATCCTCGACTACTTGGCAAGATTTTGGTCCGCCACCGCTTGTGCCTGTTACTCAGAATCTGTTGGCATTTAACAGAGGAACTAGTCAACCATTATGGATCCTTCCGAAGTTGTCTGTTACTTTGGGAGGGAAAACTATCCATATGAACATGATGGTTTTTCCTAGCCCCTTGGACCTTAATTTACTCTTGGGATGCGATTATACTTATGCCATGGGAGTGCTTGTCTCCTCCATATTTTGTGTAATGTGTTTTCCACACCAAGTTTGAATCGTGACCATTGGTCAGCTTGCGTTATTTGTTCCTTATATGGCAGCTAGCCCACCATCATCCCCTTCGGATATTTATCCACCAGTTGTGTCATACCCTCCGCATGTCAATTATGTGGTTACCTATCCTATCCCTGTATTCAGTGATAGTGCCATTGTACATTGTGTGCTGGGGGCATTGGGTCAAGACATCCAAGATGTTTTCCTTCAATCAGACAGGCAACCATTGGAAGCTATGAATTCTTATTCATTATGATGAGGTCTGTCGGAGCAAGGTTTTTTTTCTTGTGTCAAGCTCCTTAAAAAATGAAACAAGGTCTTCAGAGCAAAGTTCGTTTTCTTGTGTCAATCTCCTTAAAAAATGAAACAAGCTCGTTGGAGCAGAGTTTGTTTTCTTGTGTCAAGCTCCTTAAAAAATGAAACAAGCTCGTCAGAGAAGACATCGTTTTCTTGTGTCAAGCTCCTTAAAAAATGAAACAAGCTCATCGGAGCAGAGTTCATTTTCTTGTGTCAAGCTCCTTAAAAAAAGAAACAAGCTCGTCAGAGAAGACATCGTTTTCTTTTGTCAAGCTCCTTAAAAAATGAAACAAGCTCGTCGGAGCAAAGTTTTTTTTCTTGTGTCAAGGTCCTTAAAAAATGAAACAAGGTTGTCGGAGCATAGTTCGTTTTCTTGTGTCAAGCTCGTTAAAAAATGAAACAAGCTGTTCTGAGGATAGTTTGTCTTCTTTATCAACCTCCTTAAAAATTGAAACAAGGTCATCTGAGGGTAGTTCTTTTAATGTGTCAACCTCGTTAAAACAATGAAACACTTTCCTGTTCAATTCGAGTCTTTGATAACATCTCATAAAATCCTAGTCGAGTCTTTGGTTTTCACTATTGCTGTTTGTTGCATCATTGTTTGGAACTCTTCCCTTAACTAGATAGCATTCATCGAATTGAAAGATTTCTTTCCTCATATAGCTGCATATAGGAGATTGTCAGATGACATGCGGTAGGGCCTTGAAACCGAGACATAATTCAAGATCAACATTAAAACTTATTTAATTAACCTAAGGAAGCATTGAAACATAAAAAAACATTTTTAGCGGTCTAGGTAGAGTCGTGTTCCGGTGTCTTTAAGCTTAGTAGCTGTTGCTCACCATCTGGCTACAGACAGCGCTAATATGGACTTGTGATCCCCATACCGTCACGTATATAAAGGGATACCCCATTAGGTTGCAAATCCTTTATCCATAGGAAGCCGATTCTGCCGCATTTTACCCATGATACACCGAACACAACATTCGAGGATATTACCTGCTTGTATATTAAGTCCTTGGCTGATTTCTCTTTCATTTTTACCAAGGTGTATATGGTAGTTCACGGATATCTGGTACACCCATTTACCTAGATTACTAGAGCAGTCAATTTGATCTTTACTGACTCTTTTAACTGAAAATATCATCGAGCTCTTGTCCTTTCAAGCTCGTGTCCAACCTAAAAGCGATAGAGTCACCTTTTGCTTGTTTCTAGACTCTTAAAATATGAAACAGTAGATTCTGGTTTCAGTGTCTTAAAAATTAATTGCCCACGAAATATTCCTGGTTAGAATTTTTGTCGTTAGTGTTTTATTTCAAGGTTGTTTCCCATGGAAAATTTTCCGGAATTTTTCCAGTCAAGGAGTCCCCTCTGAAGGGAGCCCTAGTCCTTTTCCTAGTTTAGGAAATATTGATGCTCCTTATATGGCCACATTATCCCTCCCTGGGTTAACTGTTGGGTTGCCTATTTGGTTGTTTTCAACCTCTGTGGTCTCAACTGTTCCAGCTACCGTACCATCCACTCCTTCGCCTGAGCAATGCCATGTTATTTCGAAGGTGGACCTCTCCCCTTCTTCGCCTATTTCTTCGTCCTCATATTCTACTTCGCCTGGTGAAATTTTGGATTATAGTACCCAAGTGGCTAAGAAGAAGAAGAAGAAGACTAAGAAGAAAAATTCAGATAAGCGAGAGGCTAATTCTACAACTGTTGCTTCTAAAACACCTGCTCTTAATGAACCTTCCAACCCTCCGTGGAAAGTTAAGTTCCCTTGCATGTTGTGCCAGGGAAAACATCTTCTTTGAGATTTCCTTGGCATTCCCAAAGTGCTCGAAGTATGGTCCAACAGTCGTTCGCCGTTGCCTTTGGCTTCCAGGAGTCAGGTTGGGGGCACGTCTTTAGCTAGTGCTAATAAAGCTCCTAAGATTCAGGGTAAGCTCACCAATCCCTGTAAGTTGTGTGAAGGGCATCATGCCATTCACCTTTGTATGTATATGGATGAAGCCAAGAGATTTTTGGACAAATTGATTATTTCTGCACCTTGCCTTCTGGCTAGTTACAAATATATTTCTTTGAATCCTTCACCAGTTGATTCAACGATCAGTCAAGAGTCATCCTTGCTTTATCCCGCTCCCCCAGAAATTCACCATCATAAACCCATCCTTGACCAACCATTGGGCATGGGATCAGTTGATCTGGCCCTGTCTACAGTGCACTAGGTCTTTTCTGTTGAGAGTGGATCTCACATCCCTTAGGTTCTTCTTGTTTCTTCAGATTCCTCGGACTTGGAGAAATATTCTCCTGTCCCTATATCTCAAGAAGCTACTCCTCTACCTCCCATGATGGAGGTCTCGGAGGATACTCCTTCTACCTCCATGATGGAGGTGGTGGAGGATGCTACTTCTTCTCCCGTAACACCAGGGGAAGACCATCTCGATTCGAAGGTATCCCCTCCAAGTATTTTAGTCGCTTCCTTTGATTGGGGTCGATTCACAGGTTATCGCCTTCCTTCTTATGTGCCCTTTGAGATCACGGTACAGGCCTCCCATCTAGTCGTACCCAGCACCATTATAGATGAAGGCACGTCTATTAGTATTTTATCCTCGACTACTTGGCAAGCTTTTGTCCTCCACCGCTTGTGCCTGTTACGCAAAATCTGTTGGCGTTTAACAGAGGAACTAGTCAACCGTTAGGGATCCTTCTAAATTTTCCTGTTACTTTGGGTGGGAAAATTGTCCATATGGACATGATGGTTGTTCGTGGCCCCTTGGACCTTAATTTACTCTTGGGATGCGATTATACTTATGCCATGGGAGTGCTTGTCTCCTCCATCTTTCGTGTGATGTGTTTTCCGCACCAAGGTCGGATCGTGACCATCGATCAGCTTGCGTTCTTTGGTCCTTATATGGTAGCTAGCCCACCATCATCCCCGTCATATATTTATCCACCAGTTTTGTCATACCCGCCGCATGTCAATTATGTGGCTACTTGTCCTATGCCTGTATTCAGTGATAGTGCCGTTGTACATCGTGTGCTGGGGGCATTGGGTCCAAACTTCCAAGATATTTTACTTCCATCGGACAGGAAACCATTGGAAGCTATGACTTGTTATTAATTATGATGAGGTCTGTCGGAGCAAGGTTTTTTTTCTTGTGTCAAGCTCCTTAAAAAATGAAACAAGGTCTTTAGAGCAAAGTTCGTTTTCTTGTGTCAAGCTCCTTAAAAAATGAAACAAGCTCGTTGGAGAAAAGTTCATTTTCTTGTGTCAAGCTCCTTAAAAAATGAAACAAGCTCGTCATAGAAGACATCGTTTTCTTGTGTCAAGCTCCTTAAAAAATGAAACAAGCTCATCGGAGCAGAGTTCGTTTTCTTGTGTCAAGGTCCTTAAAAAATGAAACAAGGTTGTCGGAGCATAGTTCGTTTTCTTGTGTCAAGCTCGTTAAAAAATGAAACAAGGTGTTCCGAGGATAGTTTGTCTTCTGTATCAACCTCCTTAAAAAATGAAACAAGGTCATCTGAGGGTAGTTCTTTTAATGTGTCAACCTCGTTAAAACAATGAAACACTTTCCTGTTCAATTCGAGTCTTTGATAAGATCTCGTAAAATCCTAGTCAAGTCTTTCTCTTGATCTCGTAACTTGAACCTTCACTCCATCTGTCTTTCATATGGATTGAAGCTTGGGGGGCATGTACCTCGAATTGAGTCACCATGCTGGCAGCATGAAAATTTTTTCAAGCATAGTTTGTTTCCGTTTCAAGCTTGTGTAAAAATGAAACCAGTTTCACGCATAGTTTAGCTTTGTTTCAAGCTTGTGTAAAATTGAAACCAACTTCAAGCAGAGTTTCCTGATTTCAAGCTTATGTAAAAATGAAACCATTCCCATTTTACCTCTTGTGATTGCCATTTTATCAGCCTGTTTTTGCCAAATGAGCCATGGTTTTCTCACTCCATTATCACTATCTGCTTGGTCGATCATATGCCTTCACTTGGTTGTTTTACCCGTTCCTGAGGAACTGCTGCGATGAGTGGTCTTGTTAGCTAGCTTCTTAACCTTTAATTTTTCTGAGCAGTTCCACCATCACCAGAACCAGTAGCTACCCTTTATACCACTCGTTCCTCCAGGAGGAGTCAACTTTCAACTCTTTTCTGACTCTCTAAAACTGAAAATATTGTTGAGTCACTTGTCATTTTGAGCTCATTAAATTTGTTGCGAAATTACATCTACCTAGTATACGTTTACCCCTTTTTTGGTCTGGGATAGATTATTTACGAAAAAGGAATACCCTAGCCTATCGCGACTAGGAGGTTCTCTCAGACATAGTTTTCTACGTTTTCGGATCTGTGAGACTACCTACGAAAAGGGACTACTGGAGTTTTCTTTTCTGCCTTCTTTTCAAACTCTCTAAACATGAAAAAATTCTAATTTTTTCCTTTTTCAGACTCGTTAAAACTGATGACATTGGACTCCGTCATTATGACGTTATTCGAGTTCCTCCTTCCTAGGGCTCGTAAAATGTACTAGGTTGGATTTTTCCGAAGGAAAAACTTATATGACAAGCATATGGTATCCTCTTCAAGCTTGTGTAAAAATAAAGAGGTACTCGCTAGAAATGGTGGGGGAAAATGGAATTTATTCGTCAGTTGTGTCGGTAGTATGTCACTCTTGAACATGACACTTGTTTGTAGTTCGTGTTGGGTTGGGATATCTTCACTCTTTCACTTTGACTCCATGGGTTTTGGAAATCCGTTTTCCTCTCATTCGTTTACCAATTTTGTCAACATGACCTCGGATCCTATTTGAGTCAAATGCTGCCAAATTCTAGATTCGTGTCACCGATATGTTCAAGAGAAAATCCTTCTGCAGTTTGTACATTCCATGATCCTTTTCTTGATGGATAGTTGTGACTATATCATGGATTCATGTATTTTCAACAGAGATTTCAGTTATGTATATGTATCTATACTTGATTTGCAAGTCTCCTGACAGTAGCATATGGTTACTTGCACGTACTTGTAAAGCATTTCACCCCTCACTCATGTTTGGACTTCATAATTTAGGGGGCATCTGTTACATATTAATTTGTCACTATCCTTGCAATCCCCATCTCACACATTGGAGGGTCATTTCTGTGACTAATTAGAAGTGTCATGCCTTACAAATACCATCACTGCATCCCTTGCCATGAGGAAAACATTCCCTCTGTTGACCATTTCCTGAGCAGACCACTAAAAACATTTGTTTTTTCCTTGGTGTTGGTAGAACGTTATGCCCTTGCACCAATGAGGAAAATTAACACTGAGCCCATGCCAGTTGGCACTCTGTCTCAGTGAGCTTCCCACACCAATCTGTTTAAAGATTTTTTTTTTTAAATAGAGGTGAAGTTTCGATCACAACAATTTTGTGGATGAGTCATAGGGAGTGGTTCGACTGAATAACCATGGCCTTCCTCCTTTGGTCTCTTGTTTCCACCTTATGGGGAAACCTTCCTAGGGATAAGGCCTCCCTTCCACTATTGTAGGGATCCCAACCTCCTCCTCTCCTCTATAAATATAGCCATCTTCCATTGATGTGCTAGTTGAACAGATAGTTGAAAAAGTTAGCATAGAGAAGAAGCAATCATAGCTTCAGGAGAATAGTGCAGAGTGTGATTGTTTGTGTGTGTTGAGAACATAGTGAGATCTTGGACCTTTTTTCATGAGGGTGTGGCAAACGTGCTTGGATACAGACCTGCCTAAGCAGAGCCTCAACATCAAGGCTTGGTTTTAAACTCCCATTGTCTTTATCATAATAAAATGCATATGATGTTTATCTTCCATTCTTGTTTACATCTATAATGAGATTTCTAGCATTCCTTGATCAGTTAGATAGCTTGTAATTGTTTTATGTTTGTTGTGGTGTTACGCTTATCGTGTTGTCTTCGCTATCTGTACAGGTAATTTAATGTTGATATAAGTGTGTATCGAGCTGGAGAAGAGTGACAGATCAAGTAGCTTTGACGGAAGATGACAAAATAGCATTAGAACGAGGTAGGTCATCTTCCTTGCTCTGAATTTCATTTACAATCTAGGAAGGTAGATGTTAGTATGTTCCCGTAGTTGCTAGACCCACCCTAGGGCTATAGGGATCACCTCTTTCCGCAGAGGGGATTTACTTGGACAATAGTTGTGCTATACAACACCCCCCATTTATTTTAATAAATGGGACACTTTAGAAATAAATAGGAAATTTTCTTTTATCTTTAAAACAAAAACTTAGGAAATAAAGTTTTCTTTGTGATTTTCTGCTTTATTCCTTAGTGCCCATCACAAACCCCATAACTTACAAACTTAAAGGACTTGAAATCTACTAACTCATGCAGGCTACGAAATGCGCTAAGCCATTTCCGACATTATATTAAAAAAATTGCAAATGCTTCAATCACTGTTATAATTTATTTATCGCATCGCACCTCATTTAAACGATCAAAATTATAAACAAATTTGGCATAAGTTGGGATTACGTGGACCCAACGAGCCAACAAAGAAATAAACATAAATCTCTAAAGTCCCATAAAGTGCAGCCACTTAAATTCTTGAATGCGCATTTCGCATTTCACACAACTTAACCAAAAGAAAATTAATTTATCGTACAAAATTTGCGATGTGAGATTTGCACATATTGCATTTCATAGAATTTATGGGTAAACATCATAAACGGTAAAATTTATAAGTTGTGATATGTGAATGAATGGAATTTAATTACTCAAGCATTCGAAATGACTTATGTCATATCAAACTGAAATCTAAGATCCAACGTCCTAAATTGATTGATAAGTATTTCATGTGTAGGTGTAAGATATTTGATTTGAAATGATTATCAGTGATTAAAGGAATTTAATATAAATAAAGGTTTTGATAGATTCATACTTATTTATGCATGTTTGATATAAATGATGAATTTGTCTCTCTATTCTTTATATTTTTAATGATTTCTCTATTCGCTTGAAATCAAGAAACCAACTAATAGAACAAAGAAAATAGAGATGAACAAGAAAGGCAAAGAGATTGATCAAATGTCGTCTACTAAAGACTTAGACATGTATCCCCTATTTTCAGACACCACCTACAACAAGAATGCGACTGTGTGTCATGGGAGGTGATATATCAGTTTTCGAAAATGAAAAGACAATGGTAATAGATAAAGTTTCTTCAACAAAATTATATGTTTCTTAAGATCCAACTGATTTTGATGTCGCATGTTCATTCGTCTACAAGGTAGCTGCAAGGCAAAAAATTCTCCCTTATATAGACATGGTTATGTGGGTAATTGACCACTCAAACATAGGGGATAGAACATTTAAAAATTCAAAGGGAGAAAATATTGGTTCTTTCAAGGTAGAATACTTACAAGCAATGTACCACTTACCAGGCCCACAATAAAACTATGACAAATATTTTGTTCAAATTTTTAGAGTAGAAAATCTAGATCTAATAAAGGTCATAAAGGAATGGAAAGAAGACTAGGGAAATTTGAAACGAGATAGAACCAGTACGTACCCAATTGCCCAACTTCCTTACCCTTACTGTTATGCTACCGGCATGTTGTGTAGATTATATGCAAAACCTGATACCACTAGATTTTTAGTAGATTGGGTCCCATTGATTGACGTAATCGTCAATTCTTTAATTTTTAGTTGGGAAAATATCCTATCTGATAATATAGCCAAACATATCATGGAATATAGGAATAAAAGGAGTGTTTTATCTAGAGAAATACCCCACTTTTATATGAGTGCCTATATCATCGACGCGATTCGGTTTTATTATAGTTTTCCTACCATGGGATGGAAATGGATGACCCAAGACCCTACCCCAATCCACATTTACCACAGAGCCCTTTGGGATTCAGAATTCGTTTTTCATTTTTACAAAATTTTCCATATATTCATGTTTCCTATGCACCAGATGATATTCAATGAGAAAGTCCCTAGGGTTTTCAAAGAGGCTAGTACAGACATTCTTTATGTTGCTAGATTGTTTGCAGAAGAGAGTTTCACATATGTTAGAGTATTTGGGAGTTATGCTTCTCCCCATATCTTACCATATTATGTTCCTGATAAGTTACTTGCAAGAGAGATATCCTACCAACTTGTTAATGGTATTAATAAATAGCTGAAAGATGCTAAGAAGGCCATTTGTCCTAATTTTCCTTTACAGTGCAGTAATTTTGCACCTTTTGATATTGGCCATGCCTACAAGGAATTTTCAAAGATTAATCTATTGAATTTTGCAGTAATGCAAAAGAGGCTATATGATCCAAATGATGTAATTAAAAACTACATTAGAGAGCTCAAAATTAAGCCTTTTGTAAAAGAAATAGATAGATTTGGTGATCTCTTTCAAGGCATGGAAAAGTTTTGAGATATAATTAAGTTTGCATCCAGTCATCTCAACTAAGATGATTTGGAAGTCTTCCAAACATACAAAAATGAAAGGCTAGAGAGAATTCCTCTTAACTTGTTAACTATTGAAGATGTCAACAAACCTACTCCAAGTATTAGCTTGGATAATGAAGCAAAAGACATGTCTGAGGATGAGTGAGCACAATCAGAGTATCAATATCACAATTAGGATCATTCTGAAAATGAATCCGTAAATAGAAAGGAGAGCCCAAAAAATATAATTGATCAAGTAATCCAAGAGATTGAGATGCAGAAGAAAAAAAGAATTAATGGAATAGAGTGAACTTCTCAAGAATTTCAGCATAGTCATGATACACTTGATCAATCAAGAAAGTCCCAACCAAAGAATTTGAATAGTGAATGGGATGAGTTTTTTGAAGCAATAAAAACTTCTAAAACTAATCCCAACATTGATCAAGATATTAGTTTTCAGGCACCTGAACATTCCCGGAAGATAGTCGAAAATGTTACTCCACTACAACAAGTTCCAGAAATTCATGATCGAGATATCATTCCGGCTTACCCTACATAACATATAGTATTACAAGTTGAATAAATTCCTTCGCTGTATATCTTCTACAGTCCTAGTCATAAGACTGTAGTCAAGAGAAATAAAAGGAGAAGAATTGATGAAACAATCTCAAATCCTACAAATGAATCTGTTGAAGTTTTATGGAAGGATTCCCTAGCTGATCTTATTGAAAATTTAACCAAACTATCATAGTTTGCAGGGGCATATGCTACTGCCATGATTAATAAAGCTACCAAGGTTAAAATGTTACTAAAGTAGAAGGAAGATAGAATACAAGAATTAGCGAGGTTGTTATACCAAGAAAATTCTAACTCCAGTAAGCAAATGAAGTCAAATATGGCCCAATTTCAAAAAGTTTTTGAGAGTCTTAGTTTATAGCATCAAGAAGAAATCACTGAGAAGAAAAAATAGCTGGAAGCAACAATGACCAGATTACAAAGCCAGCCAAAGTTAGAGAAATTTATAAAGGAAGAATTGGATGTAAATGCTAAGTTAAAGAAACAACCAGAAGTATTTTTCCAGCAAGCTTCTATTACTGGCTCTTATTGTGACTCAAGTAAAATATTGATACAACAAGTAGCTATCCAGAAACTTGAATGTGAGAAGATCGAGAAGAAAATCAATGAACACATTCAATGGAAAGAATCAGACTCAGGCAAGGAAGCTGATCTACCCTCGGTAGATAAGTTCCATAAGGAAATCTTATTCAAATATTGGGAAGTATGGATAAAGTAGGCAGATAAAGCACCAAAGAAAACATCAAGATTATGAAAGGAAATTACTGAATCTATATGTGAAAAACTGGTGAAAGCAGAACTTATCAAAGAGTACATGTATAAATTTTTCTTTGAAGTCAAACAACTAGAAACACAGTGGAAGAAAAAGGCAGAAACGCAACATGAAATAATTAAAAAGGTAAATAAGTTTTATCAAGAAAATTATTGGAATTTTATGATCAAACCTTATCATCAATCCCAAATCCTACAGTCTTTAACTGATTCAACAAGAAGATCACAGCCAATACTATCAAACATAGTATTCAAGGGACAGGTCAGATTGAGGATTTTGAAGCCATCTTAACTCAAGCCCATGCTAGATATTTTAAACTTCATGACCAAATCCAAAATAAAGGGCGGAATTCATAAATCATATTGTTTCTTTATTTTCCTATATTGCAGTTTAAGTTAGCCTTACAAGGATGGTTTTTTGAAACCTCCTCTATTCTTATGTAATAATCTATTTAAGAACATAGTTAGTTTAGTATTTAAACTCCTCTCATGCATTTAGAGAAGGGTCTAGAAATTTGTCAAAAACATTTGCAAAAAATGCACCTTTGTAAGTTTGTGAATGCTTTGATGAATTATTGGAACACATCTGTTATATTCTGACAATTAAAGCTGTTTAACTGTTGTTGCACTATTGTACTCTTTAAATTTCTTGAAAGTGAAGAAGAGTAGATCAATTACTGTCAGTTTACATAAGTAGAACTTCGTACATATGGTATTTCTATTCACTTTTATTAAGTCTTTCTTTATAGATTGACAATCATCTTTTTATTGAATTATATATTTGAAACATTATTATAGATGAATGTTACATGCACTTCTATTCTAATATTTGTCTGTGATTTCTTATTAAATATATAATCACACATATGAATGCGATATATTTTTCACAATTCTTCTAGTCAAACTACTTTGTTAGAAGAACCATTTTACATAATTTTCATTTCTTTCAATTGTTAAATGATCTATATTACTAATAGTTGAAGGATATCTCTTTAGATCACATAAAGGAAGAAACACCCTAGGTATATAATAGAATAAATAGTTTAGATAGATGCATATGATACATTAAGATCATTCTCCATTTGCATGTTGTATAATCAAAACACCCTCAAAATCATCCTTATTGGGAAACTGGTCCCATTATCTCGAGTCGAAGCCACTACACCAAATGGAAAAGGAGCTACTTTAAGGTTCAGACCGGGTGGTTTTCCCCCATGATTTGGCAACGTAATTCTGAGGCCTCAACAGAAAGTAACTGGTGATTGATTTGAGTAAGAGACAGGATCCTACAACTGTGTGTACGAAGGGCTAAGGAAAGTCGTGGGTTGTGTGTGAGGACTCTGCAGCTGTGTGCGCAAAAGAAGGAAATGTATTAATTGAAGATCTAATTAATAAAGAGAAGTTTTGGCAAATCTTGCATTGATTCCCATGATTTCTACTATTATGTGTTAATGCATTGATATTTATGAGTTAATGATTTGCTTATAGATCTGTTGTGTAGTTTTTTTTATTTGATGCACATTTGTAAGTGTTAAGAACATAATAGTAGATCTCTGTGCTTGTGCAATAACTATATCAGTGATAAATGTCTCTGTTAAGTTTAGACCTGAATTGGGTTAGAAATAAATATCCCTGCACAATAGTAATTAGATCAGATTAGCAAGGGTTAGATCCACATCATAATCCTCCTTTTCATGTGGAAAGCTAGTTCCAACACTCCCCCATGCTACTTCAGGTGATACTTTGATCTGCACAAGTGGATCACTACTAAAAGGGCCAATAGTTGGAGGGTTTTGTTGGTTGCACAGTAGACTATGAACCTGGGTCAGGACCCCTTAAGCCAACAAATGTTTTGGTTGCTAGGACTAGGATCTATTTGAGGGAGATGTGATGTGGCATCCAACTAAAATGAATTGCGAGATTGGTTGGATCAAAGGGTGCGCAAGGTCGCAATCCAAGAGAACCAAAACCCGCGATTATCTACTGAATATTGGGAACAAAGATACATTTATATAGAGAAGCATGAAAATTTATTCACTTCCTTTGCAACAAAACTAAAAGAGTGGTTATGCCAGCTCGCTGAGAAGAAGACCTGTGCAAAGGAAGAAAGAATTACCAGGAGGACTCCTGAGTTAATTCAGCAATTGGAAAAATCTAACAATAAGATTACTCACATAGTAGACTATTGGATCGACAACATTTTGGGCAGATTTGTCACTGAATTTGTTATTTATGACTTTGTGTCATACACTAAGCTGAAATAATGTTTTTTAAAGATCCTCGAGGTAAGGATTTGTGCTCTTTAAAGTTGTGGATTTAAACTATCTTATGTGAAAAGGGTATTGTGTGCAAACACATTGAGTGAATGTTGAGAATAGGTCAACATATCTCTAAGCACAATGGAAAAATTTATAGAGAAGACTCGGAAATAGATTTTGTGTATAGTTTCCTCAAAGATAAATATGACAGGGACGAAGAGTCTTAGGCAAGAATTTCATGTGAGTCAGCACAATCAGAAGACAATAACTGTTGGCTTGAGGGGTCCTGAACCAGGTTCAGAGTTTATGGATAAACCAACAAACCCTCCAACTACTGGCCCTTTCGGTAGTGATCTGCTTACGCATACCAAAGTATTACCCGAAGCAGTATGAGGGGGGGGTGCTTGAACCAAGTTTCCACACCCTAAGAGAGAAATTAATGATGTGGTCCTCAGAAAAACCCAATGTGAACTTATACAGATGCACAAAAAAATATTAACAGACTTAAAGAGAATGCATAATCAATAACATACTAACACAAAAATTTTGTTCACCTCAACGCAGATAAATAGAAGAGAATTAAATCTAGGTCTTAACCAATGTAAACAAATAACATATCTATTAACCATCAATAATCATGCATAATCAGATCAAATATCCTTGCGCAATCATTAATAAGTAAACAAAAAATGTGATCTTAACAAGCATAACAACAAACAATTCAGAGGCATAACACAATGAACTTTGCCAAAACTGTTCTTTCTATTATCTTCAAATCTGTCAATAAATACATCAACTGTTCCTTACAAATCCCTTCCACGCACATAGCCAGTGGAGTCCGCACACAACCAGGACTGGTCTTTGTGCACACAGTGAGCATGAGCCTTTCAACCCAACCCAACAACCCTTACAGACGTATAAACTTATTAGAACATCAATAACTCATAATACATATATAACTACTTAGCTTAGACGCATTCTATATATTTATATATGCCTAGCGCACAGATAGTATGGTCTCAAACCATGGTTTGAGGCCCACAGTTTACATTTAAGCCCATTTACATCAAAATTGGGGACTTTGAGCCACCCCGAAGCCCCTTGACTCTATTTGCGCAACCTACACATACAAAATCATACAAAATTGTTTTTGAAACTCGTGCCTCAGGGGACCTCACTCCAATAGGCCCCCAACACAAACATGTGACTCGTCCTAAGTCAGTGAGGCGTTGATTCCTTAACCTTGGTCTGAAGCGTTTCGACAGAATTTTGGAGAGGGAGCACTAACTCGAGATTTTGCGCTACTGCACTCTATGATTGTTGAACCATACTTTTAGTATTAGACCCCACATCGACAATGTCTACACTGCGCTGACTCTGCTAAATTATTTTTATAGTGTTTTCCAATGTAGGTGATAATTGCAGTGCTTCTTCTGCCCAGGGTTGCATGCAATCCTTTAGTACGTGCTCCTTCCAGCGCAAATCTACAATCTTTGTTTGAATTGTTCAGCCCTTGATCTAGGTGGATATTGGTGGCCACCCACCAATTCCACTTGGGCCCCCACCATTGTCTCTTTCAATTTTTCAGTTTCGGCATAACTTACTATTTTTAGCATTTTTTTCGGGTCTTGAACTTCCGGAGCCGTTTTGAGGCCCTAAACGACATTTTTTGGGCATCGTTTTACCAATGAATTTCATGGAATGAAATTCTTCTCGAAAGTTGTGGTCCTCAGACAGAGCTTTCTAATGATGTATCATGTGCGTCAAACGGAGATAGTAGGCCAAAGTTACGTCCCTGGGAAGTTGAAACACCAATTTACCCAAACGGGGCCCATAGTTTTGGCGCTTCATCTCCTAGGGTTAGGTTTTTGGATGTTTAGGGTTCTCCATTGTTTCTCAATAATAAATAGGCCCTCGAGCCTCATTGTAACTCAGTTCAGAGGCCTGTAGCCGCCACATCTCTTCTCAGAGATAGCTACTAGCGCCCTAGCGAGTTTTATTCCATTCTGTCTGTAAACAAATTTTAGTTCTTTGATATTAATGAAATGAAGTGTTATTTCCGCTGCATCTCTGTATTTATGGTTATATGTTTATTCTGTTGCGTTCTTGCATAAATATGGATCAGTGGTATCAGAGCAGTCTTCTTTTTCTCAATCCTTCTTTGCATGTCCCCAACGAGGTCGGGGTATAAGGAGCTAGGGCTTGATCTGGTGGAACCTTTGCAAGATTAGCCTCGCAAACCTCGACGGAATTCCATGGGGGACGAAAATAAAGATGAGGGAGCAGGAGATCCTATCAAAATATTTCTCGAGGAGGCCCTCGAAAAACAAAGGAACGCGATGATGGATAACTTCGCTCAGATCTTTCAACGGCTACCCACCGGCGGCGCATCTGCATCCAGTAGCCACTCTGGAGTTGCGACTCCTTTTAAGGTACAAGTAAATTTTGACATTCCCATATTTGAGGGTCAAATAGATGTAGATGCCGTAGATAGATGGTTGAATCTATTAGAAGGATATTTCTCTGTTCATGACTTTTCAGACCAGGAGAAGATTATTTTTGCACTCCTCAAAGCTACCCCCCATGTTAAGGACTGGTGGGAAACCTACTATGAGAACAAGGACTAGACAGAACCCTCTCTGTTCTCGGCTGTACCAACTTGGAATTCTTTCCGAGACGCCGTCAAGGAACAGTACTATCCCGTGGGGAGCTATGAGGACAAGTACATACAATGGACCACGCCGCGACAACAAAGGGATCAAGATGTGCATGAGCTGACGAATCTGTTCCATACCCTGCGCACAAAGTTGGGTATCAAAGATTCAGAGAAACATCTGGTGCTAAAGTATCGCGGCTGTCTGCACAAATACATTCAGGAGGAAATGGAGTTCCTTGACATCTCCTCGCTTGGTACGGCATACCGGTATGCTGCCAAGATTGAGCAGAAATTCAAGCAGAAGAAGCGAGACTTTGGATCTGCGAATTAAAAGCAAGGGAAAGGTGCTTCCAAACCGCAGAACAAAGGACCGAGCCAAGGCATGGCAGCTAAAGACAACTCATCGAAGCCACAAGAAAAGAACAGCACCGCAAAGCCAAAGAAGGACACGGGAAAGTGGTGTGAGTTCCATAAGAGCTCCACTCACAACACAAGTGAGTGTCGGGCGAAGCAGTCGCTAGTGGCCGAGATGAGGGCTTCTGAGTCAGATGCATGCTCCGACTCCGAATCAGAACCTGAAAAGGGGAATGAAAAAGGGAACCAGATTATTGATGCGGAGCCCAACGCCACTGTTGCCACTACAAAGGTCCAGAAGGAGGAACCGGAAGATCCAGAGGAGGAGGAACGTCTCTTCCACTCCCAGATGTGGGTAAAGGGCTCCCCCGTACAGTTCATTGTCGACAATGGGAGCCAAAAGAACCTCATTTCTGCAGACGCCGTGAAGCGGTTGGGCTTGCCGACCACAGCTCACCCACATCCATACACCATCGGGTGGCTTCACCAAGGACGAGATCTCCGCGTCAGCCAGCAGTGCCGCCTTCCCTATAGCATGAAGCCCTTCACGGATGAGGTATTATGTGACGTTGCTCCTATTGATGTTTCTGATGTATTATTAGGACAACCATACTTGTGGAAGCGTCATGCTGTGTATGAGTCTCGACCTCGTGCTGTTATTATTACTTTGGGGAATAAGTTGTACAGGATACCAGAGGTACCACCTCCTACGACTATCTCTTTGGTTACTGCAAAACAATGCAGTAAGCTCATTTCCCAAACCAAGAAATTCATTTTCCTGATGATCCGCCCCCAGGGCAAGAAGAAGACTGTGGCCACGACCTCCAGACAGGGCCCCTCTGCACGACAACAACAAATGGATAAGGTCGTGGAGGAGTACGTGGACATCTTCACCTCACCCACAGGGGTTCCTCTGCACTGCCAGGTCAAGCACCCGATTGATCTGACCCCAGGTGCGCCACTACCCAATGGACCGATCTATCGACGCTCTGTTCTGGAAAATGATGAAATCAAGAGGCAGATTCAGGAGCTGTTGCAGAAAGGTCACATCAGACCAAGTTCATCGCCCCGTGGGAGCCCGATCGTGTTGGTACAGAAGAAGGATGGGACGTGGAGACTCTGTATTGAATATCGGGCGCTGAACAAGATCACTGTCCGGAATAGGTACCCAATCCCACGGATTGATGACCTTCTGGACCAACTCCAAGGTGCAAAATATTTCAGTAAGATCGACCTGAAGTCTGGGTATAACCAGGTACCAATTGAACCCTCTGATGTGTGGAAGACTGCCTTCAAAGCTAAGGAAGGCCTTTTTGAATGGCTGGTCATGCCTTTCGGGTTGACGAATGCTCCCGCAACCTTCATGAGGATGATGGACGACATCTTGCGGCCATTCACCAACTCATTTGTAGTGGTGTACTTGGATGACATTCTGATCTTCAACAAGACTTGGGAAGAGCACCTTCATCACATCCGACAAGTCCTCCAAACACTGCGGCAACACAAGTTATGCGCCAATTTGGAGAAGTGCACGTTTGGCATGACCCAGGTTCAATATCTGGGATACATTATTGATGAAAGGGGGGTGCATGTGGATCTAGCCAAGATCCAAGTCATTCGGGATTAGCGAGCCCCAACCACTATAACAGAGCTTCGCAGCTTTTTGGGTCTTGCTAATTTCTACCGCAGATTCGTGTTTGGATTCTCTCATATCACTTGGCCCTTGAGTCAAGTCACCAAAGGAGGAGCAAGAGAAAATTTATTTTGGTCGGAACCTTAATAGAAGGCCTTCACAGAATTGAAAAATCGCCTCTGTTTTGCCCTAGTGCTCACCTTACCAGACTTGCAGCAGCCATTTGAGATCGAGACAGATGCCTCTGACTATGCTATTGGGGCAGTTCTTACTCAACAAGGACATCCAGTGGAATATCACAGCAAGACATTGTCTGAGACAGTTCACAAGTATCCCACCTATGACAAAGAAATGTATTCCATTGTGCAAGCCTATCGACAATGGAAGCATTACATTTTGGGGAAGGAAACAATCATCCACACAGACCACCGGCCCCTGCAGTTCATACAGACACAAGGGAAGTTGCAGAATGATCGCCATCAGAAGTGGTCCACATATCTGCAACAGTCTCATTTGAACATCAAGTACAAGAAGGGTAGCACCAATAATGTTGCAGACTGCCTCAGCCGACCACCGATCGTGGCGCTCACCACCGTGCTCAACTCTTGTGGGCACGAGACTTCTGATTGGCCGCTTCTCTATGAGAGTGACCCAGAATTCGGCCACACTTACAAGGCACTCTTGGGGGCACGCAAGTTCCAAATTTTCACCTCCAAGATGCACTTTTATGTCACCTGGGACACCTTTGTGTTCCTTCAAGCGAGCGTGCCAAGATGATATGGGAAGCACACTACAGTCGAGTCGCTGGGCATTTCTGGGTCGAGAAAACAGTAGCAATACTACAAAAGTATTTCTATTGGCCGAACCTTCGAAAGGATGTCGAGAAGCACATCAGATCCTGCACTGCTTGTGCCATTGCCAAACCGACCATCAAGAAGCAAGGCCTATATACTCCACTACCTACCCCTAGTCGACCTTGGGAATCCATCTCCATGGATTACATGTCAGGCCTGCCTTCTACTAAGAATGGAAATGAATGTGTTTTCGTGGTCGTTGACAGATTCTCGAACATGGCCATTATGGCGGCCTCTAAGAAGAATATTACAGCAGAAGCCACTGCTAAACTCTTCTTTGAACGAGTGTGGGTGCACTTTGGGATCCCATAGTCTATCATATCAGATCGAGATAGTAGGTTCCTCAGCACATTTTGGTCCAGCCTCTGGTCAATGTTGGACACAAAGCTCACCAAGTCCACAGCTTTCCATCCCCAAACAGATGGCCAGACAGAGGTCGTCAACATAATGATTGTACACATTCTGCGCATGTACAATTCAAAGCATCCACGCACATGGGACGAGAGCCTCCCCTATGTACAACATAGTTATAACCGGGCTCTCCACAGTTCAATTGGCCATAGCCCCTTTTAGGTGGGCTTGGGATTCTAGCCACTATGGCCCATTGACGTAGCCATGCCATTTGCAGCTGCTCAGGCCGATTCAGCTCATGTCCAGTCTGAAGTTGACAAAGCAAGTAGCTTCATCGAGCGCATTCAACACATCCACCAACATGTTCATGATATATTGGACAGAGCCAATGCGAAGTACAAGCAACGCCATGATCAACACCGGGTACCACACAACTTCCATGTGGGCGACAAAGTATGGCTACATTTGCAGAAGGAGCGCCTCACTGGACCCCACCGCAAGCTTCGACCGCTCCGATACGGGCCGTACACCATCACCAAGGCTGTAGGGATAAATGCATTCGAGCTTAGTATTCCACCATTCCTTGGTCTGCACCGAGTCTTCAATGTGGATCGCCTTCGCCCTTACTTCCCACCTCTACTAGACACCTCGGACATTGCAGAACAACTCACACCAACAGAGTTAAACCCAGACTGCATGGAACAGGCCACCACAGATTGTATCATGGACATGCAAATCAAGAACACTCGCTAACATAATATCCAACTGTATCGGGTTGTCAAAGCTGGCCAACTCATGCACCAAGGAAAGTGGTTCACCAGGGACCAAGTTCAGCAGAAATTTCCTCATCTCATGGAGGAACTTAACGCAATGGGGACCATTGCTTCCTAAGGGGGGAGGAATGATCCAGGGGTATATTGGTGGCCACCCGCCTATTCCACTTGGGCCCCCACCATTGTCTCTTTCAGTTTTTCAATTTCAGCATAACTTACTATTTTTAGCAGTTTTTCGGGTCCTGAACTTCCGGAGCCGTTTTGAGGCCCTAAACGAATTTTTTGGGCATCTTTTTACCAGTGAAATTTGTCTCGAAAGTTGTGGTCCTCGGACAGAGCTTTCTAATGATGTATCATGTGCGTCAAACGGAGATAGTAGGCCAAAGTTACATCCCTGGGAAGTTGAAACACCAATTTACCCAAATGGGGCCCATAGTTTTGGCGCTTCATCTCCTAGGGGTTAGGTTTTTGGATGTTTAGGGTTCTCCATTGTTTCTCAATAATAAATAGGCCCTCGAGCCTCATTGTAACTCAGTTCAGAGGCCTGTAGCCACCACATCTCTTCTCAGAGATAGCTACTAGCGCCCTAGCTAGTTTTATTCCATTCTGTCTGTAAACAAATTTTAGTTCTTTGATATTAATGAAATGAAGTGTTATTTCCACTGCATCTCTGTATTTATGGTTATATGTTTATTCTATTGCGTTCCTGCATAAATCTAGATCAGCCCTCTTATAGATGAGCGAGGCACTGTGTGAGGACCAACGTGGGCTCCATTGTTCGGATTTCTTTGAATTGTTGCTCTTTCTAGTTGAGGGCTTCTCGCAGCTTCTATACTATGGGATCATTTTGGACAGAGGCCCAAATGTCCATGGCCTCGGTTAATAAACTATCACATTGGGTGACCGTAGCAACAATGTTGTCCTTTAGCTATATAACTTCCACAAATCTCTCTTCGCAAACCTATAGTGGTGTTTCTGGCTAAAATTTGGTCTGGAGGTCTGCGATCTTGTTGTGTAACCAACTCAAAAAGAGAAGAAAAGAGATATAAACGCCTTAGAAATGAGCCACTTCGAGGGGGCAACCTCCAATACATTACATAAATGAACAATTCTTCGATGATACAATTCACAAAACCTCCTTTCTATATATAGGATTCCATGGGGCCATAATGTAATCCTAGTGGGCCACAATGTAATCCTAGCCGACCTAACAATAATAATTTAAGGGCACAATAATAACAAAATGGGGTTACAAGGGTACAATAATAACAATAAGGGGGTTACACTAACAACAATAAGGGACTATACTAGTAATATAGGGACCTAACATGCCCCTCTTCTTCAAAAAAGTGTTGTCCTCAACACTTGAGTAGCTCTGGGTGCTTCTGTATAAAATTCTCATCCTCCCATGTAGAATCTTCAGTGGGTAAGTTCTTCCACTTGATGAGATACTCCGAAATTGATCGATTCCGTAGTTGTCGAGTTCTTGTTTCCGTGACCGCTTCAGGTTCCAATATGATTTTTCCTTCCTCATCAAGTTCTGGCAATATTGTTTGAACTGGAAGATTTTCACCTATAACCTTCTTTAAGCATGAAACATGGAAAATCGGATGCACTCGTGAAGAAGCAGGAAGCTCCAATTTGTATGCCATAGTACCAATCTTTTGCAACACCTTGTAAGGACCATAGTACTTTGGCGATAATTTATTATCCTTCTTAGCTTGCTTGAGGGACATTTGTTTGTATGGTTGTAGCCGTAAAATACCCAATCTCCTACATCAAAACTTCTCTCGCTGCGATGTTGATCTGCCTGTTGTTTCATTCGATTTTGTGCCAAATTCAGGTTATCCTTTAAGAGTTGGAGAACTTCTTGCTGATGCTCGATGTGATCTTCCACTGCTTGAACCTTCGAATTTTCCTTTAAAGATGATGTGATGGATGGTGGATGATATCCATAAAGTGCCATAAATGGGGTCATTTTTGCTGCAGTATGGAAGGAAGTGTTATACCACCATTCAGCAAGAGGTAACCACTTCACCCATTGTGTTTGTTTATCAGATACAAAACAACGAAGATATCCTTCCAAACATTTATTTACGATCTCAGTTTGACCATCAGATTGAGGATGATAAGATGAGCTATGAGCTAATTGAGTACCCAAACAAGAAAATAACTCCGTCCAAAAATTTCAAGTAAAAATGGGATCTCTGTCGCTCACAATAACCCTTGGGCTTCCATGTAGCTTTTGAATTCTGTCCATAAATGTAGTAGCAACCGTACTTGCTTTAAATGGACGAGATAATGCACAAAAGTGTGCATACTTGGTAAGTCTATCAACTACCACCATGATGACACTCTTTCCTTCAGACTTAGGTAAACCTGTGATAAAATCCATTGAAATCTCCTCCCAACGTTCACTTGGAATGGATAAAGGTTGTAGAAGTCCCGGGTCTTAATTGTTTCCACTTTATTCTGCTGGCAAACCAAACATTCCGCCACAAAATTTTGAATATCAGATTTAAGGCCATCCCAAAAAAATTCTTTCTTCACCCTCTGGTAAGTTTTTAAAAATCCTGAGTGTCCTCCTAAAGGAGAAGTGTGCAATTCCATAAGAATCTTTTGTTTTAGTTGGGAATTCTTGCAAAGATATAAGCGATCTTTGTACCATAAGGAATCATTTTTCCAACTAAATGTATCAGATGTACTAGGATCTTGCCGCAACTTTTGAATGAGTGTCCATACATCTTTGTCCTTCTTCCATTCATCTCTTGCTTTGGTTATCCAATCTGGTTGGATAATAGAAATGGCACAAAGCAATGCTTCCACCTCTTCATTCTTTCTTGAGAGTGCATCTGCAACAACATTTAGCTTTCCTTTTTTGTAGATTATTTCAAAGTCATAACCCAACATCTTTGTGACCCATTTTTTCTGCTCTTCTGATGATAGTCTTTGTTCCAAAAAGTGTTTAAGACTATCATGATCAGTTTTTACCTTGAAGTGTCTTCCCATTAGGTAAGCTCGCCATTTCTTTAGTGCATGTAGTATTGCTAACATTTCCTTCTCATAAATAGGTTTCTGTAAATACTTTCCTTTGATTGGACGACTTTCAAAAGCAATGGGTCTTCCTTCCTGCATTAAAATCGCACCAATTCCATTTCCTGAGGCATCACATTCCACAATAAAGGTTTTTGTGAAGTCTGGCATAGCTAAGATCGGTGCTAGGCACATTGCCTCTTTAAGACGTTCAAAGGCCTTAGTTGCTTCAGGAGTCCATGAAAATGCATCTTTCTTCAATAATGTTGTTAGAGGTGCTGCTATTCTCCCATAATTCTTAACAAACTTGCGATAATACCCCGTTAACCCGAGAAATCCTCGCAACTTCTTTATGGTTGTGGGGACTTTCCATTCCTTAATGGCTTTAATTTCTTAATGCACATTTCCTTTATTGTTTTAGCATATATTGGTATTTCTTTAATTGCTTTTAACAAAGGAATTTTCACATAAGCATTTTTTAACTCATCTAAAATATCAAATTCAGGAAGGGTTATTTCTTTTTGTTGTTCCACTAACCTTTCAGGATAAGGGGGTGTTTGAGTTGTAATGTTTGTTTCTTTCTGAATTTGTATCTTAGTTTGTGATGTTTCAGGTGATTCTCCTTGTTCGGTTGGTTCTTCTATGATTGGAGGAGAATCCTTTTAAAGCACTTTTCCAGACCTTAGATGGACTTCATTAAGAGGAAGAATTGAATATGTGGGAAAACATGTTGCTTCCTCTACAGTATATGCAGCTTTTTCCACCTTATTATTTGGATTTGCAATTGGTTGTGCTGGTAATTGAGTTGGTCTGGGTTTATTTGTGGGTAGCTGCAACTGTTGTGGTTGGGTCAACAACGGTGGGGGATTCTGCTGCGGATATGGAATGGATTGTGGATATGCAGAATGTTGTTGTTGAAATGGTATGGATTGAGGATATTGTGGATATGTAAATGGCTGTTGATATTGTTGTTGGTATTGTTGAGGTGGCTGGTTTCCATAACCATATCCTCTCCAACCTTGTGCAGGTTGTTGTGGATATTGTTGTGGAGGCCAAGCTTGCCATGGCATTGGAGTTGTCCAAGGATTTTGATATGGATAAAGGTAATTTTGTTGAGGGAATTGTTGTTGATTTTGTTGAGGCATTCTAGGTTGCCATGGTCTTCGTGGTGCTACATAATAAAAACCTTCCATTCCTGGCACTTCTTCCATTGAATTCATTTGTAATTCTTTCAATTTTAGACAATTTTCTGTGGAATGTTTTTCTGTACAAAGACCACAAACCTGAACACTCTTAACACTATCCAAAGGACATTCTCTTAATGGATGTTTGTTTCTACATTTGGGACAAAAGATTGCTAAAGCTTGTTCTTGTTCTTCTTTCCTCTTATTTTCCTTTAGCACATCTACTTGTGTCCCTAATGTACTCAAAATATTTGTTTTGAAATTCTCCAATAAACTTCCTATTTCAGCTCTTGTTATCCCTCCTGCAGCTAACTTTGCTGCTTTTGAACTTACTTCTCTTCTTCCTGTTTTTGCTCTTCCTCTAGAATATTTTTGACATAAGTCAACAATTTCATCGAATGGTAGGTTTGAGATATCTCCTACCCATCACATTCAAAATGTCAAGGTATTCATCCCTTATACCCTTGAGAAAGATTGTTCGAATGGTTTCTTGATTTAGAGAGTGTTGTTTAGATTTCTGTAGATTATACAAAAATCTTTCCAAATATTCTTCTAGACTTTCATCTTCTTGTTGTGTCAAAATATCTTCTTTTGAATCTCTAGATCTGCAATAAGCTTGATATTTTTTAAGGAAGACTGATCTCATATCATCCCAAGAAGCTATTGTATGTTCTCCTAAACCCATAAACCATTTCAAGGCTGCTGCTTTTAATGTTGCAGGGAAAAGACGAAGTTTATGGATGTCATCAGTATATCCATATGTTCTACATAGAATATCAAATTCAAACATAAATGAATCAGGATCTTCTGTTGACATTCCATAAAAATTTGGCAATACAAAAGGTGGAATATTTTTCATTTTCACTTCTTCTCCTAATATTGCACTTGTGTCAATTATTGGAAAGCCAAAGGTAGTTTCATCTTCTTGTCTTTTCTGATCATTTTCCATTTTTCTATCATCTTCTTGTTTTGCATCCTCTTCTCTTTTTCTTCTCCATTCTGCTTGTTGTCTTTCATATTGAGCTCGTTGTTCAGGAGTGAGAATAACAGATCCATGTCCTTCTTCTGCCATTGGTTGATTTGTTTCAATTTTAAGTGGAGTTTCAGGTTGGTCGAAGATAGGAGGATTTATGGATGGAAATAAAGATTGTTTTCCTTTGATAATTTCTTTTTGTTTTCCAGAAGTTGAAGATTGTTTTTGCTTTTCTTCCCAAGCTAACAAAGTTTGCCTCTCAATCAAAGTTAATCTTTGTCCACTTCTTTGTTTTTCTGCCAATTCCTCAATGATTGGATTACCAGTAACTGGGGTGTTTGATGATCCTATCTCTATTTGTGGGGGGTTTTTAATAAATCTACCATGAGGACCTCTATGTCTAGGCATAAAGAAACATAACTAAAAAGTGTAACTACTGTTTTTGTATTTTTTTTTTATTTTTTCTCTCTATTGACTATGCCGATATTTGCCTCCCCGGCAACGGCGCCAAAATGTTGAGCTAATTTATGTTCCTAAACTAACACAATATTTATTATCAATCCGGGTTGTTTATGCTTTGAGGCAAGATCACTATATGTGAAGATCATATATAATCAACCTTGAAAGATATGCTAAAAGTAATACATTTTACAACTCCAACTCAATTAGTTTAAAAGGAGGAATAATATTGAAATGGTTCTTGACTCAAGAAATTCATTTCAACCTCAATTACCACTTAATGAATCAGAGATTAAAAACCAATAAATTTAAGATGGATAAATTATGAAATGAAAGAAGCTCTTAACTTAAGAGACATGTAAAGTGTTCCATTATAATTTATTCATCTTAATATCAAAAATCTCAACAAGAAATTGCTTGCACACAACAAAAGAAACCAACTTTAATTCATCATTTTCATAGAAGGGATGCTCAACTTGATAAAGTGATGAATAAGTTATAAACTAATGACATCAATCACTATGCATAAATCATTAAACAATCTGAAATAAAGCTTTGAAAACCAGTTCTACAACAAGGAAATAAAACTAGTTACAAGAAAGTGTACTTAGCTTGGAATGGGGGCCCTTCCACCCTTGCCTTGCACACTTGATAAATGATCTCAGAAGCTTAACTTCAGTCACACATCCATAGCATTGAACAGCAAAATAATAACAACATAAATCTTCAAATTAACTCCTCAATCCAAAGTTGTCACAATATAAAAGTATAATAAGTCAATAATAATCATAATACATAAGCCATCAAAGCTTTGGCTTTAAATAAGAAGTCTCATGAAACAAACTGATCTATTTTTACTCAAACAAACCCATCTACTTCTCATCCACCTATCTAAGTCGAATTCATTATTCTTATCCCAAGAAATATGGCCAATCCCATAGAATCTCAAAACTGCCCTATTTCTATGGGATTTCTGAATGACTAGTCATGATTGACTAGAACTAAATGGGCCTAATAAAACTTGTTCTGTTCGAAATAAGCATAGGTGGCTTAGTCCTAGTTGCCAAGCTGTCCATCCATGCATTCAATTCGTGCCCAAGTGTCCTGCAACCATATCAACCATAGAGCTATTACGGGAATTTCTGAATCTGCCAATTTTGCACTAAAAACCAAACTTTCATAAAAACTTTAGAAATTGAAAAATTAAAATTAAATACCTGAATAGATATCAAATATATATCAAAATGGAATAAATGAATGGAAAATGGATGGAAAAATAGATGGATTAGTAAGTTTCTTTGAGCAAAATAAGACCAAAACTAAGGCCCAACATCTCTCCCTTGCTTATCATCAAGCATGTCCCCATGCTTGCCTGTTCCTCTTTGACCTTCTTCTTCCTGAAGTAGATGTTGTACCTGTTGATGCTTCCTGTTGTGCTGCCCTTGCCAAACAATCTAAACCTGTGTCATGTTGTTCTTTAAACAAAGTTGCTTTAACCTTCTGCTTCTCATACTTGGCCTGCCACATGTTCTTTTCCTTCAACCATTTAAATGCTTGTTTAGAAATTAGATCATTCTTCCTTTTCAATTTCCCCAAGTCTTCTTTCAATTTTTCATTTGTTTTGATCAATTTAGCATTTTCTTTTCTGTTTGCTTTGTTCTCCTCTTCTAACTGTTTTTCAAAAATTTTACTAATTTCTAATTGATCAGTTAAATCCTTGATTTTCCCATCTTTTTCAAAATCCTGAGTTGTTTTCATTAATGATGCAGCTGCTTCATCATCATAGGCAAAATCCCTATCAAATTCTTCTTGTGGAATGTTATTTTCTTCTTGTGGTCTTGGAAAATATGTTTCTTCTTCCCTGTCTAAATTGATGGGACTTTTGTTTGTAAATCTTTTGGGAATAGACATCACAGATATTTCATAATCCATAGCCATATTATTTTGCTGTTTGGCTCTTGTTCTAGGATACACGGGTGAATTCATCACTCCCCTACTTTCCTTCTCTGTTTTCTCTTGCACCTCTGTAATCTGTTCAGTAAAATGATTTTTAACCATGAATTCTCTCCACACTATGCCCTGCAATCTTACTTGATATTCAACTAGGATTTTAATCAATCCTTGATGATACATTTGTCCTGCCTTAAGCCTGTTTTCATGTCTTGCTGTTTCAATCATTTTTAAGAGGCTTTTATATAGGAAAATAAGGTAAATTAATCCTATCTTCCCCCTTGATGTGCTGTAGAAGTTTAACATGATATAAATGGGCAACACTATATCCTCGGTCACAAGTTAAAAACTTTTGAATAATCAAGACCAATTCTCTCCATGGCTCATTAAACCATTCCCTTGGTATACCTTTTGTCCTATCAAATGTTCCCTTCCGGTTTTTCTCAAGGAAGAAAGTCCATGCTTTCTCCTTGAAGTGTAGCCCTTTGTAATACTTCTCTCCTAACATTGGCAAATCTAAGGCTTTGGACAAGTATTCTTGGGTTACTGGAACAATGATTTCTCCTATTCGAGTTTGGTCCTAATTGAAATTCTTTATAAAATCTTTGGTTATCTCCTCAGAATGGCCATTAAATTTCTGTAGGAAGCCTATCATTCCTGCCTGATAGAGTTTTTCTATGGTCTCTTTTCCCCAGCATTCTATTTGAAATTTTGGCTCTACCCTGTTTGCCATTGTTTCTGTAAACCAATCAATGTAGGCTTCTGCTGTTACTAACTTCATTTTAATAAAAATTATGACTATTTTTTAAAATGAAATTCAGTAAGCAAAGAAGCTTACCTTCTTCTTCTGACTCAACTCAACTCTGCACTTTTAACCTCTGATATATTTCCTTTCAATAGCACTCTTCTGAATTCCCTGTCGAATACAAGCAACACCTATATACTCTGTTAATACACTGATCTCTGTTTTTTTATTAAATACACACAGTATCACAAACCACACAATCATGATTTACTTGTGTATATATATAAAAAATAAGAAAAATCAAAGAGTGCTCTCGGCCTAATATGAAATTTTTCGCACTGTTTGGGTTTAAGCAAAGGTGTTAAACAAAATTGCATGCAGACTTATCATGAAAATGCAATTATGCAACAAGCTTTCGGCCTCAACACGTCTTCATCGAACTCGACTCTATTTTTCATCCATAATTCAATGTGACCTTTAAGCATTTGATCCCTGACTGTCAAAAAAAAACAAAACGCAGTGGCAACAAAATGTTTTATGGCGTTTTTTAGTTTACACGCTAACTGTTTGTGAAAACATTGGTGCGCATAGATCACGGCTTAGTGCGCAATTCAACAACCCTCCGCCATACTACTTCACTTAAAACTTGTTACTCATGCAACGGATTTTCCTCACGATGCTGCGCATCACACTCTATCATCAAACCTTAAGTGCTGTCGATCTGGAGATAATCACGGGTTTTGAAATTACCTGACTGTCAACAAAACGCGTGGAATGTAATCGGCGCTCCAAATCCCTACTGTTTCGGTTAACTTAAATTCGCCTTCTTGCTTTCCCCGGAGCGATTTCACTATTCCGCTGCTTCAACCGCCTTCTCTTCTCTCCAGATTAATCAACCGCCTTCTCTTTTCTTCAGATCAATGTTTTGTTTCAAAACGCCTTCCTTCTGAGCTCTGGCAATGAGGAATGAGGTTGAAAGTCATGAATGGACCGAGTTCATGGTTGTACCGTGTCTGATGGCGTTATTATGTGTGGTTGGTATGGTTGTCCTCTTTGACCAGTCGACAGACTGTGTCATGAGGATACCACTTCCTTGTTTAATGTTTAAACTATATACGTACACCACCACCTGCGCACGTTATGTTTGAATGACATGGCTGTTTTATCACACCACCGTGCACGCTATGGTTGAATTATCACGCTGTATTGTCACCACCGTGCACGTTGATTTCCATCGTCGTGTGCTATGATATGCACCAACGCATTTCACTTTGAATGATACACCCGTATCATCACTACCTTCTGCATGAACTGATTACTTCCGCCGTGTCCTTCCGTGCAATGATTCTCCTACGTTGTATATGCCATTATCATTCTGTCAAACCTGTCAACTATGTCATAACCATTATATTCCAACTATGCGCCTTATACCTTTGCCTATGATTATACCATATGCGCATTGATTATATGCCATTGACCTTACCTCTTATGCGTATTAACCTTATGTCTTGTGCGTTCAATTCGCATTCCTCATTTATACTTATGGTATATAGTCTTTGTATAGCGCATTATTTGTTTTGCTTTTTATGCATATCTTTATGATTTTTAAAATGACCATCTTAGGTCATTTTTAAAATCATCACCATACTAATGCTTGATTTATGTATGCAGGTGGAAAGAGTTGTCCTAGCTTGGTGTTTTGCTCAAGAAAAATATTTAGGTTTATAGGGAATATGTATGAGAAATGTGTATATGAATGAAATGGAATATGTATAGGATATTATGAAGATAGGATATGTATAGGGAATTATGAATATAGGATATGTATAGGAATATTGAATATCTTCAGGTACTAACTTTAACTTAACAAAAACTAAAAATTCCTAAGAAAAATTTGAATTTCAAGCACAAAAATGACTATTCATATACTTCCCTGAATGATGTTTGTACAGGTGGAATGAAGTCAGATGTTGTTAGATGAATCAAAAAGTGAATTTTATTGCTGCTCCTTGTCCTTCATGCTCTGGTTCTTGAATTGAAAATCAGGTCCCTTTATACTGATTCTTTGTTTCAGGTCCCTCTGCACTGCTTACATAATATGCACATGTTGTTTTGGCAGGTCTCTCAGGTCCCTCTGTATTGATTTCTTCTTTCAGGTCCCTCTGTTGACAATACAAGTTTCTTCTATACTTCAGCTTTTCAGCTAAAGATCTAATACAAGTCTCCCCCTTGCTTAAGATATGACTTGTCCTCAAGTCATTTGTTGATGGAGAGTACCTGTATTGAAGTTATGTGAGAACAATAGAACAAGAAAAGGAATTCATAGAGTCCAAGTTGCCTTGATTTTCCCCTATGAATTCGTGTTTGCATAGTGCCAGTTGCCTGGTTTTCACTAGCAAACAAATTATTATTTTTTATGTTTTTTTTTTTATATTTTTTTATGTTTTTTTTTTTTTATTTTTTTTTTTTATTATTTTTTATTTTTTTTATTATATTTTTTTTTATTTTTATTCAACTACAGGACTGGAAGATGGCTGAACTTGGTGTGCCATGACTTCCAGTTCTGTATCTTCTGTCAGTTGTTTCATAAATGCTTCTTTACTGATAGGCTTATTATAAACTTTGAGCCTATGTCCATTCACTATAAAAGAGGTGGAATCCTGGTCAATTGTCTTGATCTTTAATGCTCCATTGTCGAAGACTTCATCAATTTCATATGGGCCTAGCCAGTGTGTTGTGAACTTTGCTTTGAAATCTTTGAACTTGGAGTCAAAAAGTAATGCCCAATCTCCCTTGCGAAATGTCTTTGTCTTGATATATCTGTCATGCCACTTCATTCTTTGTTGTTGCACCAATGTAGTATGTTCTATGGCTTGTTGACGATGCTCATCTAACTGATTCAATTCCATGATCCGCTGTTGTTGTGCTTCTGTCAGGTCTAGTCCTAATTCAGCTGCTAGTCTGTATGTTTGTATCTGAAACTCTATAGGCAATAAGGCCTCTTTTCCATATACTAACTGGTATGGACTAAAACCAGTTGTATTCTTCCATGTAATTCTATAGGCCCATAGTGCATCTTGTAATTTTTCAGACCAATCTTTTCTGTTCAGCTTTACTGTTTTTGTCATGATATTCTTTAGGACTTTATTTGTTGATTCAACCTGCCCATTTGCTTGAGGATGATATGGTGTAGATGTTCTGTGTTTGATCTTGTACTTCTCTGTTAGATCTCGTACCAGTTTTGATGTAAATTGTGTTCCTTGATCTCTTACAATTTGTCTAGGTACTCCATATCTGACAAAGATTTCTTTAAAAAGAAAGTTGACCACTATATCTTCTGTTGCTCTATGCACTGCTTTCGCCTCTGCCCACTTGGTTACATAATCTGTACATACTAAGATGTACTTGTTTCCATTTGATGATGGATTGATGGGTCCAACAAAGTCAAGCGCCCATTGCTCAAATGGTTCTATGAGGACTTGTGGCTTCAGTGGCATCTCATCTCTTGTTATTGGTCTCCCTGTTCTTTGGCAACTGTCACATTGCTTGACATATTTCTTAGAGTCTTGGAAGATGGATGGCCAGTAGTAGCCCAGTTGCAGCACCTTATATGTTGTTCGTTTATCTGCAAAATGGCCACCACATGGTTCATCGTGACATGCCTTTAGAATATCTAATATTTCATCTTCTCGCACACATTTTCTAATTATCAAATCTGAACCAGTATAAAATAAATCACCATTTACCCAACTATACCTGGAACTTTCTTTAATAATTTTGTGTCTTTGCTTTTTAGTGAATTGGTTTGGTAACTTTCCAGAAGATAAATAGTTTGCCATGTCTGCAAACCATGGTGTTTTTACCGTGATAGCAAACAAATGTTCATCGGGAAAGTTATCTGCACCTGGATTTGGATCATTGGGTGAATGTATGCGGGACAGAAAGTCAGCTACTTGATTTTCCTTGCCTGGCCGATCTTGTATTGTGATATTAAACTCTTGCAGTAATAGTAACCATCTTGTTACTCTTCCATTGGTTATAGGTTTATTCATCAAATATTTGATTGCTGAATGATCTGTATGAATGAAAACTTGATATCCTGTTATATAATGTCTGAATTTGTTTACTGCATGTATAACGGCTAACATTTCTTTCTCGGTGACTGTATAGTTCAATTCTGCAGGTGTTAGATTCTTGCTTATAAAGTATATTGCATAATTGAACAAGTTCTCTTTCTGTTCAAGGGAGGCACCTATTGCGGTATCAGATGCATCAGTTGATATATGAAATGGCAAAGACCAATTTGGTCCACGGAGAATGGGTGCAACTGATAATTTTTCTTTTAGAATTTGAAATGCATTTTGACAGTCATTTGTCCAGTGAAATTCAATATCTTTTGCTAATAATTTAAACAGAGGTTGGGCTATTTTACTGAAGTTTTCAATGAATCGTCTATAATAGCCTGCATAGCCTAAGAAACTTCTTACCTCTTTCTGTGTTGTAGGAGGCATTAAGATTACTAGGACTTGGATTTTTGCTGGATCCACTTTAATTCCTGAAGCAGAAATATGGTGTCCCAGAACTATTCCTTCTGTCAACATTATATAGCATTTCTCATTGCTTAATGACAAATTTGTTTCAATGCATCGTTTCAACACTTTCTCAAGATTATTTAAGCAATCATTATATGTGTTTCCATAAACCGTAAAGTCATCCATGTAAACCTCTACACATTCATGGATTAGATCAGCAAAAATTGCAAGCACTGCTCGTTGAAAAGTTGCAGGTGCATTACATAAACCGAATGGCAAAACATTATATGCATAGGTTCCCCATGGGCAAGTAAATGTTGTCTTGTCTTGGTCTTCTGTTGCTATTCTAATCTGGTTGTACCCGCTAAACCCATCTAAGAAAGAGAAGAATTTCTTTCCAACCAATGAGTCTAACACTTGATCAATAAATGGTAGAGGAAAATGATCTTTGAGTGTAGCTTTGTTTAGTTCTCGATAATCCACACATATCCTCCACTTTCCATTTTTCTTTGGAACAATAACCAGTGGAGAAACCCATTGACTATCTGAAATAGGATAGATGAATCCAACATTTAACAATTTTTGCACTTCATCTTTCACTATTTCTTTCATCATAGGATTCATTCGTCTTTGAGGTTGTCTTACAGGTTTAATTTGTTCATCTGTATAGATGTGGTGGACACATGTGTTAGGATGGATTCCTTGCATGTCAGTATAATCCCAAGCAAAAGCTTTTGAATATTTTTGTAATAATGCAATTACCTCTTGTTCTTGTTCTGATTGCAACTCATTTCCAATGTTTAAATGTTTTCCAGGACTTACCTCAATTGTTTTTATTATTGGATTGGAGATTGTGTTTACAGGAAAGATGTCTATAAAAGAATTTCTCAAAGTTTGAATAGTACAGGTTTCCTGAAAACTTTGGTTCAAAAGGTTATTTGCAGCTTCATATTGCATTTCTCTAATCTGCTCTGAAATACTTGGTTCTGAAATGAAAAGATCCATTAAGTCTTCATTCCCTTCTTCTTCTCTTAGATCAAAGAATTTATTTATACTTAAAACTGATTTAGTTTGCTGTTTTTCTTGAGCTTCAAGTACTGATTCTAAAGAAGTTGACTGTGTAGGTGAATAAAGAGCAATATGTTTCATTTCTTCTCCATGTGAAATAATCATGCTTCCTGATCTGCATCCTATAAAGGCATCAGCGGTAGCTAACCATGGTCTGCCTAAAATTAGAGGATGTCCTCCCAAATTTGATTTTGGTTGCAGAATAAGGAAGTCAACAGGATACTCCCATGAATCCAAAGAGACTATTATATCTTCCAATATTCCTTCAGGAACAACTTTAGATCTGTCTGCCAATTCTAAGATTGTAGAGGTTGATCTAATGTTGTTCAAATGCAAAGTTTTCATGGTCTCCATTGTCATTACATTTATAGCTGCTCCCAAGTTTATTAATGTGTTTGGCACTGAAAAATTATTTATTGATATAGTAACCATAGGGATACCAGGATCAATATATTTTTCTATTTTGTTTTCTGTAGACATGAGACTTGCTAGTTTACCAATGACTTGGATTGTAGTAGGATCCTTCTTCTTTCTCTGAGTTTTCTTAATGCACATTTCCTTTATTGTTTTAGCATATATTGGTATTTCTTTAATTGCTTTTAACAAAGGAATTTTCACATAAGCATTTTTTAACTCATCTAAAATATCAAATTCAGGAAGGGTTATTTCTTTTTGTTGTTCCACTAACCTTTCAGGATAAGGTGGTGTTTGAGTTGTAATGTTTGTTTCTTTCTGAATTTGTATCTTAGTTTGTGATTTTTCAGTGATTCTCCTTGTTACCCTGGTTCTTCTATGATGGAGGAGAATCTTAAGCACTTTTCCGCACCTTAGATGGACTTGATTAAGAGGAAGAATTCGAATATGGGAAAACATGTTGCTTCCTCTGCGTATATGCAGCTTTTTCCACCTTATTATTTGGATTTGCAATTGGTTGTGCTGGTAATTGAGTTGGTCTGGGTTGATTTGTGGGTAGCTGCAATTGTTGTGGTTGGGTCAACAACGGTGGGGGATTCTGCTGCGGATATGGAATGGATTGTGGATATGCAGAATGTTGTTGTTGAAATGGTATGGATTGAGGATATTGCGGATATGTGAATGGCTGTTGATATTGTTGCTGGTATTGTTGAGGTGGCTGGTTTCCATAACCATATCCTCTCCAACCTTGTGCAGGTTGTTGTGGATATTGTTGTGGAGACCAAGCTTGCCATGGCATTGGAGTTGTCCAAGGATTTTGAGATGGATAAAGGTAATTTTGTTGAGGGAATTGTTGCTGATTTTGTTGAGGCATTCTAGGTTGCCATGGTCTTCGTGGTGCTACATAATAAAAACTTTCCATTCCTGGCACTTCTTCCATTGAATTCATTTGTAATTCTTTCAATTTTAGACAATTTTCTGTGGAATGTTTTTCTGTACAAAGACCACAAACCCGAATACTCTTAACACTATCCAAAGGACATTCTCTTAATGGATGTTTGTTTCTACATTTGGGACAAAAGATTGCTAAAGCTTGGTCTTGTTCTTCTTTCCTCTTATTTGTCTTTAGCACATCTACTTGTGTCCCTAATGTACTTAAAAGATCTGTTTTGAAATTTTCCAATAAACTTCCTATTTCAGCTCGTGTTATCCCTCCTGCAGCTGACTTTGCTGCTTTTGAACTTACTTCTCTTCTTCATGTTTTTGCTCTTCCTCTAGAATATTTTTGACATAAGTCAACAATTTCTTCGAATGGTAGGTTTGAGATATCTCCTTTACCCATCACATTCAAAATGTCAAGATATTCATCCCTTATACCCTTGAGAAAGATTGTTCGAATGGTTTCTTGATTTAGAGAATGTTGTTTAGATTTCTGTAGATTATACAAAAACCTTTCCAAATATTCTTCTAGACTTTCATCTTCTTGTTGTGTCATTCTAAAAATATCTTCCTTTGAATCTCTAGATCTGCAATAAGCTTGATATTTTTTAAGGAAGACTGATCTCAGATCATCCCAAGAAGCTATTGTATGTTCTCCTAAACCCATAAACCATTTCAAGGCTGCTGCTTTTAATGTTGCAGGGAAAAGACGAAGTTTATGGATGTCATCAGTATATCCATATGTTCTACATAGAATATCAAATTCAAACATAAATGAATCAGGATCTTCTGTTGACATTCCATAAAAATTTGGCAATATAGAAGGTGGAATATTTTTCATTTTCACTTCTTCTCCTAATATTGCACTTGTGTCAATTATTGGAAAGCCAAAGGTAGTTTCATCTTCTTGTCTTTTCTGATCATTTTCCATTTTTCTATCATTTTCTTGTTTTGCATCCTCTTCTCTTTTTCTTCTCCATTCTGCTTGTTGTCTTTCATATTGAGCTCGTTGTTCAGGAGTGAGAATAACAGATCCATGTCCTTCTTCTGTCATTGGTTGATTTGTTTCAATTTTAAGTGGAGTTTCAGGTTGGTCAAAGATAGGAGGATTTATGGATGGAAATAAAGTTTGTTTTCCTTTGATAATTTCTTTTTGTTTTCCAGAAGTTGAAGATTGTTTTTGCTTTGCTTCCCAAGCTAACAAAGTTTGTCTCTCAATCAAAGTCAATCTTTGTCCACTTCTTTGTTTTTCTGCCAATTCCTCAATGATTGGATTACCAGTAACTGGGGTGTTTGATGATCCTATCTCTATTTGTGGGGGGTTTTTAATAAATCTACCATGAGGATCTCTATGTCTAGGCATAAAGAAACATAACTAAAAAATGTAACTACTGTTTTTGTTTTTTTTTTTTTCTCTCTATTGACTATGCCGATATTTGCCTCCCCGGCAACGGCGCCAAAATGTTGAGCTAATTTATGTACCTAAACTAACACAATTATTTATTATCAATCCGGGTTGTTTATGCTTTGAGGCAAGATCACTATATGTGAAGATCAGATATAATCAACCTTGAAAGATATGCTAAAAGTAATACATTTTACAACTCCAACTCAATTAGTTTAAAAGGAGGAATAATATTGAAATGGTTCTTGACTCAAGAAATTCATTTCAACCTCAATTACCACTTAGTGAATCAGAGATTAAAAACCAAGAAATTTAAGATGGATAAATTATGAAATGAAAGAAGCTCTTAACTTAAGAGACATGTAAAGTGTTCCATTATAATTTATTCATCTTAATATTAAAAATCTCAACAAGAAATTGCTTGCACACAACAAAAGAAACCAACTTTAATTCATCATTTTCATAGAAGGGATGCTCAACTTGATACATCGGTTTTTCCAACTTGATAAAGTGATGAATAAGTTATAAACTAATGACATCAATCACTATGCATAAATCATTAATCAATCTGAAATAAAGCTTTGAAAACCAGTTCTACAACAAGGAAATAAAACTAGTTACAAGAAAGTGTACTTAGCTTGGAATGGGGGCCCTTCCACCCTTGCCTTCCACACTTGATAAATGATCTCAGAAGCTTAACTTCAGTCACACATCCATAACATTGAACAGCAAATTGATAACAGCACAAGTCTTCAAATTAACTTCTCAATCCAAAATTGTCACAATATAAAAGTATATAAGTCAATAATAATCCTAATACCTAAGCCATCAAAGTTTTGGCTTTAAATAAGAAGTCTCATGAACAAACTGATCTATTTTTACTCAAACAAACCCATCTACTTCTCATCCACCTATCCAAGTCGAATTCATTGTTCTTATCCCAAGAAATATGGTCAATCCCATAGAATCTCAAAATTGCCCTATTTCTATGGGATTTCTGAATGACTAGTCATGATTGACTAGAACTAAATGGGCCTAATAAAACTTGTTCTGTTCGAACCACCTCCCATAGGAATGGAAAGCATTGGACTAGTCAATACATATTCCCCCATGGTTAGCTTGATATTATGGCATTTTCTAGAGACATTTATAGTTCCTCCATTTGCAACCATCACTTGACATTCTGGTGCTGGGTATAGGAAACAATTTAATTCCTTGGCTACCTTACAATGAATAAAATTATGGGTGCTACCTGAATCAATCAACACTATTACCTTTTCTTCTTGATTTGTCCTTGTATCTTGAGAGTTTGAGGAGTGGTAATTCCTGCCAGTGCATTACACGATATGGTCGGATTCATTTCTTCCTCTTCTAGGGTTGGTTCCTGGTGTATATCCTCTTCTTGTTCATTTTCTTCTTCCTCTTCACAATCTGTGTAAAATAATTTCTTCTCAGCACACTTATGACCTTTAGTTTATTTTCTATCACAACTGTAGCAAAGCCCTTTTGCTCTTTTCTTCGATTATTTATTAGTGTCAAACTACTAGCGGTTGTGACAATCAATGTGACTTTTGCTTCTTCTTGTCTTTATAGAGTGGTGGTGAAACTGTATTAGTATTGTTTATAATCAACTTTCTTCTTTACTTTGGAGCCTTCTCCAAGCCACTGAGTTCAAATACGACTTCTATTCATATGGATGTTATCATAAAAAGTGCTGAAGATTGAATATTGATTATCAGAATATCAGTTCTACATATAATTCCAATTTTTGGAAGTCCTCAATGTGCACCCCCACTAAACCCTTTTGTTTGAGATTTATCAATTGGCTAAAGAAGGTGTTGCTCTTTGTATTCTCATAATGTGCTATCATTTCCTCCGTAAAAATTGACCAAGTGACAATTTTTTTACGGGAGCAAAGCCATCGATACCATACAAATGTATTTTGTTCTAAATGTAAGGTTGCAATGCGTACCTTTTGTGTGTTTTGCACGTTATGGAGATCAAAATATTGCTCCATCTGTAGTATCCATGTTACAGGATCCTTTCCATCAAACTTCCTCATATCCATTTTTGGAATATGGTGGTTCTTCCTGCCAACATTAGAGGTTATGAAATCATGATTAACATTTATTTTGTTCTCATCATGAGTTTCCTCTACTATCTTTTCACCATTAGGAAACATTTCTTGTATCAACTTTCCCAAACCTTCGATGTCTACTTTTAGATCTTTCTTCATGTTTTCCATGTTGTCTTTCATTTTTTCATCGATCTTAGCTTCCATGTCATCCATCTTAGCTTCCATGCCCACTTCCATGCCACTTCCATGCCATCCATCTTAGCTTCCAAACCACTCATCTTAGCTTCCACACCTTTCTTCAAACCATCCATCTTAGTTTCCACGCCCTTCTTCAAAACTTCCATTTCATTTTTTGTTGTTCTTTGCGAGAGAGAAATTTGTTGCACTTGCTCTTGTAATTTTGATATGTCATGTTGCCATTCTTCATCTTCATGAGTCATAGTAGAGCCTTCTAAAGGCTTAATAGGTGTTGAATTCTTTTTAGGGGCCATTTTAGAATCCAATACTGATATCTATTCTACAATATGCCCTTGGAATCAATTCAACTTGATTCTTCAAACAAGACTTATGCAATTCGGAAAAAAAATACACACCTTTTACTTGCTTTGAGGAGCTCGATATTGAAATTGTATTATCTCTGTGATTGCAGCTCCTCAATATCTGAAATTCAGCATTGACGTAGCCCTCTGAATTCTCTTTTGAATGCCACAGGTCTGACCTGATTTTGATTCTCCAAGACAAAGTTGTGTCCAATCTCCCACAATGACCTAATTCTGGACTGGTTCAGTAGAGCAAACTTGTACGACTAGCCACGTGTCACTGTTTCGTCCTTTGTCTCTGAAATTGATAGCCAAGAAACTACAGTCTGTGTACTTGTGAAAAAATTTTACGGCACTCCAATCCGATGCCCAGAGGGAGAGTTATTGAAATTTTCCCACGATCACCTCTTTGAGATGAAATTCAGGAGCCTGAAAAAGCACTATCTTCCACAGATCATATCTCCAAACATATTGCGAAAAAATCTTTGAAATTTTTTGACGAATTTCCTCAGGATTTTAGCTTCGCACCATATGAATTTCAGATTTTGAACCTTCGTAGAAAAATGTTTATAGCGAAAATACCACGATGACCTGTTTAGGAGCCTGAAAAAAACCTAACTTCCACAGATCATATCTCTGAAAATATTGCGAACCAAGCTCTGAAATTTTTAGACAAACTTCTTCAAGATTTCAGCTTTGCACCATAAAAATTTCAGCTTCTGAAGCTTCGTAGAAACAAATTTATAGCGAAAATTCCACGATGACCTGTTTGGAGCAGCGAAACCCTAGAATCCAAACCTCTGATACCAAATGTTGTGTAACCAGCTCCAAAAAGAGAAGAAAATAGATATCAACGCCTTAGAAATGAGCCACTTCGAGGGGGAAACGTCCAATACATTACATAAATAAACAATTCTTGGATGATACAAATGAACAAAACCTCCTTTCTATATATAGGAGTCCATGGGGCCATAATGTAATCCTAGTGGGCCACAATGTTATCCTAGCCGACCTAACAATACTAATTTAAGGGCACAATAATAGCAAAATGGGGGTTACAAGGGTTCAATAATAACAATAAGGGGGTTACATTAACAATAATAAGGGACTATACTAGTGATATAGAGACCTAACAGGGTGTTACTTTGTCTCTTGGTAAAGTGAGAGCTACATCACTTACACCTCTCAGCTATGTGCACTAGATCAAGCTCAGGACTTTATGGATCGTAAATAAGAAGTCATCATGAGTTAGTTCAAGAAGAGATTGAATGCATGGAGGTGAAGATGTTACAAGAAAGGTGTTTCACCCTTTATTATCATGTTGATGAAATCACTTGAGACTAGACACCTAGAACTATGGCCTCAGCTAGATGTTTCTCTAAGTAAATTTAAGCTATCAATGTTTATTAGCACACCAAAATTCTAGCATAAGTAGAGGAAACAATTGATGGTATATATCCTAAGTGCACTACTCACATCATGATTTTATCCAACCACTCCTTCTCCCTATATGAGAATGATGTTTGGTGGACTCAACTCGTTAGAGACTTACTCTAATCACCACTATTCTTTCCCAATTTTTTTATTTTTATCTCAACAACTTCTTATGTTTAATTTTGTCAATGTATGTCTTGAAAGGTGAATTAGAATGAGCACCAAGTATCATGAATCCTCTTAAAATATATATACTTATGAAATATTTTATTTTGCAGTTTAAAAAATAAATTAATAAAACTAATATTTTCTTACATTTAGAATATATTAAATTTATAGTTAATTTATCTAATTATAAAAATTTATTTCAATACAATAATATTATCTATCAGATATGCATTAAATATGAAAACTTAATTAATCACTCATTCATCATTATTATAATCCAAAATGAACATAAACACAATATTTCCAATAAAATGACCAAAATGATCACGAATAATGATAAAAATCCTAATATTAAATATTTGATGATAGATAATTAGAAATAAATAGCCTTTAACATTCATTAAAAATCCACATAGTATAAAAATTACTATAAGCTAAAGCTTTGAAAAGATAACTCATTATCATTATGAATAGTGATAGAAATTCTAATATTAAATATTTGATGATAAATAATTAGAAATAAATAATCTTTAACATTACTATAAACTAAAGCTTGGAAAAGATAACTCATTATCATTATTCTTTTTAGAAATATATATATATATATATATATATATATATATATATATATATATAAACATTAAAATTTTGATAAAATATTAACATAGGTGAAACTAGACCAATTTTTAAAAGATTCTTGTAAAATTATGAAAGATTCATCCAAAAGTTTTTGAAAATCTTGGTTAGAGTAGTTAAACTTCAGTATTTTGGGTGTCTAAGGGATTTTGATGGTGCTGAATTCATTTCCACTCTCAAAAATGCAATTCAAACACTCCAAATACATGATTTTTTGAAATTTGTTTTCCCTCATTCTAACGGAAAAAAAAAAAATAATACAATATATACACTAGTAAAGTCAGACTTTTTTTTTTTAATTGTGGTCTCCGTTTAACTTATATTACGTTTGTCTTTGTAAAAAAATAAAAATAACACAAATCATTACTATCATATTGTCCCTATTACCGTTGAATTTATTTTCGGTAAATCTCTTCGATACAGTTCACATAAAAATCTTCGTGTTTGTTTTTCAATTAGGTTAAAACGTTACCATGCTTCATTTTATAATAAAAATCCTGCATTACATAATCCTCCTCAAAATGAAATAGATAATCTTCGACTTACGATAGTTTAAAAAGATACCGTTCACAAAAGTAAACTGAGGATTTAGAGTTTAAAAAATTAAACATATATGTTACCTTTATTAATTTAAAATTCCTCTATGACTAACAGAGCTTTCTTTTATAAATAAACATATAAATTTATATGCTACTATAAAGGTTCCATATCAAAGTAATACATTCTTTACTTTTTTCTAGTTCTGATGATGCTGCACGTAATCGAATGTACATATACATACATTATCACACCTATCAGACTAGCAATTTTTCTGTCCATAATCGAATGCAAATACAAATATTCTCATATCTAGATTAACACATGAACAAGCTTGAAGAGCTCCAAGAAAATCTTCAAAACCTGATTAATTTGGAATAATTAAACCTCAACTGCAATTTTACCTATCTTGTGGCTTCTCCCATCGAAATAACGCCTCCATGTTTTCATTTCATTTAATAATTTGAAAATTTTTCACACGTGACCCCTGAGCTCGAATTCCCTTGTTTTCATTTTGATTTTAAAAATTTGAGCACGTTAATGAGTTTGAAATGTTTGAATTCCTCGTTTTCATTTTGATTTTAAATATTTGTGAGTTTGAATTCACATAGTCTTTGGCTGCATCCTCAAATCAGTCATACATGTTGCGTCCTTGACAGGTAATTAATAGGTAATTGACGGCGCTGCTGTCACCTCGGAGTTGGCAGGTAATTAATAAGGTTAACCGTAAATCACTCATACATGCTGCATCCTTGGAAGGTAATTGACGGGGCTTCTATCACCTGATCATTGGGATGTAATTTATAAGGTTAAGTGCATAACCGAGCTCTCAAAAGGTAAACCGCGTGAGCTGATGATGAAGATGGCATGCCGCACAAGTTTATGATCTATGAATGGATAGCAATGAATTGTACTAATGATTGGTTTAGTGACTTATTTTTAAGGCAGTAGTCCATAATGTGACTTTTTGAAGCCTTTTACGGTGGTTTTTTCCAGTTTAATTTCTCTAAATTTTGTTGATGGATAACCTTACACAATCGAAGTGCCCTATGGGTTTTTTTTAGGGTGCTTAATCCATGTATACAGTCAAAAAATCAGTGTAAATAACATAAATCAAGATTTTACCTCAATTTGTTTCACCGAATTCTGGCATATGAAACTCCAAAAATTCACACTAAAGAAAACTCCATTTTTAAGAGTTGGAGTGTTGAATCATCATGTATGTTAATAATGCCATGCACTAAGCTAGTTATTAACTTAATGACTAAATTAGTGATTCGTTGTTAATGTGGAAATTTGAAACAAAACAACAATTGAGGGATGTGTTTGCCCCACAATACAGAGTATGCAAATATTGCGGAAAAATAATAGCTACACACAGAGACAGTGAGCAACACAGGAGATGAATCTTTTTTAATTTATTCAACTCTTCTCTATTCATTCATCTCTCTCTAAAAAAAATAAATTACATTCGTTTTAATACAAAATGGCCGAACCCTGAAACTTAATGCTAAATCAATGATGATCGGACGTATAACAACCAAACGTCCCTCATTTCTGTTCTATTGTTTATACATGACACAACGTACAGAAACACATAAACCCAGACTTGAAATATTGTGGGTTTCGTCTCTGAGACCACATCGCATCTGCGCCTCCACCACAAAAATCAAATCGGCGATTATAACTTTTAACTCGCATGATACGGGGAAACTTATTTTTTTGTGATTTTGATGTGCGATGACGTTTATCGCATCACAACTTAAATCATTTAGTTTGTGGGCACTATCCTCTTGAGCTTACAGGCACTTTTGTCCGCTATCCTCTTGAGCTTGCCACATGCGATTTAGATCACATTGCAACATAACTAGAATAACTTGCGGGCAACTTAAAGCTAAGTCATAAAACATGTGAAGTGCGAACTTGCGAGTGGTCAAATAAGTAAAACATAAAATGTGCAAAGTGCGTGCTGTGGGCATGCTAAAGGTAAACGGTAATTTGTGCAGTGTGCGACGATGATGTCGCATCACAACATCGCAGGGTTTCGGTGTGGGGCTTAAAGTTAAAACATAAAAGTTGTGAAGTGCGGGTGGCGATGCGGTAAGTGCGAAATGAAAAAGGTAAGGAATAAAATGAAATACAAATGTTTGTATGTAGTTTGCAAATGCGGTAAGGTATATGGGTCCCATCGATATCACATCGGTGGAAAATTAGTTTCAGTGAAAAGTTTAAGAGGTAAACCAAAAAAGTTGCAGGCTACAAAGCTACGGGAAAAAGGTAAGTCAACGATGGAAAATAAATTAAATGCAGAGTGTGGGCTCAGGTACTTTGTGTTGATTTTGTGTTAAATGCCTTCAAATTTGAAACCTGGGCTTCATCCTTCCCTGCACAAAAAATTCAATTAAGTGTGGTTTGTTGCCACTCTTTATTCACGACGCTGGTTGGGAGTATTTCCAACACTCCCCCTTAATCACAACTGCCGCCATCAATCATTCCTAGACATTTTCTGAGATAAACAAAATTTTTCTCTCCCAATGGATTTGTGAGGATATCAAAAAATTATTACTCTGACCTGTAATGCTGCAAGACAATTTCACCATTGTTAACTAATTCGCTTATAAAATGGTATTGAGCATTGATATGCTTTGTTCTCTTGTGGAAAACTGAATTCTTTGACAATGCAATTGCTGAGTTGTTATCACATAAAATTGTGGCTCCTTTGTCTTGTTCATGACATAAAACCCTCAACATCCTTCTCATCCAAGCTGCTTGGCATGTTGATGTTGTTACTGCTTCCGCTATTGATAATGAAACTATTGGATGCTTCTTGGAATCCCATGGAATGGCTCCCGATCCCAAATAAAAAACATACCCTGATGTGCTCTTTCTGTCATCAACACTTCCAACCCAATCACTTTCATTGTAACCAATCAGCTTAAAATCATCAGTTGCGGAGTATAGAACACCATACTCCTTTGTTCCATTTACATACCTCAATATTATCTTGGCTGCTTGCCAACGTGTCTCCTTGGGTGTCTCCATGAATCCGGATATCAAGCTTACTACATACATTATATCTGGCCTAGTTGCAGTCAAACACATTAGACTGCCAACCATGCTTTTGTACAATGTTGGATTGAATTTCTTGCTGCAATCTTCATTGCTCAACTTCAACCCCATGACAATTGGACTTGATGATGCCTTGTTGCTTTGCATATTGAACCTTTTTAAAATATATACAACATACTTTTCTTGGTAGATAAAAATTCCCTTTTATGTTTTCTTTACATCTATGCCCAAAAAATAACTTAACAAACCCAAGTCAGTCATTTCAAACTCACTATTCATGAATTCTTTGAAATCAACAATTAGAGAAACATCATTTCCTGTAAAAGTCAAATCATCTACATAAAAAACAACAACAAGGATCTTACCATCATTTTCTTTGATGTAGAGTGTGGGTTCACCATCAGAATTTCCGAGCCCACTGTCCATCAGGTAATCATCAATCCTACTGTACCATGCTCATGGTGCTTGCTTCAGCCCATAAAGAGCTTTCTTCAACTTACACACCTTGTGTTATTTGCCTTCTATCTCATATCTAGGAGGTTTTTCAACATATATCTCCTCTTTCAATGCTCCATTAAAAAATGTTGAATTCACATCCATTTGATAAACATTCCACTTTTGTTGTGCTGCTATAGACAACATTGTCTGCACTGTCTCCATCCTTGCAACTAGTGCAAAGGTTTCCTCATAGTCTCTTCCTTGTTGTTGCTTGTAGCCTTTGACAACTAGCCTTCCTTTGCGCCTTTCGATCTTGCCTTCAATGTTGCTTTTGGTCTTATAGACCCATTTTACTCCAATAAATTATTTTCCTTGTGGGAGGTCCACTAACTCCCGCGTGTCATTCTTTTCTATTGCTCCCATCTCGTCTTTCGTTGCTTCAATCCGCTTCTCTTATTTTACTGCATCTTCAAGATGGATTGGGTCATCAACATGACAAAATAATGCAAATAGAGAATTCAAACCAACATTATTATCAACTTCTTATTGGTCATAAATTTCACTTAAATTTCTGAATCTTAGTCTTCTTGTATTCGTTGAAGATGTGCTTGGAGTTGCAGTTGAACTCAAGGGATTTGCTAATCCTCATGGTGTGCTTAGAGAAGCACTTCCTTGATTTTGCAATCCTATTCTATTGCTTGCTTTCTCGTGTGCTCTGTTGAGCTTGTTATACGTTTTGTTGCATTCTATGTTGTATTAGTAAATACTAATACAATCATTAAACCAAAATCAATAGTTACAAATATAAGTAATAACACAATATTGAAAAAAAAATAAGAATATTAATTTAAATAAATATTATTTATATATGTTATTCCATTCAACTGTACAAATTTGATTTAAAACCATAAAAAATAAAACATAGAATAATTAGTTTAATAGGTAATAATCACCTTTTCTAAATATATAACGATGGAATTAGAGTATATCACTCTAGAAATGTAACTAAAATTAATACATCACATCAAATTATATAATAGCCAACATAGTCTAAAGTATATCATAACCAACACAGTTTAGAGAATTCGAAGAATCTCCTCAACCAAACTTTTTTCTCATAAAAACTCATTGTTCCAAAGTAATGGTTCATTGATTTCAATCGTTTTTTATTGTCTTCTGCCAAAAATTTTTCTCATAAAAACTCATTGTACCAAGCTAATGGTGAATTTATTTCAATCGTTTTTTATCGTCTTCTAGCCACATCGCAGGTCATCTTACTTGCATGTACTTAGGTTATGAATATTGACATATGATTATTGCGATCTCATTATTAGTTCTTTTGATGAGCAGTTTGTGTTGAATAAAATCTCTACTCCATTATGAGATTGAGAATTGGTAGGGAAATTCTCTCTCCGAACATTTATTAGAAACCATCCTTTAATTTACAAAACGAAGTCGGCTGTACTTAATGTAAACTGTCGTATTTCATCATAGAGATTGCCATTAATTTTTTCACTGTAACCTACAAATCTAGGTTATTTTGTAATCATATTTGGATTTTTCCTCAAATTATAAATACATAACACTCATTAGTATTGTCACCAGTGTTTTTATTTTTCATTTGTTTTAAATCATATTGGTTTACTATTCTTGGAGATCTCGAGCAACAATTCTCTGTTTCTACTCAAAGATGCCATTGTTAAAAATCTAATAATTTTTTACCCAGTTATAAGATTACGTTGTGTCTGTGGATTTTCAAATTATCACGTGTGAAATATATGGTAATTGCAGTTTTATTTCCCAGATGGGAGAGTCAATTTGGTTATGTGATTAGGAATATTGTTTTATGTTAGAAATATTGAAAGACAGAGGGAGTAAATGCTTTTTCCTCAACACACAAAGTTCACATACAGTTGCGGAAGTTACTTTAACCCATACAACACATTTACTGAAGTTTACACAGAGTTACAGAATTCACTTAATCCATACCATACAGTTGCGAAAATCAAATCATATAAATCCTCCTTTTAATACAGAGTGGTGGAGAGTAAAGTCAAGGAGCAAATATAATCAACCAATTTTACTCACGGTGAAACAAAGTAAAACAGAGTGTTGCGGTAAAACACATACGTGAAAATTCCAGATCTATATCGCAACTAACCAAAATTTATATTAAAACTTCAGCACATGAAATACATTAACATATGGAGATTGTGACTCCTTCACAAGTAAAACAAGACTTCTTACTTCACCAGGGTTATGGAGTAACACACAGTAAAAACTATTTTCACGCACCCTGTTATCACTATAATTTTTTTTCCAAACTTGGACAATTTGTATTTGTTCCTAAGTCATGGTCTTAGAATAGGGGTTAAGACATTTTCATGCTTTTAGAGTCTAAGCCATAAGGTTAGAGTTTCATCTCCATCATCAAATAAGGTCCAACAACTTTGTTTCACATTTCAAAGGTCCCATTTCATGTTTCGGAAATCATGTGTTTAGTCAATTTGATTTTTTTTTCAAATAAGCCACGAAACCACATTTTCGTAGCACAGACAGTGTAAAAAACTGCTTTTACGCTATGAAAACGCTAGTATTTTCGTAGCGCAAAACCCTGAAAATACACTACGCGTGCTATGAAATCGGGGATTCATAACCAATCTTGCCCAACTGTCAAATCCATCAAATTTCATTAAATGTTCATGAGTAGGTGTCAGTCCACGAATATTTTCTCCCACATGCAACCATTCATAATCATCATGGGATTCGTTAGGGGTCATTTATCATCATGTCATTTTAAATTTTGAAAGGGGATGGTTGTCCTTGGTTATATTGTCTCATGCAAAACACTTTCTGTATGTTTTTCTTCGAATAAGAGTCTTATGGTAAGCATAAACCAGAGCTTGAATTGATTATCAAGCGAGGCTGAACCCTTAATAAGGCGATCCAGTTGTCCTGAAATCAAGCGAGCTAGTCTATTACAGGTTTTCTAAAGCCACAGGGATTTTGGGTGAAATATGACAGAGGAAAAAAGAAATCACAGAAGAGGCACATTGAAGATCTCGAAATCCAATTGGAAAAATCTGAAGAAGGTCTACTACAGCAAGAAGTAAGACAGTAAGTGATAAACCCTTAACATAAATTTTTTTGGGAAAGACATGACTTTTTGAAGATATGACAAAGCTTGAATTATATTTATTTCAAGGTTAATTAGCATCAAGCTCATTATTTAAGGAATGTAAATATTTTTAAGGTTTAAAATATGATGAAGAAACTGTGTATTATGCAGATACACAGCAATTTCGTAGCATGATACGAAACTGACTGTTGTAAGTGACATATACAGCTGTTTTGTAGCACGCTACGAAACTATTGTAGGTGGATTTTTAAACTTTTTGATAAGGTTACAAGAGGTAAACACTAGGTTTTTGAAGTTTTGATGCTGTTAGAAGATGGAAATCAGTCACCAATGAGGTTCCAAGTGTTAAGGAAAAGGAAATTTGATGTTAGGAGATGTGTTACAAATGCATAGTTACTGTGCTACGAAATCAGTTGATATTTTTGTAGCACAGACAAATCATATCTCTGCACACCCTTTCATGGACTCAATTTTGCATAGGTGGATGGATATTGTTATGTGAAAGTGATAACACATTTAACTTTTCTTAAAAGGCTCATTTTTGTCAGCCAAAGATCTAGGGAGCATAAATGAGGGTTAACAACTATATTGGAGGAAAGATATTCCTACTTTTCAGGACAGATAAGGCAAGTTAACAGATTTTAACAGCAAGGTTATGTACATCATCAAGGTCAAAGATTAGGAGGAGCAGCTGTCAGATAGAAGATTTCATTTTTAGATAAGATTGTTAAGCTATAATAAAGAGTTTTAATCCTAGTTGTATTAGGACTCTAGAACAGATAGTTTAACTGTCAGATGTAATTAAAAGTTTGTTTTAGCAGTTGATAGGTGTCAAGTTAGCAAATTCAAATTTTTCTCAAGTGTTTGGAGAGAATCCAAGAATGTGATGATGACTCTATAAGAGACAAGAAGTCGAATTGCATAGGGTTGGAAAATGTTATCAAAACAGTCTACTTTTGTAAACACTTTGGAGGAGCTGATATATACAGAAGAAGTTTAACTTTTCTGAAGCTGATATTCTTAGCGTACTTCAGTGAGCTTTATCTTCTATCATGTGTTTTACTTCCATAGTTTTGATTCTTATTACTCAGAATTCACGGGAACATGCTCTGACTTCCTTTAAGTGTTAATTTATGGTGAATTGAGTTCTTAGGTGCTATGTATGGATGGTTTTCTTCAATGTTTGATGCTTATTACTCAGAATTCATGGTCATTCATGCTCTGACTTCCTTTAAGTGTTAAGCTTGTATAAATCTCTATTAAATACTTTCCTTTCAATACCTTGATGTATCATGACTCAGAATTCATGCACACATGCTCTAATTTCCTTTGAACCTCGAGATATTGAGACTTTCTTGAATGTGTCATCCTTTCATTGAAGTATATACAAGCCCCAATTTTATAAGATGAGCTATTTTTTTATCTTATCCCTATCACTGACTCCATAGCCCAATGGTAGCTTGTCTTCATATTTCAACCTGCAAACATACAAAACCACAAACCATAGAGTTAGCCATCTATCTTTATACAAAATCATTAACCATTGAGAGAGCCCTCTCAGGATGAGGAGGCTAAGCCTCAGCTAAAATATTGGTCTGAAATAGTTACATTGAAGTGGTTAGATTAGCAGCCTATCTGGGTCCTATTTTGGAGATAACATTTTGGTGCATCTGCCGGGAGTCTGAAGATATACATCTCCCGAAAATTATGAAGTTGAACTCTTGAAGGTATCAGGAGCTTAGAACCTGTTCAAGGCTGAAAAAAACTACCTTGGCAACTCCACACATCAAATAACTAATTGGAAGGTGACTCCACTACTAGAATATCAGTTGCTAGATGAAGATTCAAGATGAGTTCCATTGCAAGAAAAAATTCCAGGTATGCTCCTGTGAATTGGTCTCATATCCTTGGTTTTCCAAATCCTATGCTAGAGGTTGATTGGTTAGATGATCTTCCAATATTCAAATATGAAACGAAAGACAATGCTGTTGTTCATTTGGTTAGGTTTCATCTACATGTACATAGTTTTAAGGTTCAGATCCCTGAAGACTGTCTTATGAAGATGTTTATGACCACTCTAGAAGGAAACTCATGGTATTGGTATAAAGGTTTAGAAAATGGTTCATTATATTCTCTTTCTAATTTTCATGATGAATTCTATGAGATGTATAAAGAGTGTCATCTCTCTTTATTTATGGTTAAAGGCTGCTATAAACACTCTGAGAGTTTTATTGAATATTTGGAGAATTGTTATGAATATGATGAGTTTATGGATGAGGAAATTTTAGAAGCCCTTCATGACAATACCTTTCATCAACAAGAGGAACACCAAGAAGAAAGGATAATATCTCCCTTAGATGAAAATGAAACCCAGCAGGAGTTTACTTATGAAAATTATGACACATCCTCTGAGTTTGAAGAAAATTTGCAGTGGGTTTGTCAATCCTTTGATCATCATGAGTATGAGAATCATTTCAAACAGTAAGAGGAAATATTGGAAATTTCTTGCTACAACCCTTAGGCAGAGGAAAAGATTGATTATTTCTGCAATTCCTTACAGCAGATTAATTCAAAGAATGATCATAATAGTGAGGAAAATTACATTGTCTATGGGAATCATTTAGAAAGGCAGTTGGATAACTTATCAAATAAATATTGTGTGGCTAAAGATCATTTGTTAGAAGTTACAGGATGTTATGAGGATCATCAAGCTGATCATGTATTCTAGGATCCTATAGCTAAATACATGGAGGAGTTTTACTCTCCAGTGTTTCAATTCTATTTTTACTGTGAAGATCAGTTATAATTTCAGTGGTAGTGGTCATCAAAATATCATAGTTTCTTTGAGTTCCAATGTCGTAAAAAAACTCAAATATCAGATAAAACCAATGATTGGTTACATTGGAAATTTCAGATTGATTGAGTTGAATAAAGTTTGCAGTTAATAGGGTAGGTAGGTAGGAATGTGCTAACAAGCTCAAAGTTGACTGAGCATATTTTCACTAGGTACAGATTTGTTTCTTCTGCAGTGATCATCAAGCTTAAGCCCGAGGTGAAGGCCATTAAAGCTTGAGGAGAAGCTTGGCAAAATTTCAGAGTTTTATTATAAAGGATGGATAGCACTGGAGCTGCGGGTTCTTAGTCTACCACAGGGGAACACTATCCCAAGTGGAACCACTATTATCACTATAAAAATTTTTCCAAACTTGGACAGTTTGTATTTGTTCCTAAGTCATGGTCTTGGAATAGGGGTTAAGTCATTTTCATGTTTTTAGAGTCTAAGCCATAAGGTTAGAATTTCATCTCCATCATCAAATAAGGTCCAAAAACTTTGTTTCAAATTTCAAAAGTCCCATTTCATGTTTCGAAAATCATGTGTTTAGTAAATTTGCAAAATTTTTCAAATAAGCCACGAAACCACTTTTTCGTAGCATAGACAGTGTAAAAAACTGCTTTTGCGCTACGAAAAAGTTGGTCTTTTCGTAGCGCAAAACCCTGAAAACACACTACGCGCACTATGAAATTGGGGATTCGTAACCATTCTTGTCCAACTGTCAAATCCATCAAATTTCGTTAAATTTCCATGAGTAGGTGTCAGTCCACGAATCTTTTCTCCCACATGCAACCATTCACAATCATCATGAGATTCATTAGGGGTCATTTATCATCATGTCATTTTAAATTTTGAAAGGGGATGGTTGTCCTTGGTTATATTGTCTCATGCAAAACATTTTCTATATGTTTTTCTTCTAATAAGAGGCTTATGGTAAACATAAACTAGAGCTTGAATCAATTATCAAGAGAGGCTGAACCCTTAATCAAGCGAGCCAGTTTTCCTGAAATCAAGAAAGCCAGTCTATTACAGGTTTTCTGAAGCCATAGGGATTCTGAGTGAAAGATGACAGAGGAAAAAATAAATCACAGAAGAGGCACATTTAATATCTCGAAATCCAATTGGCAAAATCTGAGGAAGGTCTACTCTAGAAAGAAGTAAGTAAGTGATAAACCCTTAACATAATTTTGTTTTGGGAAAGACATGACTTTTTGAAGATATGATAAAGCTTGACTTATATTGATTTCAAGGTTCATTAGCATCAAGATCATCATTAAAGGAATGTAAATATTTTTAAGGTTTAAAATATGATGAAGAAACTGTGTATTATGGAGATACACAACAGTTTCGTAGCGTGCTACGAAACTGCTATAGGTGCAGTTTTAAACTTTTTGATAAGGTTCCAAGAGGTAAAAATCAGGTTTTTCAAGTTTTGATGCTATTAGAAGATGGAAATCAGTCACTAATGAGGTTCCAAGTGTTAAAGAAAATGATATTTGATGTTAAGAGATGTGTTACAAATGCATAGTTACTGCGCTGCGAAAATAGTTGATATTTTCGTAGCACAGACAGATCAGATCTCTGCACACCCTTTCATGGACTCAATTTTTCACAGGTGAATGGATATGGTTATGTGAAAGTCATAAAACATTTCACTTGACGTGTTACAAATGCATAGTTATTGGGCTACGAAAACAGTTGATATTTTCATAGCACAGACAAATCAGATTTCTGCACACCCTTTCATGGACTCAATTTTGCACAAGTGGATGGATATGGTTATGTGAAAGTGATAACACATTTCACTTGTCTTAAAAGGTTCATTTTTGTCAGCCAAAGATCCACGGAGCATAAATGAAGGTTAAAATCTATATTGCAGGAAACATGTTCCTACTTTTCAGGACATATAAGGTACAAGTTAACAGATTATAACACCAAGGTTATGGACATCATCAAGGTCGAAGATCAGGAGGAGTAGCTATCAGATAGAATATTTAATTTTTATATAAGTTTTTTAAGTTATAATAAAGAGTTTTAATCCTATTTGTATTAGGATTCTAGAACAGACAGTTTAACTGTCAGATGTAATTAAAAATTTTTTTTAGCTGTTGATAGGTGTCAAGCTAGAAAATTCAAATTTTTCTCAAGTGTTTGGAGAGAATCCGAGAATTTATTGATGACTCTATAAGAGACAAGAATTCGAATTGCATAGGGTTGGAAAATGTTATCAGAATAGTCTACTTTTGTAAACACTTTGGAGGAGCTGATATATACAGAAGCAGCTTAACTTTTCTGAAGCTGAGATTCTTAGTGTACTTCAGTGAGCTTTATCTTCTATCATGTGTTTTACTTCCATAGTGTTGATGCTTATTACATAGAATTCATGGGAACATGCTCTAATTTCCTTTAAGTGTTAATTTATGGTCAATTGAGTTCTTAGGTCCTATCTGTGGATGGTTTTATTCAATGTTTGATGCTTATTACTTAGAATTCATGGTCATTCATGCTCTAACTTCCTTTAAGTGTTAAGCTTGGATAAATCTCTATTAAATACTCTCCTTTCAATACCTTGATGTATCATGACTCAAAATTCATGCACACATGCTATGATCTCCTTTGAACCTCAAGATATTGAGACTTTCTTGAATGTGTCATCCTTTCGTTGAAGTATATACAAGCCTCAGTTTTATAAGAAGAGCTATTTTGTTATTTTATCCCTATCACTGACTCCATAACCCAATGGTAGCTTTTCTTCCTCTTTCAACCTGGAAAAATACAAAACCACAAATCATAGAGCTAGCCATCTATCTTTATACAAAATCATTAACCCTTGAGAGAGCCCTCTCAGGCTGAGGAGGTGAAGCCTTAGCTAAAATATTGGTTTGAAATAGTTACACTGAAGTGGTCTAATCAGCAGCCTATTAGGGTCCTATTTTGGTGATAACAGACTCACCAAAAATCACTCCACGATTTTCTCCACTAGTCTTTCCAGACTTACATCTGCCACATTACACAACATTGTCTGTTTTGCTCACACTCTCTACTCTCTCTCCTACCTTACATGTAAAATATAAACACATATATATCTAAAACATTTAATTCATTACAAACACATTTAATAAAAAGTATGGGCGGACATCATTTACTGGACATTACAGAATTTGCATGAACTAAACATAACTTGTAGATTAAATATTTTCCCATTCTCATTTAATAACCATGTATTAACTTCTATTTGACTTTGACTTATTTAATCTGTTGCGGAATGGGTAATTTTCCTTTGCTCAGAACTTGTCTTTCTCTGCACACGCAATCCGCAACCTGCAAAACACTAACTTAGGTATGGCTATTGCCATTTCATTTACTGTTGTAGTTGAGATTAATTTCCAACACTCCCCCTTAATCGCAACTGTCGCCATTAACCATTCCCAGACAATCTCTAAGATAAACAAAATTCTCTCGTGGCAATGGCTTTCTGAAGATGTCTGCAAATTTTTCTTCTAACCTATAATGTTGCAAAACGATCTCACTGTTATTAACCAATTCTCTTATGAAATTATATTTGGCATCAATATGATTTGTCCTTTTGTAGAAGACATAATTCTTTAATAGTGCAATTGCTGAACTGTTATCACAGAAAATAGTGGTTTCTCCATCTTGTTCATGATATAGATCCTACAACATCTGATAGTGGGCTTACCCCGCCATACCCACCATTACACACCAGATGCATATAAAAATGCATCACTCATTAATCAATCAAATTACTTCACATAATCTGGGCAAAATATAAATAAATGTGGAAGCTTCTTTCTACCAGTTGGGTGATTATAAAACCACACCATACACCCAAATTTCAACTTCTTATACGGAAGCTTTGTTCTTCAAATCCCTGTTTGAAAAGCTTAAAACCAACTATCAAATTCATATGCGGAAGTTTGACTTTTGTTCTTAACTCTAAGGTCAGAACTATATGCTTTAAAAACATCACATGAATATAGAATCAATATTCGATACTTTTCAATAAACCCAAATGTATAAATTTTAGCTCTCACCTCATGGGAATTGCGAATCAACATTCAACTTCTAGTAAAACCCATTATATAATGGTCATAGCATACCAATCCTTCGCATTTAAATGAAATTATGTCCATGCATCCGTCCTTGATTAATAAATATCAAAGGTATTAATTGAACCTTTAGAAAATACATTTACCAAGCACAAATGTATTCATAAATCCGAATGCCAAAAATAACATTTCGTTTCATATCAAAGTTCAACTTTGATTAAAACCTCA